>JANIBP010000019.1:0-390037 GCA_024713535.1 Rhodotorula sphaerocarpa
ACCCTAACCCTAACCCTAACCCTAACCCTAACCCTAACCCTAACCCTAACCCTAACCCTAACCCAAAGCAACACAAGCCCCGCTAAAAGCTACCTTCTCAGGCCTCAGGCCGGCTGCTACTACGCTCATACATCACCCTAACCCTACCAAAGCCGCCTCCGACTCTCGCCCGTCGCGCCGTCCCCCACCTCCCGACCCGAGCTCGAGATCAGAGTTTTCACCCCCTCGCTCTCTCGCTCCCTCGTCGCCGTATCGACTCCGTTCGACTTCCGACTTACTCTATACCATCAATATGACGTGTGAGCACCGCCCTTCCTCCCCTCTGAGGTGTGGATGGACACTGGCAGAGGTGGAGCTCGATGTTCACGTGGGGTTCCCCGGGCACTCGAGGTGTCCGGGAGGGGAAACATTTGGGCCTGACCTTCCTACATGTCCCCTACCTGTAGCCACGCATGATGCTGTGATTCCTTTCCGGAACCTGCTGAATGCTGGTGATCCCTCTTCCCAGTGGGAGCCCATCCGCTCCCACTTGATGACCCGCCTTGTCCCTCTTGCTCTCGAGCAGTGGGAACTGGCTCAAAGACAACTTGTCGAGAGTCAGGGACATCTGGATGTGCTGTATGGCCACCAGACTCAAGGCACCTTTCCACTTGCAATTAAGAAGGCCATCGGTGACTTTACTGTCCGCGGCTCTTCGGACTTGCTTGGAGAGGATGTCATCACCGGAGTTCAAAGACAGGCTAGCAGTGTAATCACAAAGGCTCGCAAGGAATTACTGGCTCTGGCCGTGAACGTCCGAGAGACCGAAATTGCACATGCGAAACCGATTGTCGGTCCCGGTGCTCCGGCAGACTTGCTGAAGCACTGGAGGGAAATAATCACCAAGATTATTTCCGAGACCGACATGATGCCTGTCTGCGACTACGAAAACGATATCGCTCCTCTTACGAAGGCGGCCATGGCCGACCTTCAAATAGTATTTCAGCAGAAATCTATTTCTCTCGCTATTGAAAGACAGCAGAGGCATGAGGCTCAGAGGCTCCGCGACCTTAAGGCCGCGGACGCTCGCACCGGCATGGATGTCGATATGACTGAAATGACGGTCTCTGAGAGCGCCACCAGCGCAGGCAGCCTCGCCGCTCAGAAGCAAGTCGCTTCATTGCGCAAAGAGGTTAGCCCTTCTATTCGATATCTCGATATTTCCAGTACAAATAGTAATGACTACAACAGTGGCATTACATTTCCTATTGGAAATATCGATACTTCCTGGTATTGGAAAAAGACTAATGAGGTGGTTATACCCTCAGGTGTCCGACCTCCGCAACCAACTCGGCAAGTCCAAGGCCGCTTCGAGTTACAAGAAGCCGGCTCCGCCTCCGCCTCCCGCGCCCCTGCCCAAGTCGTCCTCGAAGAAGGTCGAATCGTCGAAGACGAAGGCATCGTCGGGCAAAAGCGGAAAGGAGACGGACCGCCCAGTGCACGCCAAAAGCGCGCACGGCGGCAAGAACAAAAGGCCGAGCGGGAACGAAAAGCACGCGCACGAGAAGCCGTCCAAGAAGCAGAAGACTGGGAAATAGTAGCTCGTAATGATAAATTCTTGCCACAATTTCCTAGTTCCAATACGAAAGCTATTGAAATTCCTCTGCCTCGGAACTTTTCGATATGGAAAACCGCGACTTATCCTCGCGAATTCTGGCAATTACGCCCGCGCGAAGCTACAAAATTCGTTACCCTGCATAGCAAAGTCACATATGTGGAAACACTAATGAGCGCTCCTAGCCTCATTAATCCATTTGACATTACTATTCCGAAGGAATTCGAGATGCTGCTTAACATGAAACACAAATTCATTCCTAAGCCGGCCATGGACACTCAACAACCGATTGATTCCTGGTCTAAGCTCGAGCGTTCCGCACGGCTCAAATACTTCTTTAACGAGAAGGATTCTGATTCTAATGAAAAATCAGATTACGATCCGCGATTCTATATTCCGAATCCGAATTGGCAACCTCCTCGTGCCTCGCACTCTATCGAGTATGGCCTGTCTATCGGACGCCAAACTCTGAAGGATGCACTGAATTATGCCGCTACTATTCCTAAAAGATTAGTCCAGCATAATATCAACGTACGGAGTATTACCTCCCTTAGGAAATTTCTAATGGACAATGACTATTTGGTCAAGCCATCAGATAAGAACCTCGGTCTAATCATCTTTCCTAAGAGTTGGTACATTGAAGAAGGCATGCGCCAACTCAGTGACTCTACGACGTACAGAGAAGTATCTCGCACAGATTTTATTGATATCAAACTCGCGCTTATCAAAGCACGCCGAGAACTGATCCAGTCGTGGCTTAAAGAAAGCCCGCGCATCAATCATCTGCTGTCGAGCAAGAAAGGCCTGACGAAATTTCTTATGCACCCGGTGTCTGCGGATATTATCACTCCTGCATTCCACCATCTACCCAAAGTTCATAAGACTCCGCTGAAAGGGCGACCGATAGTGCCATCGCATAGTTGGATTACAACTAATCTATCGCGTTACATCGACTCCCTTTTGCAACCTATTGTCAAAGGTTACTCCTGGATTATCCGGGACTCGAAGCATCTGCTCCGAGAACTTAACAAGTTACAATTACCTTCTAATGAACAAATCTGGTTGATTACTGCGGACATCCAATCCATGTATACAAACCTTCCAACCACCGAAGGAGTCAAGATCATGAATTGGTTAGGGCGTCGTCACTATGGCAATAGCGAAATTGGAGGCTTCATCGGCGAAGCTTCACAATTCGTTCTTACCAACAATTACCTTTCTTTCCAAGAGAAATACTATCATCAAATTGAAGGAACCGCTATGGGAACCAGCATGGCACCCACTTATGCGAATTTATTCGTAGCGGCCTTTGAGGAACAATTTGAGATACCTTCCTTGGACAACATCCTGTATTATGGGCGATACATCGACGACGTACTGGCAATAGTACGCGGGACTAAGGATCAGGCACTCGAGGTCATTTCTCACCTCGATAACCTGCATCCTAATCTCAAATTCGATGCTGAGCTTAGCGACAGGGAGATTCCATTTCTGGATATTCACCTTTACCTAAGAAATGACACCGTCGCACCCGGTTCGAGAACCCTTCATACGAAGGTGTATCAAAAACCACTCAACGCCTATCAATACATCCCGTGGTCATCTTATCACCCCAATAGCGTCAAACTTGCTTTTGTCAAAGGCGAGTTGACACGCTATGCGCGGCTCAGTTCCGATTACAAGTCGTACCTCCATACGGCCTTGCAATTTTGGAAACGCTTACGCCGACGCGGCTACCCTATAAGATGGCTCAGGAGAGCATTCTCATTGGTGACTTATCGAGTCCTAAGGAAGCGGGTCCTGGTTGACAATACCAAGGACGGTATAACCCGCTCACCAATGGTGTATCATATTTATTACAATCCGGTATGGGACTATGTAAATGGTAGCAAGGTGCTTGTGCACACTACCAAACATTGGTCCCCTGTATACCGTCGGTTGATTGGAACCAAGTCCAATAAGATTATCCGCGCAAACCACCGCGCAAAAAATCTTAGCGACTATATGAACACCTGGAATAAACGAATACTCTCTCGCACGGGCTGAGCCTTATTCTATAATCTGGCTGTTAGCATTGCACCCTAATTCTAATAGCGGATTACATCCATTAGCCAGGACAGACTATGGAAAACGCTAAATGCGCATACGCGCATTTAGCCATATTCCGGTCTGCCTTATGTCTACATGAATAATAGAATAATGCTCACAAGGTTTGCTCATAACAGAAATTGAGCTGCCATCGTAATATCCATAACATGTCGCGCCCGAGTAAAGGCAGTGGACATTGTTATTGGCGAGACTACTCCGAAGAGCCAAAGGTGCTACAGCACAGAGTCTGTTCCACTTTCCTCCGGGTAATATATTTGTATTCGGACTCCTGAATAGGACTCCCGCCCTACTTTTCTAATCAATCAGTAGCGCAAGAATACAAATATGTTGGGCTCCAAGGAACGTGCTGCCTTTTCTACGTGTCATAGACAGTGGATCAGGAAGTGCGTATGGGTCTGCTCTGCTTGGATCGTGGCACGAGAAAGAGCGCCCCCCGTAGAGTATGCTCGAGTCTCCCCAATATCAAGGCATGGTATTGGATATTAACGATGGGACGGTAATCCTGAACACAAAAGGACCTGGCTCCGAGTCGAATTAGACTCACTGCCCGGTGCAACACTTCCCTATACACTAAGGAATATGCCTTGCACATGATATCGTCCACCTAGTCCATTCCAATCTTTCCATCGGAATAACTCTCATAAAAATGATTGCAATTGGTATTCACCAATTGCAATAGTCGACCTTCACTGTAAGGTCCATAATAACGGACTATTCATCCCTAATTGGGCCAGAATAGTCAGGTCAGTTATTACATTTGAAAGAGTTATTCCTGATTATGTCAAGGACATAACCGCAGGTGCGCTTAGGTGCGCACCTAAGCGTGAAAGTCAAATTGGCCTCTAATAGGAATTACCTATTACAGAAAGATAGTGACGAGGTGATAATATCATGAGCGTCAATTAGCCGTAATACCGCTTCCTCTCTATTGACCTTAATTAAAGGACATTAGGGATATTGACCGGTTGTATTCAATTACACGCATTTTGTATTTGACATACAAGCGTTGTATGAGAATACAGAGTCGCTTGAATTCTGGTTACAAGGTCTTGTATTCCAATTTCAATACGGATCTGAGAATTTCAGAAAGCAGGCCGCTAATGAGGCCTACTATCTGAAATCTGACCTTATAGGCCGGAATACTCAGAACCACATCTATACTTTGTACTACTACACTGCACATGTTGTATCCCCATACAGAGTGCTTTGTCAGATTACATTGTAGGACATACAAAGTATGGATGTGCTTTTGTATGCCTTTCAATACAAGTTGTATTCCCATTACAGAGTCTCTGAATAGTAATACAAATGCTATTGATATTGGCAATACAATCCGTTGTCACCCGGTGACACAAAACGCTTTGTATTCAAAAGTACAATGACTTTGTATGTCATTACAAACTAGCGACCGGTCCTAATGGATTAGAATACAAACTCGGACATTACTGTCCGAGTCTAATGGGATATCGATTACAAACTGTGATCACGGTATTACAATCAGCGAATTTGACAAGTCCTACTGAACTTGAATACAATCCCTGATGATAGTCCCCAATACAAACCCGGATTTTCCGCTCGAAAGCTGCAGCTAGCTGCAGCTTTCGGAAATTCGGATTACAAAACGGACATTAGCCTCCTGCTAATCTCCTTGGGCGACTCTAATTGATTATACACGCGTTCTAATGTGACCTTAGCAAAGTCCATTAGGAACTTGCCGCACACGGGTGGCGCGTTGCATAGCCTAATAAATGCATTAGGACTATATTATGACCGAGCTAATCTCGAGGCCTCCTAATGGCGGAGTAACCTCTGATTAGAAAATCCGATGGTAATCGGCTTTTGTGTTCTGGCCGGGGTTTGGCCTGATGAGCTCTTGCTTCCTGCAAGGCGAAACAGTGTTACTGTCGCAACACAAGCCCCGCTAAAAGCTACCTTCTCAGGCCTCAGGCCGGCTGCTACTACGCTCATACATCACCCTAACCCTAACCCTAACCCTAACCCTAACCCTAACCCTAACCCTAACCCTAACCTTAACCTTGACCTGTAACCCTAACTTGGAATCTCGGGCCGTAAACTATTATAGAATCACCCGCAGAAGGTCCCATTTGGAAATCGTTTAGCAACAAGACTCTATTCCTCTGGTAGGCCATACACCATAGGCCAGAGCTGTAAGATGAACAAGTGAGCCAAGATTAAGTAGAAAGTACCCGATCTGAAAACGCACCTTGACGGTCGGATCCTGCTCCGCCACCAGGATCTTTGCATAATCCCGGAAGCCCGTCGCGCGGTAGAGGGGCAAGCCCACTGTGGAAGATGCAATCAAGTCAGCAACAACCTCCAAGATCCGCAAGAGCAGCGGGGCACGCACACTCGGTCGACTCGAGCGTCAGTGGCAGGTTCTCGGACTGGGCACGGTCAATGGCGTCCTGCAAGAGCCGGCGGCCGACGCCCGCGCGCTGGACGGTGGGATCCACCGAGAGGATGTGCAGGTCTGTGCATAGAGTCCAGGCGATCAGCTCCGGGCACATAAGAGGGCGGGAACCCCAAACTCACTCCAGTGCGCAAAGTGCACGTTCTTCGCATGCCGATCGAGCGCACCGAGAAACTCGCGACTCCGCACGGGGTCCACGCCGGCCAGTTCTGGGCGCTCGTCGGGCTTCTTGTCCTCGGGCGGCCGGTCCGCCGCGGCGGGCTCGCGCGTGCTCCAGGCGAAACCGAGGACCTTGTCGCCGCGGCGGGCGACGGTCACGACGCCCTTCTCTGGCTTGGTGACGAGCGGCTCGAACCGTTCCAGGAACTTGGCGCGGAAGTCCTCGGGCTTGACGTTGATGTGGAGGTAGCGGACCACGCCGGTCGGAGCGAACGCGAGCCGGTGCAGCTCGCCCATCTGCGGGAGGTCGGCGGTCGTGGCCGGACCAAGGGAGAGCGGCCTTCGGACGAGAGGATGCAGCTGGTAGGAAACGCGTCAGTCACGACCGGGTTGTCTCGCTGGTTCGTCGGGACTCACCGCAATCTCGGGTGCCGATTCGGGCCGCAGCGCTTCTCCCGCGGGTTCGAACCCGAACCGGCGGTACAAGCTCAGTCCCTCTGCAGGTAAGCACTGAGTCAGTGGCAAGTCTCCGGACAGCAAATACGAAGCGCACACGCACCCCGGCTGCTCTTGACGTGCACGTCGACCTCGAGCTCCTCCGCCCGCTCGCATACTCGGCGGAGCAACGCCGTCCCAACGCCCGTCCCCTGCGCTTCCGGAGCGACCGCAAGTGAAGAGAGATCTGCGCGCGACAGCGAGCCGAGTCAGCCAGTTGTGAGAAATGAGCGAGAGGGAAAGACACGCACAGAAATGCGGTTCCGGGATGTTGCGGCGCCCGGGCAGGAGAACGCGGGCGAGCTCGAGGTTCGTGCCAGCAGGAAAGTTGCGCGCTGCCGCGCTTGTGTCCTCGCCGCTCGTCTCCGCCGCCGCCGCAGCGTTGGGAACCGACCAGACGGCCTCCCCGACGAGCGCCCCACCGCGCTCCGCCTTCCACACCTCGTAGCCTTCGTCGGACAGCTTCCCCCTGAGCCGCTCAGCAGTCCAGCTTAAGAGTTCCGCGCGATCCGTGCGCGCAAAGAGGCGCTGGTGAAAGAGCGACGGCTCGAACGCGCGCAGGTTCAAGTCGGCGAGCGGGTCGCAGTCGGCGGCGGTGCCGCGCGAGAGCACGAGCGGAGCCAGCGCAGCCATGGCGAGAGCAGAGAGCAAGAAGAGTGTGCGAGAGCTGTAAGCGCCAGTAGCAGAGCGGAGCGTCGAGTCAGCGCCAGAGTCAACAAGCCGAGACTTCCGCCGAGAGAAACCGCGTGGTGGCGCACCGCAGACCGCTCGCGACTTCAGGAAAGCATAGACCAGATTCGGGAAGCGAGCACAGACGAGGCACGACTAGCTGACAGCAGAGCGGAGCAAAGGGTATGTGCAAAGAGAAGCAGACTCGTCTACAAACGAATCCCGCCTCAAGCTGGGCCCGCCGCCGGAGCTCCGAGCTGCCCCTCAAAGCTCCTGAACCACTCCTTCTGGTGCCCGCACTTTTCGTTCACGCATCCGGGACACCGCAGCCCGAGCTGCGCCGAGACGGCCTTGCCCGAGCGGAGGTGCGCCGCGGCAATGTCGGCGATCGCGCGGATAAAGTACGGCGAGTCGTTCAGGGACTCGACGCGCTTGACTCCCGTCATGCCGAGCTGAGCGGCGGTCGGGGCGTTGCAAGAGAGGGCGCAGCAGAGTCGGGTAGGCAGTGGGGCGAAAGGGGGAGGCGAAAAGTCAGAGTCAGCACAGGGAACAGACTGCCGACGACTCTCGCGCGCGACGCACCTCCTTGGCCTCCTCGAGGTACTCGAGGTCGAGCTCGAAGAGCGTCTCGATGTGGTCCGACGTGAACGCGACCGGCACGAGCAACAAGTCGTTGAGCCCCTTCTGCGCATAGCCCTTGATCGCGTCGCTCGTCTGCGGTCCGAGCCACGCGGACGGCCCGACCTGGCTCTGCCACACGACGCGGTACGGGTTCCGGTTCCCGAGGCGGGCCATGATTGCCGAGACGGACGCGGCGACTTCGGCCGGGTACGGGTCGCCGCGGTTCACGACCGACATCGGCAGCGAGTGCGCCGAGAACAGCAACACGACCTGGTCCCGGGTCTCGGCCGGGTAGGTCGCGAGCGACGCCTCAATGTTGCGCGCGACGGCCTGCGCGTGCAAATGTCAGTGTCAAGGGGCAGCCGACCTGCCCTCGGAATAGACGCACATCCACGAATCCGGGGTGAGTGCCCCAGCGGTCGATGACGCTCCACTGGATGTCGTCGGCGCCCTCCGCCGCCGCCGCGGCCTCCTTGCCCTTGACGGCCTTGGACTGCTTCCATAGCTCGTTCAGGCTGCTGCCGGTCGTCGAGCACGAGTACTGCGGGTACTGGGTGAAGGCGATCGCGCGCTTGACGCCGTCGCGCTTCATCTCGTCGAGGCACGTCTCGGTGAGCGGGTTGACGTAGCGAAACGCGACGTAGGCCTTGTGCGGGGCCGTCTCGGGCGAGAGCTCGTCGAGGAGCTCGGCCATGCCTTTGCCCTGGATGCGGGTCCACTTGAGGATGGGCGAGCCGCCGCCGATCGCCTCGTACTGCTTCTCAATCTTGGGCGTCCGACGCTTGGCGATCAGCGGGGCCAGTGTCGACTGGAACGGCAGCGGGATGAGGTCGCCTGCAGAGTAGCGGGGGTCTCAGAACGTGTCGTTTGAACGGAGAGAAAGGCAGCAACCGACCGTCCGAGAAGAGGTTGCGGAGGAAGTCGCCAGTCTCAGGGAGCTGTGGGCGGCAGCTTCACGAGTCAGCAGGTGTACAGGTCGCCGCTCTGGCTGCCGTCCTCCTCGGGGGGCGATTGCAGCCTCGTAGGGGAAGCAAGCGGCGAGCAGCTTGACGGCGACCGCGGGATTCGACGACTCACGGTAGCAGGACCTCCCATGTTCATCATGACGACGGCTGCGAGGCAGATCAAGCGTGCGATTGTCCAGGATCACGAGCGAGCGGCGACGGACAGGCGAGACGAGCAAAGGCAGCGGCGGGCGGAGCGAGGCGGACACGTGCGGGCACAGGACAGTCAGCAGTAGCTCGTACAAGAGTCTGTGAGGCCGTCTGAATGCTCACCGGTTGGCCTGTGGGCGTGTACGAGGCCCGATCAGCTCGTCATCATCATTGGCGAACGTGAAGCGGAACGAGCGAGACTCACGGCTTCGCAGGCGCCGCCGTCGCGAGCGAGCGCGCAGACTGGCGCGCAATCTGATTCGCAGTCGTGCGTGCAGCCATATTGGGCAGTCTACACGGTGTAGAGGGCAGCAGCGAGGACTTTTGCGCGGTGAGCGGACGATCGGACTTGAAAATCCGCCGCGCGCCGATCGCACGCCGCCAGCCAACCGCATCGCTCTCGATCGCAGCGCACGGCACATCCCAGAAGCGGATCTAAGGAGAGATATGAGCGCAAGATATGGACGGTCTACAATGATAAGAAGTGCCAACGACTAGTCGTCCATCGCACTGCAAAAACACAGCCCAAGTCAGCCCGCGTCCGCGCCCACAAGGCAAGAGAAAGGCGCCCGCCACGCACCGAGAGATGGCCTTGTACGCCTTGCCGCTCTCCTTGCGGCGTCCGCGCATCCGGCGGTACCGGCGCTGCACGTCCCCGATCCACCGCGCGAGCCTCTGCGCGCCGACGTCCTCGTAGATCCAGCTCGCCGCGACGTTCGCGAGCAGCGTCAAGAGCAGCTCGAGGTGGAAATCGTGCGGCAGCTCGACAAACTGCAGCAGCGAGAACACCGGCGACGACGCCGGCATGAACAGCGTGTACACCGAGAAGGCCGTCAGGCCCGCGAGCGCCGCGATCAGCCACCGGTTCGAGTACAGCGGCTTCCGGTACGGCGGGCCGACGCAGAACACTGCCGCAACGAGAATGTACTGGAACGACGAGATCAGGAACAGCGACGTGTTCTCCGAAGACTCGATGTCCAGGGCATCCGGGTCAATCGTCGGCGACTTGTACCTGCGCGCGGAGGCGTCAGTTCGGACTCCCGGCCACAACAGGAGAGCGCACTCACCAGGACTGCGACCGGACAAAGAAAAAGATGAAGAATTGGAACGCCGACGTGATGACGATCTGTCCGACCAGCGACGTGAGGACCTTTTTCGAGATCAGGTTCGCCGTCGGCCGCTTCGGGTGGATGCGCGGGAACGGCTCCGTCCGGCCCACTGCAGGTGGTCGAGTCGTTGTGAGCTCGAGTTCCGGCGGTGCGCGAGAGAGGCAGACGCACTCGTGACAGCGATCGGAAGGATCAAGAACAGGTCGATGTACAGGAACTGCGCGCAGAGTGGCGGTCAGAACCGGCGGCGCCAGACGACGACATCCCCAACCGACTCACCTGGAAGTCGCCGAGGGTACTTGCGATCGAGTACAGCAGCGACACCGTCGTGAACTGGATCAGCGAGTAGAGGGCCCTGTGACATGAGGCAGGCGTCAGTCCCGGCCCCCCATCCAGCAACGAACCCCGAACCGCGCCCTTACATGAACTTGAAGCAGCTGAATGAAGTAACGAGACTGGCACGCCCCTCCTTGATGACCTCGAGGAAGCACCGGATATCCGGCTGCCGCGAAGTGAACGGCGCCGCAACGCTCGCCTCCGCCTCGGACAGCGACAGGCCGACGTCGGCCGCCTTCAAGGCGCCGCAGTCGTTCGCGCCGTCGCCACAGAACCCGACCGTGTAGCCGAGCGACTGCAGCCGCTCGACGAGCTCGTGCTTCTCGTCCGGCGACATCCGGGCAAAGATGACGCCCTTGATTAGCATCTGCGAGCGTGAAAGAACAGGTCAGCTCTTGGCGGAGACCACCTCTCTATGGGCGCGCCCACGCACCCGCTGCAACGTCTCGAGAGCCCCAAAGTCCATCATCCACCGGAAAACGTCGCCGGTCACGGCGAGGTGGTACTCGTGCGGGTCCCGCTCGTACGCGCTGTAGACGCTCCGGTCGTCGTGTTCAAACACCGGTTTGAGCGAGTACGGGTCGAGCGTCGCCGTCTCGTCGTCGACGTCGGTCCACTCGATCTGCGACCGGGGCAGCGACGGCCCGCCCTTGGCGAACGACGGTAGGTACACCTTGTCATGCGACGGGACCATGCCGCACTCGCGCGCGACACTGATCGCGGTCCGGACATTGTCGCCCGTGACCATGCGCGTCGGGATGTGAGCCGAGCGGAAAGTCGCGATCGCGGGCGCCGTGCCGGGCTTGAGCTTGTTCTCAAAGATGACGAGCCCGAGGAAGCGCAGGTCGCTCTCGACCGCGTCGCTGCAGGTGATACAGCGTGTCAGTTTTCAGAAGTCGCGAACGCAGTCCGAATCCGAGACGGAATGCAGACGCACCGCTTCAGGCGCTGCGCCTTGATCCATGTGAGTCCGGCCATGCTCTTGCCGGCAAGAGCGATTACGCGGAACCCGCGGCGCGTGTAGTCGGCCAGGATCTCGTCGTAGTCGGTAGGTACTGCAGCGGAGAGAGCAAGGAGGTCAATCAATAGCTTCGTGCGGGGGAGAAGCGCGGCGTACGGGTCGACTTGTCGCAGATGTCGGTCATGACCTCGGGCGCTCCCTTGACGTAGACCTCGACGGATGTGCTCTTGAGCTTCTTGACGAGGACGCTCATCCGGCGCAAGCTCGAGACGAAATCGAACGTGCGCAGGACGCCGAGCTCGAGGAAGTGCGCGTGCTTCTTGCCCGCTTTGAGCGCGTCCTCGAGCTTGAACGACTCGCCGCCGGGGGGGCGGACGACGGTCTGAACGAGGGTCTGCGCGCGCTCAGGGACTTTGCTCGGAGTCGGGGCGCTCCCGCCGCTGCGCTGCCGCCCGACGCCCTCTTTGCCCTCCTCGAGGGTCCAGCCCGTGAACTCGAACATGCGCAAGTCGAGGGGATCGCCGATGACTTCGCCGTCGACGACCTTGAGCGCGTGGCACGTCGCGAGCGCGTGCAGCAACGGCGTCTTGGCGTCGGCGGCACCAAAGATCGGCACGTCGTCCGGGTCGCGATGCAGCTCGGTGAACATGTTGCTGGACCGCACGACGCTGCGTACTCCGAGGACGTCGAGCCCCTCCTCCGTGAGCGTGCCGGTCTTGTCGAAGCAGACGATGTTGATCTTTCCTCCGATGTTGACGCGAGTGGGAGAGATGCAGAAGATGCCGGCCTTGCGCAAGCGCTGGATCGCAAAGCTCGTGCCAATTGCCATCGTCGCCGGCAGCGCAGGCGGGACGACGATGGTGATGAGGTCGAGCGCGCGGATGACGATGGTGGACCAGGCGATGCCGAGCCGGACGAAGTTGACCGAGCTGGCGCAGAAGCCGAGCACGGCAACCAATGCCAGCACGCCGATGAAGCGGAACGAGTCGCGATAGAAGGCAAAGCTGCGGGCGAGTCCAGGTCATCAGCGAAAACTCGCGGCATGGGTAGAGCAACGACCGCGGAGTCTCACCCGAAGGGCTTCGGGAAGAGCATCGAGCGCACGAGCGCGCCCTTGGTCGTGTTGAAGCCTGCGCAAGTTCCTCGATCAGCATGCTACTCCCCATCGAGGACGCTGCTCAAATGGCAGGACTCACCCGTCCTTAGGACCATCGCGACTGCCTCGAGCTCTCCGCCCTTCCCACTCCCCGGCGGCACCGTCTTCCGGATCCGAATGATCTTCGTGCCGTTATAGAGGACGTGCTTCGACAGGTCCGCCTTGATTTCGCCTCCAGGCGCCGAGACGAGGCCGACCACGGCGGGCTCGATCGGGACCTTGGACACAGGGACGGACTCGCCCGTCAACATGGACTCGTTCACGATGGCGTCACCGGAAAGGAGGACGACGTCGGCGGGGAACGTGTGCAGGTCCTCGTACGCGAGGTCGATCAAGTCGCCGGGGACGAGCGCAGAGGAGTCGTCCACCGTCCCTGTCCGTACTCGTGCGTCAGCGCGGTCGAATGCGGACCGCTTCTTCAGAGCCACTCACAGTCACCATCGCGCATGACGCGCACCGGGCACGAGAAGCGCGACATCTCACGCATACGTTGGACGTTCTGCGTCGCATATGTTGGGCAAGTCAGCTCAAGTCGTCTCGAAAGCGCAAGAGGAGAAAGAAAACGCACCGCTCGCGTCTCGAGCAGCGTTGAGATGATCGAGACGACCGAAATGACCGCGATAGCAAAGGCATAGTCTGCAGGAACCGTTCCGTGTTCGTCAGCTTCCGAAAGTAGCCCTCTGCGATTCGAAGAAGAAAGCCCTCACAGTAATAGTCGTCGACGCTCCACAGCGCGATCGAAAAGATCTGAAAGATATAGAACGGATGGAGCACCTCATCCATGAGCAACGCGCCGATGCTCTTCGCCTCGATCTCGATCGCGTTCCGGTCGAACAGCGTCGTCCGGAGCGGGACGTCGCCGTCGGTCGTCAACCCCTGCCGGAGGGCGGCGATCGACGTCCAGTTCGGGTCTTTCCAATCGCTGCGGGGCCGCGGGGGGCGCGGGTGAGCGAGAGAAGGAGCAATCGAGGAGGAGAGGGAGCGTGCGCACCGGATCATGCGGAACATGCCGTCCGGGTGCAGGAGGAACCGGTAGTACCGGTAATCGACAAACTTGAGTTCTTCGACCGTCGGGCCCGCCTTTGCCTTGGGCTTGACCACCTTGAGCGGGTTCGGCAGCATCCCCGGGGCGGTAGTCGTCGCAGCGGCGCCGTTCTCGTTCAGGACCGAGCCCGAGTCGGGCGTGTTGTTCGCGGCGGTGCTCGCGTCTTCGCGGTGCGCAGGCGGCAGGCGGACCGAAGGCGGGAAGAGGGTCGAGACCGGTACGGGGAGCGGGAGCTTGAGCGTGCGGAGCGGGAGGATCTGGGTCGCATGGTGATGCGTCTGCGGCGAGAAGAGAAGTCAGAAGGGCGCCCATAAGCTCGAAAAAGAGAAAAGGAACGCACCTCGACGACGACGTAGTCTGACTCGGCAAAGATCTCCATCTCGCCGGTCGCCTTGCGCCACAGATTCGGCAACCAGCGCCCGAGGAGCCACAACCCGCCCGCGGTGGCGACACATCCCAAGTACCACAGCGCGAGCCACCAGCGGGCGAGGTGCAAGCCGACGAAGCGGAGCGGCAAGTCTTCATCGACGATGTACACGAGCTGGTGGCACATCGGCCCGCCGGGCTCGTCGCCCTCCTCGCTCGACTCGGACAACGAGCTCATCTCGTCGTCGTCGCCTCCATCCTCGGCAAAGTCGATGCGCGACTCGCCGAAAAAGTCACCCGCCCCGCCGGGCAAGCCCGGGAAGCCGCCGCCGCCGGAGCGGTTCGGGTGGTCGTTCGACGACGACGAGCTGTGCGACGATCCTTCGGACTCGGAGGTGGAGCCGTAGGGCCCGTACGGGTCATCGTCGTCGCCGTACTCTTCCGTGCGCTCCGAGGTGAGCGAGACGGCGTCGCTGTCGCGGCCGCCCGAGTCGCGGCGGGAAAAGAGCGACGTCGGGCGGGACCGCGAGGGGGACCCCGCGGAGGTACGGCGGCCGCGACCGCGAAAGACGTTCGAGAGCCCCTCGAAAAAGCCAACCTCGGTGGCCGCGGAAGCGTCGCTCGCGTCTGACCGGCGGCGCCGGCGCGTGTTCGACCGGGACCGGACCGACTCTCCCGCCTCGGATTCAGAGTCGGCAGCGACTCGCGACCTGGACGTCGACGAGCGCATGCTGCTGCGCCTGCGTCGCCTCCGGGACGACTTTCTCGACCTCCTGCTGCGCGCGTCGTCGCCGTCGTCGTCTTCGCCCGCGGCCGCGTCCTCGGCGTCGTACGCGGCGCGCTCGTACTCGCGACTGAGACGGTCGAGCTCGCCGCGGCTGCGGGCGCGCATGCGGAAGCCGCTGACGCTCGTCGGGACGCTGCGCGCGGCGGGCCCACTCCAGAGGGCGCCGTCCGGGTCGTCGTAGTCGTCCTCCGGTCCGGCCGCGTGCGGGTCCTGCTCGTCGTTCTCGCCCTGGTCGTCGCCGTCGCCGCCTGCGCCACCTGCAGCGCCCGCGTCCGCCGACTCGGACTGGTACTCGGAAGCTTCGCGAGCTTCATCGGCAGCAAAGAATTGCGAGTCGGCCGACTGGGCGGGGTCGTAGTTGCCCTTGAGGATGGAGGTCAGTGTGCCCTCCTGCGGCGGCGGCGGAGGAGGAGGCGACATGTTCTCGGTAGCTGCAGGAAGGGTCGTGTCAGTCTATGGTAGGAAAGACGGGAATAACGACACGCTTTGCTCGGGATAAGGCAGGATAAAGTTGACGAGCACGCGGAGTAAGAGGCGAACGGCGACCGGAGCAGGCGGCGCGGCAGACTCACCACTCGGGAGTCTAGCCTTCTGTGCACAGCTCGGGCCCACTGTGATAAGCGCGCGCGGTCTAGAGCGCTTGAGCGCCGAAAGCAGGCGGCTCCGAGGTGAGCGCCCTGACGTCGCGGAGAGCGAAACGCTGCGACGACGCCGCCCGGGCGAGCGTGCGAGGAGCAGAGAGCTCTCGAGGACGCGCTCGAGGGGCAGCGCTTGCTCAGCGGGCACAGCGTAGGCTCTCTAGACCACACGGCCAGATGGAAAGTGTTGCGGGTGGGGAGGGAACGAGCTGCTCGAGGGGAGGCGCTGCGCATCCGGCCGGCGACTTGGCCGCGCTTTCATCCGCTCAGCTTTCGTCCGCAGTTCATCCAGCCCTGTCCATGTCGTTCGTAGCCCTCAGCTGGAGATCGGCTCCTCGTCGCGACTTCTCTCGAGGTCGGCCTACACCGTCAGGCTCGCGCACTTTGCTACTCCGAGCCATTTGCCCGGCGCTTCGGCTCGCCACCGCCGTTTCCATGCTTCATCTCGATGCTCTCCCGCCTTGCTTCGCGTTCCGTCTCCCAGCTTGCCCTGATCAGAGCCTTACCTGAGTTTTCATGCTCGCTACGCTTGTGGACACGCACCGGAAGCTCGGCTCCGAAGCCTTCTCTCATGTGCTTCCCCCGCGGCTCCCAGGTCGTTTCTTTCGTCGCTACCTCCCAAGGTGCGCTTCGGATCTGGGCCATACAGACAATGCCCTGTCCTTCATCTGTCAAGCCCTTTTGAAACCTCCGAGCGAACGGCCTCGTCTCCGAGCCTCCAGGTCGACTCACTTCAGGAAAAAACCGAGGACCTTCCCCCCGCAAACTCGACCGCAGCCATTACCTGCTTCTCGCTGCTCTGAGCGCAGTGCGTGCTGCGGGTAGCGCTGCTCCGCCCATAGCTCTCGAGCGCCGGGTTCGCACCTCACTTTTCCTCAATCGGGCTCACCGAGCTTGCTAGCTCCAAACAAGATTTTTTGAGCGCGGTGTCAACCCCTCTCGTACCCGCACTATTTCTCTCCGCCTTTCTCTCTCTCTCTCTCTCTCTCTCTCTCCCTCTCATCGCTGCCACTCCGGATCTCATGTCGTTCTCAGTGCGCGATCGTTCCGGTTTCTCCCTTCCCGATGGTCCATCGCTCCTTCGCAGCTTTACTCTCCTCGGCCGCCTCCTGCTCCGGGTCTTCGGCTAGACCGTAACTTCTCTACCATACGACTGGCGGAATACTCCGCAAGCAACGGCGCTCGAAACATTCACGCGCCCCGAGAGAGGCCCTCGCTTCTCCGTCCCTGTCCCGGAGCAAAGCTCCGTCCGTATGCTCTCCAGGAAGAAAGCGCCTCTAGTTCGCCTTCCCAACATCAGAGAGGAGATCTCCATTGGCGGGTGGTGCCGCATTCTCAACAGATGAACTTGGCGTTCTGGTACGAGTCCACCATCGGGTTCGTCCCGTCCCCGACCCGCGTCATGTCCGTCTCGGCCCACCGTTCCAGAAACTCTGCGTGGTCGAGCACCTCGAGCGCCCGGCGCGGTCGCTCGTCCACGCCCGGACCCGCGACGCTGCTCCCGTTCGAGCCCGCGCCCGCACCCGCGCCTACGGCCGTCGGCTGAGCTCGCGAAAAGTAGCCCAGTCCGGCTCCGTCGGCGCGCGGCTGCTGGCCCATGACGAGGGCATACATCTCGGCGAGGGTGCTGAAATCGGTCGGGAAAAAGATGTCAAAGTAACCCGGTTGGACGAGGTACGTCGTGCACGGGACCGTCTGCGGGGGGGGGGGGGGGGGGGGGCGGGAAGGAATGGGTCAGCTCTCCCAGCCCGCGAGACCGAGGAAGAGCACCCCCGCGCGCGAAAACGGACGCACCTCGCCCTCGTAGCGGGTTTGCACGACCGGCGCATTGACACCCTCGATCGCGTCCGGCAACGTCTCGAAATCACTCATCACCAGTCGATGCCTCGGGAACTTGTCCCTCAGGACCTCGAGCAACTCGAGCTGGCGCGTCGGGACAAAGTCGCGCGCGGTCAAGTTGGTCGCGAACGGGACCTGACTCGCGAGGCGTTTTAGCCCCGGGAACCGCGCGAGCCACGGATTCACGGCGCGCGAAGGGTGCGGGCGCGCGCGGGCGGAAGGGAGCCGCGCGCGGAGGGCGAGGTAACGCTTCAGGAGCGGGTCGGAGACGGGCTCGTACAGCTCGGTGTAGTCGCCCGTCGCGTCGACCGAGACGACGCACTGCATCGGCTCGTGCGTGTCGGTCGTGTACCGCACCACGTCGTGCGAGAGGTTGTCCTGGCCAATGGGGGCGGGGAGCGGTCAGCAGCCAGGACATTAGCTTGGGAACCCCGAGACCAAATCGCGGCAAAACTCACGAGGACCTCCATGGCGAGGAAGAAGCACGGCTCGGGCACGACGCGGTCCCACTCGAAGATGCTCGAGTTGATGATCTCGACGCGGTCCGCGTGGCCGCGCCTCCGCGCCTTTTCCTTGCCGAGCCGGCCCGCGCCGCCGTCGCCGCCGCCGCCCCCCAAAGTGGCACTCTGAGCCGAGGGCGGCGGAGTGGAGGCGGACTCGGCCCGCTTCGCCGCTCGTCTCCGGCGCTCGCCCCGCGCCCCCGTGGACGCGCCAGTAGCCTCGCCCGCCCCCGCCCCGGCCCCGGTCGCCGCCGCAGCGCCCGCCCCGGCCCCGGCCCCCGCCCTCCCGCGCTGCACCTCACCCAACCTCTCCGAGATCTCAATAACCCTGTACTTGGTCCGTCGGTACACCTCGGGTTCGTGCGCGGCGAGGTAGTCGAGAATGTCGCCCATGAGGGTGCCGTTGCCGGCGCCGATCTCGTAGAGGATGAGGTCGTGGTAGGGAAAGAGGTCGAGTTTGTACTGCGCGACGAGGTAGCGCGCGAGGGCGCGGCCGTACCAGGGCTGCCGTGCGGGCCGAGGGGGTCCAGTAGAGTCAGGATTCGGCCCCCGAGTTGTTCGCTTGAGAGGGACCGTGAGCGGAGACGCACCTTGAACAGCTCTGTCGGCGTGTGCCACACCTGCCTGCCCGCCCTTCCTCCCCCTCCCGCGCCCACACCGACGCTCATCCCCTCCCCGCTCGCGCCACTGGTCCCGACGCCCTCAAAGACCTGATACCTCCTCGCGACCTCCCGCTCAAACTCGTCCGTCGACCCGAACGCCCCAAAGTCGAACCCCCTCGCGCGGTCCGCCGCCTTCAAGACCCTCCCCTCGGACGTCTCCTCTCCCTCCCCATCCGTGTGCGCACCAGCAACACCGCCCGCAGCGACGTCCGGGTCAAAGATTTCGACCTTGGTCGCAAAGTACCCGTACGCGGGGTTGTACAGCGCGTCCTCGACCCACTCGCGGGCCAACATCCGCACCCTCCTCGGCGGGTCCGCGCCCCCGCCTCCTCCTCTCGGAGTCCGGGCGTGTCGTTGCGCGAGTGAGCGCGCGGTGAGGAGCGGGTACGACCCCGCGTTGGGATCGGCAGGGGCGGGGTCGAACGGGTTCGAGACGTAGTTGTACCGCGGGGCGGACCTCCCATCGTCGCCTCCTCCGCCTCCTCCTCCTTTCTCTGCTTTCCGGGCGGCGGAGAGCGGTCTTGGGCGGAGCGGCGCCGGTGCAGGGGATGTAGAGGTCTTGGAATCTCGAGATGGTTGCCGCGGCGAGGAAGCGGTCGTCGAAAAGCAAGGCGAGGAAGCGGTGGTTCCCCTCCCAATAAGCGGGGCGGCCCAGCCCTGGAAGCAGGTCGGCGAGCTTGTTCTTGGCCTTCCAGCAGCTGTAGCAGCGCGACGAGCAGCGTGGCGCGCCGACATGGCCGCGTCTTGATGAGAGGAGGAAAGGCGCAGGAGGAGCGACGCAGCGAGAGAGCTAATCAACCATTACACCGATTTGTATTCTCACATTTTCGGAGCGAAGCCGGTTCTTCCCCCGACACTCTGCATACGCTCTCAACGGCACAGGACGAGTCCGGGCTCACGAACAGTAAAGGAATTGTCACAAGGCAATACGAGGGGCGGCGGTGGTAGGGACCTCGCAGAGAGAGAAAATAGAAAAAAGGGGGGGGGGGGCGTCAAGGAGCCCTCGCTCGCTCCGGGGCTCGCCTCGACTGGGGCGCTCAGGACTGCTCCTTGTACTTGGCCGGGTCGGTGCCGTGGTGCTGGTGGCTGCGAGGATGGCGCGGGGTCAATCAGGACGAGTCTTCGAGAGAGGGACCCTCGCAGGGGGAGGGGCCAAGACCCACTTGACAAAGTTGAACCAGGGCAGGACGCCAAACTTGAGCTGTGGGTTCAGAGTATGCGTGAGTGAGCGTTGGGTGGGACTCGCAAAAACAAGGGCCCCCGCCGAGACCCACCTGGGACCACATGCTGTTGCGGTGGGCGACGCCCTGGATGTACTCGGGGAGGTCGGTCTCGCCGTACAGCGGCAGCCCTTGCGCGGCCCTCGCGCCGAGCTCTTCCCGGTCGCGGTCCTGCTCGAGCTGGTTCTCCTTCCAGCCCCAGAGGCGGAGGGAGCAGTTCTGGTACGCGAGGAGGAACCCTCCCGCGAAGCCGAGGAAGGCGGTGAGGCGGAGCGAGTGCCTCAAGTGGACGAAGCGGCCGTGCGGGTGCGGCTTCATTCCGCGCGGGAGGGTCGAGTCGGCCATCTCGAGGCCGTAGAGGGCGGCGGGGCCGGCGAGCGTGCCGGCGGCCCAGAGGCCATAGTCCGAGGGGCGGAGGTACCGCACGACGCGGCCAAAGTGCGGGTCTGCGTCGACGACGGGGAACGGCGTCCGGAGCACGTTGACGTCGGCGACCATCTGCTGCGCGTAAGTTGGGGAGTAATTGTGCGTTGTATAGAGTGCGTGTAGAGAGTCGGAGTCGAGTGGGCGGTGTAGGTCGAGGGGAGCAGCCAGGAGGTCAGCGGGGGACTCGGGGCGGACTGCGGGGGCCACAGCTGGGGACTGACTGTCGTCTGAAGGTGCCTGGAGAGGTCTAGAGCGAGCGAGAGGGCGGGGAGCGAGGCGGAGAGCGACTTGGAGGCGACTGCTGGCGGACTGGAAATCGGAATCGCCTGCACTGCTCCACTCGCCCGCTGCACCCGCTCTACGCCCTCTTGCAGCTTCCCAGGGCCCTCGAGGCTCCCAGAGACTGCCGCGCCATGCCGCTGGAGCTTGCGTCTGCGCGCGTCGAGCCGCTCGTCGCCAGCTACCAGGACCTCAGCGACTCTTCCAGTGACGACCATAGCGACCCAGACAACGCCTCAGACACCGCTCCTGATGCTCCGGACGCTGCTGTACGCTTCACCGACGCTGAACTGATCGAGATGCACGACTGGCTGTGCGAACGCGGGCTGTTTGCGTTCCTCCAAGAGTACCTCGACACTCGCTCCGTCCCGCCCGCAGCCCTCCTGGGCGCATTCGGAGCCCGCATAGTCAGTCCACGCTGCTGCGACCGGAACCCGCAACCTACCCGAACTCATCCCCGCTTCCTCCGGCCGGCCGGCCGACAGCGCCCCGACACGCCCCTCCTCGACCAACTCCGCATGCTCAAGATCGCCTGCGCCCGCGTGTCAGTCCCCGGCCCCCGCTCAGCCAGAGCCCGGACCGACATCGAACTGATGCCCGTGATCGCCCGCCCAGTCTCCGGCACCGCGCAAGAAGGCCCGAGTACTCGACCCCGGACGACGTCGTCGAGCTCCTGCGCACCCGCAAGCGCATCCTCGTCCTCACCGGCGCCGGCGTATCCGCAAGTCACCCTGCCCTACCCTGGACTGGACTGGACCTTGGGAACTCCATTCGAGATCTCCACGCTCATGCCCCCCCCCCCTCCGCCGCGCAGACCTCGTGCGGCATCCCCGACTTTCGCTCCCCGACCGGCCTGTACGCCCGCCTGAAACTCGACCCGCGATTCGACGCCCTCGACGACCCGCAGGACCTGTTTGACCTGCGCCTGTTCCGCGAGGACCCGAGCGTCTTCTACTCCTTTGCCGCCGAAGTGTACCCGTCCAAGTTTGTCCCGAGCGAGTGTCACCGCTTTGTGCGGCTGCTCGAATTGCAGGACAAACTCCTCCGCAATTACAGTCAGTCGCGCACGTGGGCGCTGAACTGTGCGCCTCTTCAAGGATCTGACCCGTGCGCGCCCCTCGCCCGCAGCCCAGAACATCGACGGCCTGTTCGAGCAAGTCGGCGTCGAGCGCATGCTCAACTGCCACGGTACCGCGTCCCTCCTTCCACTCCTCTCGATCGCCTCTGCCCCCCCGCTGACTCTCCCCCCCCCCCCCCCCCACCCGCGTCGTGCACGCCGCCCCGACAACAGGCTCCTTCGCGACGGCCTCGTGCCTGCAATGCAAGCACCGCTTCCCCGGCTCGGCGATCGAAGCCGACGTCTTTGCCGCGCGCGTGCCCCTCTGCCCGCTCTGTACGCCCGCGCCTGCGCCTGCACCAGAAGCGGACGTGGGGGCGGCGGCGGATGCGCGGAAACGGCCGAGGGATCCTAATCCGGTACAGCGGGAGGGGCCGGCGGAGGACCCGAGGGAACGGGCGGAACCGAAGGCTAAGAAGGGGAGAGGTGCCAAGGGGGAGTGGGAGTGGGACTCGGGCGCAGAAGACGAAGACGATGACGAAGCCGATGAGGGCAGGTCGGAATGGGAGGGCAAGGCGGTCGTCAAGCCCGACATTGTCTTTTTCGGGTGCGCTTTCCCGGTCCCCTCAGCTCTCTCACTCGTGCGGTTCCGCTGGGGCTCACCAGTTCATGCCGGGCAATGGCGCAGGGAAGCGCTCTCGGACGAGTTTGATCGGCACCTCCTCGCGGACCGCGAGCTCGTCGACCTCGTCATCGTCATGGGCACCTCCCTCCGCGTCGGTCCTCTCGCTCGCTCGCTCAAAGTCGGACCTGGTCCCGTAGAGTACTGACACCACCCCCTCACGCGCTCTCTCGCTCGCTCGCGCGCAGGTCTCCCCCGTCGCCCAACTCCCCTCGCACCTCCCCCACTCGGTCCCGCAAATCCTCATCAACCGCGACCCGGTCCCGCACCACAACTTTGATGTGTGTTTGCTCGGCGAGGGGGACGCGGTCGTCAGGTGGTTGTGCGACAAACTGGCGACGAGCGCGAGCGCGGGGCCGGGCTCGGGTTCAAGTGGGGCGGCTGGAGAGGAGAGGGAGAGGGAGGAGGAGAGGGAGGAGGAGGCGCGGTCCTGGCGGCTGGACGAGCGCGTGCCCGTTCCGCGCCGGGCACCGCCAGCCGAACAGTCCGCAGCGGTCGACTCTGACTCCAGTCCCGCCACGACCGCCACCGCCGCCCCCGCGGCCGCCACCGCCGCCGAGCCGGAGCGCGTCGGCCACTCGCACGTGTGGCTGTTCCCCGGCGCGAACCGCGAGTCGCGGTGGGTCCAGTCCGTCCGGGTCGCGTACGGGTCCGAGGACGAGGCTGGCGGCGACGTTGACGTTGACGAAGAACAAGAGGGCGAGGACGCGGGCGTCAAAGAGGAGGGTGCGGAGGCTCGGGGAGAGGAGGACCACCAGGGCCCGGTCGAGCTGCCTGCGGGTCTCGCGCCGGGCGTCGTCGAGGGATCGCCCGTCCCCGTGCCGGAAACGATCCCGGAATCCACAGAACCGGCCGCCCCCGGGTACGAGGCAGACGACGCAGACGGAAAAGACTCGGAGCTGCGGCGGATCGCGCCCGCGTTCCTGCACTCCGTTTCGGACCTCGGCCCAATACCAGATCCGGGTTCGGGCTCGGGCTCGGGAGCGGGGGCGGGGGCGGGTCGGCAGTAGCGAGGACGTGGGGTGGGCCGCGGACTGGATGGTCGGTCGGAACGCTGGAGCGGAGCGGAGCGGGAAGAGGAACAAAAGTGGAGGTTGGAGGGAGCGAGGCGTTTCGAACAACAAGACGACGACAGAGTAGCGTGTGAGAGGGTCGCCACCACGGCCCGAGGACCCCGACGCGACGAAGGAAGGAAGGAGACGACCGGACGACCTCCGCGCCGCCGCTCGCTCGCTCGCAGGCGCGCCCAAACCGGTCATTCTTCCCCGACCAGCCTTTCTCTCGCCGTCGGACGTTCTTCCCTTCCCCCTCTCACAACGCCCTTTGCACCTGTGCCTGCCACCCGCCGGGACTCTGCGCCTCGTGCCGTGGCGAACCGGTCCCGCCTCGTTGTTCCGTCCTATTGCGCTTGTCCCTCACCGCTCCCTCATGGTGTCGCTGTCCTCATCGCCGGCCACACTCTCAGCTCCCTCGCCCTTCGGCCCGGCCGCTATCCAGCTAGCCAGCCAGCCAGTCGAGCACGCCTCTGTACAGAACCTCCTTTCCCTCGGACCTCGTGTGCATACTGTTGTTCTTCTTCCTCTTCTCGCGATCCTCTCCCGATCTCTTGAACGGTGGGACGCGAACAATTTTCGTGCCTTCGAACTGCCCGGATCCACTGCCCGGATCCACTACGTACAATGGTTCCACGTGACCGACGCAGGGGACAATCAGGATGAACCCGGGTGCCTCGCCGCCGCTTCCTCCCTTCCCCTCCGCTCCCCTCCGTCCCGCGCCCGCCCGTGTCTGCCAGGAGCAGCACCCCTCGACCGACGCCATCCTTCCGATGCCGATTCCGCGGACGATCCGCGGGGCCAGGTACGAGTGGCCGTAAAGGCTCAGGCGATGAACGGGAACATGGCTGCCGCGAGCGAGGAAGGAAGGAAAAGAGTCAGCACGCAGGGCTCCGCGACCCGACCCGGACCGACTCGCGGTCCCTTTCTCTCTCTCTGGACCCCGGTCTGGGCCTGGGCCTGTGCCTGCGAGAGGGACCGGTCGAGCCCGCCCGCCCTCCCGCAGTCCAAGATGCCGAACAGGGGGCGGTCCAAACGCACCTTTGCGCCCGCGCGGGTACTGCGCGCCAAACTCTTTCCGGTAGCGGCGGTGCTTCTTGACGGCCCAGACGTACATCTGCCCGACGGCGACGGCCGTGAACAGTCCGGCTGCGTGCGGGCGGGCGGAAGGTGCCACTCAGCGACAGGATCCCCACTCGCTCACCCGCGTGATTCCCCGCAAGAGGGAAGGAAGAAAACGCACCGGCCCAGTTGAGCGTCAACCCCGTGAACGCCGCCCAGGCGATACTCTCAAAGAAATAGTTCCCGCACGAGACGGTCCAGAAGCCGTACCCCTCCGGGATCCGGCGGACTTTCGTCCCGCGCGGGCGGAGCGACGCGAGCGTCAGGTGCGTCTTCAAGTTCGAGAGCTCGGCGAACTGCTCGGATGGGGTCGAGTCCGGGGGGATCGGAGGCGGGCGATCCGAGTCAGTTCACAAAGTCGGATGCCTCTTCCGTGAGATCTCCGAGAGAACGACTCACCGTCCAGAGGGCCGTCCATCCGTACAGCCACGCGTCGCTCTCGAGCCTCGAGCCTCGCAGAGCCAGTGCGCCGTTCCACGGACCGTACAGCGGCGCAGCGAGGAGGACGCCCGACAGGCCCCAGTAGTGGCCCGAACTTGGCAGCGGACGTCGGCGAGTCGCTTGTCAGCACCCATTGCCCCGGACCTCGCAAGAGAGGAGGGGTGGGGCGCTCACTTTTTGAAGACGTTGAAGAACGGCATCGTCGCCGAGGAGAAGCGGTGGACGCTATCCGGGCCAGCCCGTCCGTCAGGTCCAGAGAGGCAGAGCCCGGGCGGAGGAAAGAAGGTACGCACAAGAGGGTCTCTGCTTCGCGCTTGGCGTAGTGCAGCAGGATCAAGACGAGGGCGATCCTGTGGCGGCGGGGGAGAGATAGTTCTTCCCCTCGTTTCAGCTCGGTGGCCATGCGGGCGACGCCGGACCGGAAGCCCTTCTAAAGACCCCGGATCCGAAGAGAGAGTATGACGCACGTCTGCATGCGCGAGTGCTGGAACTCTTGGCGGTAGATGAGTTGGCTGCCATAGTAGAAGAGCGGGTGGATGAAGAGCGGGCCAAACTGCGATCCGGGGGCGGCGGCGGGGCGGAGCGGGTCAGCGAGGATGGGTCCGGCTCGGGGAGCTCTGGCCGCAGAACAGACTCACGTATTCGATGAGGAACTGGACGGAGAGATGTGGACGGGGGTGGGTTAGTGGAACTTGTTCGCTCGGGCATCGCTAGTGAGGATCCGGGTCCGCCAACTTACGACCGTCTTCCACGCTGCAGCGGGGTAGCACTCGGTCAGTGTGGGGTGAGAGTCATACAGAAAGAGGGAAAGCATACCGATCTGAGGTCCGAGGTCTTTGATCTCGAGGCGGTCTCCGGAGGCAACGCCCGCGTCGACGAGTTTCTGGTCGTCGTCGTCGAGCGCGAGCTTCTTGTCGAGCGTCGTGATCCGCTGCCGCGCCATTTGGAGCTGTGAACGGGTAAAGAATAAGCGCTCACAAGTACTTTTGCTCAGGAGTTGATTAGGGCGAACTGACCTTTGCGCGGTGTTGGATTTGTTGCTTGAGGTCGCGCACGGTCGCGTCGGCGCTCGCAAGCTCGACCGTGAGCGGGAAGCGCTTCGAGGGCTTGCCTGCGCGCGGCTGCACAGTCACAGAGAACGCCATGCGAGCGTACAGTCGCGCGTAGTACAAAGTGGGGAGAGCGGGTGAGCGGCGGTCAGGGTTGGGTATTCAGGCGTGTATTCTGTCATTACCCCGGAATTTCCAATAGCATCCTCGTTTTTACCCCGCCTCGGCTCGCGCAGACGGTGTTGCCTGTGGAGCATACAGCGCACATTACGAGCTGCAGACTACGACAGACGCTGTACAGAGGCTATACAGTGCAGCTCCAGCTCGGCCTCTTCTGCCACCGCTGCCCGCAACCCTCATTTCGACCACCTGTCGCCGCTTCTCCTGCTCGCTGCTCTCTCCGCTACAAACGCTACAAAAGGCTATTACAACGCGCCACTCGTGCGATGGAGGCCGCCGAAGCAGCAAACGCCGCCGTCCAGCGCCGGTACTCGAAGGAGAAAAAAGTCGGCGAGGGAACGTACGCCGTCGTCTACCTCGGCCACCAGCTCGACACCCGCCGCAGGATCGCAATCAAAAAGGTAACGCGGGGCGAGTGTAACGTGTACATATTGGAGAGACTGACGCAGTAAGCAACCCCCGCGCAGATCAAGGTCGGCCAGTTCAAGGACGGGCTCGACATGTCGGCGATCCGGGAGGTCAAGTTCCTCCGCGAACTCCGCCACCCCAACGTCATCGAGGCAAGTACCGGGGTGCCCCTCTGAGTTCAGCGCAAAGAAGTCTACCCGCTAACACAGCACCGCCACAGCTCCTGGACGTGTACAGCAACAAGTCGAACCTGAACCTCGTCCTCGAGTTCCTCGACACGGACCTCGAAGCCGTCATCCGCGACAAGCAGCTCGTCTTCCAGCAGGGGGACGTCAAGAGCTGGATGCTCATGACCATGAAGGGGCTCGACTTTTGTCACCGCAACTGGATCCTCCACCGAGTGCGTCGCGGCGACAAACGCGGAGCGGGGACCTTTTTTTTACTCCGGTTCCGGTATGCCCCCCGAGACTGACACCGCGCGCGCGCAAATCCCCTTCCCCTTCCCCTGCCCCCGCCGGGCAGGACATGAAACCGAACAACTTGCTGATTTCGGGCGCCGGCGTCCTTAAACTCGCCGATTTCGGTCTCGCGCGCGAGTTTGCCGACGACCGCGCGCGCATGACCTGCCAGGTCGTCACCCGGTGCGTGCCCTCAAAATCATCACCTCGAGAGTGTTGTGGTCCTGACCCGCCCCGGCCCGCGCCCGCCCGCTTTGCCCCCTCCCTCCCTCCGCAGGTGGTACCGCAGCCCGGAACTGCTCCTCGGCGCGCGGTCCTACAGCACCGGCGTCGACGTCTGGGCCGCCGGGTGCATCTTTGCCGAGCTCATGCTCCGCGTGCCGTTCCTCGCGGCCGAAAGCGACATGGACCAGCTGAACGTCATCTTTCAGGCGCTCGGGACGCCGACGGAGCAGGAGTGGCCGGTACGTCACGTCCGGGGGCGGGGCGGCTCTTCTCGTCTCGCGAGGCAGCTCACTCGGTCCACGGAAACTAACGCCCCCCTGCTTTATTTCTGCCACCCCCGCTCAGGGTTTCACCAAGCTCACGTCGGGCGCGACGTTTGAGCGGAAACCGAAGAACGACCTGAGCCTGCTGTTCACGGCCGCGGGACCGGAGGCGATCGACCTCTTGCAGCGCATGCTCGCGTATGACCCGCACAGGCGGATCACGGCGCGCGAGGTACGTCGAAAGGAGAGGAGCCCTCCTTCCGGAAGGAGAATGATACTCTGACTGACCTCGTTCGGTACCTGCCCGCTCCTCGAAACGCCCGCGCATACAGTCCCTCTCCCACCCCTTCTTCCACACCGCCCCGCGCCCGACTCCCACCCGCCGCCTCCCGAAACCCACCACCGCCGCCGCGAACGCCGCCGCGCAAGAGTTTGCGGCGCGGCACATCGCGACGGACGAGGTCGGGGCGCCCCTTCACGGCTCGAAGGGGCCTCAAGAGGGGCAGGAGCGCGGGCAGGGGAAGCGGAGTCGGAGAGGAGATGGACTGTGGGATGACGACGACGACGAGGAGGAGGAGGAGGGTAACGGTGGCGGTGGTGTGCCGAGGGGGAAGAAGGTCGCGAGGAGGTTGGACTTTGGGGTGCCGACGCCGAGGTCGACGGCGGCGGCATGACGGGACGGGACGGGCGTGCAAGAGAGGGAGCGGGCCGACTTGCAACCCTTCGACGAGTCCGGATGCGGACGCTCTCCTCTCCGCACCGCACCGCCCACTAGCTCCCTCCCGCCTTGGCCATCAGTCCCGACGATTGTTCTCTGTTGTCTGTACTTGTTCCCCCAGCGGCACTCTTCCGCTCCCTTGCATTGCATGTGGCCCAGACCTCTGGCCTACAACTCTCTCACTCGCGCACGCGCGCCGGCACGCTTGCTCGAGCACCTTGCGCGAGTCGGCGTCGACATGCTTGGTTTGCGATGCAATGCAGAGCAGAGCAGAGCCGGTGGGACGGACCAAAAGTCGGCAGCATATGGGCGGGAGCAGCTTGATCCAGAGTCATCGAGCGCACGCAGGTAAAGAGAAATGGCGCGGGAAAAAAAGGTTACAACAAGAAGGAAGAGAGAGGGAGGGATGCTCTGGACTCGCTCGCTCGCGCCGCCGGGACTCAAGGCGAATCGAATCGGACGAAGGAGGGGAAGCTATGCGGCGATTGTTCTTGCTTCCGGCGTCGAGGTACCGGCGGCGGCGCGTTGCCGGATCTGCTCCTCGACTTCGCGGACGGCTTGTTGCAGTTCCTGTCGTCGGGCGGCGGCAAGGTCAGCTCCAAGTCGCCCCCGCCCACTTAAGAAGCGGCTCACCTCTGCTGCGGGGTCGAACTGGAGTCCGAGGAGGAAGGCTTCGCGGGCCTCTTGGAAGCGGGCCATGGCGGCGAGGGCCTTGCCCTTCCGGAAGTGGCCCTTGATCCACGGGCGCTTCAACTGGATGACGGCGTCGGCGTCGGCGAGTGCGGCGACGGGTTCCTTGGCGCCGAGGTACGCGGCGGAGCGGTTCGCGAGCGCGAGGGCGAGTTCGTCGCGGGCGTAGACGCTCGCTTCGAAGACGGGCCTCGAGGCGGCAATGTCGGCCGACATGGTGTACAGCTTGACGGCGTCGGCCCAATTGCCCTTCTTGAACGCGACGTTTCCCGCCTCTTTCGCGCCAGCAATCTTCTTGCTGCGTTCGTTCGGGACCGGTTGCGGCGGCGGCGGGAACACGACGTTCGGGTTGCTCGCGGTCAACAACACGCGCGCGAGCTCGTTCACCTGCTCGAGGTCCGCCGCGCCGAATCCGGCGGGGATCGGTGTGTCGAGCGCAAACTTGACGGGCGTCGCCGAGAGCGGCGTCGGGTCGACCGCGAGCGGCAGCAACGTCAAGTCGGCGTCCGGAACAGCCGCCGGCGCGCTCGGACCCGCGTTCGGAGGCATGGGCGGGGCCATGGCAGGATTAGGAGCAGCGGCTTGCATCGTGGCGGTCCGCAGGGGGCGTGCAGGCGGTGGGCAGAGGCTGCTCTCGCTCTTCACGTGTCGGCACGCGGCGGAGGCGTGTGGAGCGGACGACCACGGTGGGTGGAAAATCGGGAAAACTGGTGAACGCTCAAAGGCATAGTAAAGGCAGGCATGGAGATTACAATACATTGGTCAGCACTTTCTTTCGAGCGCTGCGTTCGTAAAGGTGGATTTCGTGATGAATGCTCCCTCGACCGGTCCGGACCGAGTGCTCATTTCGCTTTGCTTTGCCCAGCTCCCGACAACGCACATCTTCCGGATCGAACGGAGCTGCAGAGACGCGAATTAGATCTACTCCTCGATCAGGAAAATCCGGTTCGCCCACTTTCAGGATGCACGACCTCCTCGAAGCGCGCCACCGCCCGCTCCCTCCACTCCGGACGGCCTCTGCATCCGCAGCCACAACCTCCGGACCACCGTCATCTGGCCCAAAGCCTTTCGGTTTAAACCGAGACGAGCCCCTGGCCCCGGCGGAAGCGGAATTGTCGCGCCCTTTTCATCCACAGCTCCGCCCCGTCTTGACGCTCCGGCCCCTCTTCTCCGACTGTGGCCCCCGGACCGCCGGACCGACAGAATCTCGCGCCTCGCAAGGACTACAGAGCTCCGATGTGCTCAAGGACCAGGCCCGTGCGCCATCGCCTTCGCCGATCCGAATGTCTCTAGCCTCCGGACAGCCCTCATGCTCCCGCAGCTCCGTCCTCCGCCGCCACAGCTACTTGTCCGACTCGTCCGACCCCGGAGTGATCGCTTTTGCACATCTACGTGTGCGACCGATCTTGGAGGCCAGTCAAGAAAGCGCAGACCACGACCGTACCGGGACCGCCGCGAGTCCGACGGCAAAGCCACAGCACCGTGCCCCTCCGCCCCTCCCCTCGCCCTCGTTCACCCGGACCCCTCCTCACCCCGTCCGCTCTCCCTCCATTGCAACCACACCAGAAGAGTCCGAACACGCCCTGTCGCCGTCGCCGCTGTGTCGGTTCCGGCTCTGTACGTGCTCGCCTAAGTACGAAGACGAGGACACGACATCGAGCGACGAGGAGGAGGAGGAGGAATTGCGCGGGTAGCGCGGTTCAAGCCAGTATCGGGCTCGATAAGAAAATGTAGATGTCGGTCTGCTTTGGGTTGAGTAGTGGTGCTTGAGTGGAGTGGCAGGGAAAACGTATCTGAGAGGAAGCTGGCTCTCGCCCCAAGACGATTTGTTCGTTCGGGCTGTGGCCCCTTATTTGCAGCTAGGGACGTGCCTTACCGGGTCACTCGGTCCTTTGAAATCTGGTGTCTGGGGTGTGGGCCGGTCCCAAACGAAAACAGCTTGAGCAGCAGTTGATCCCCTCTCGCTCAAAGTCCGCAAACACAAGTCTCGAAATCAACGCCGGATAGCTCGGCTAATTCTCTATCGCAATACAGCATTCTCTACCTTCTGTGCGGAACATCTCGCCAATCATGGCTTCAAACCACCTCCTTGACGTCCCCCTGCCGGGACTTGTCCCCCGCGCGGGAGCTACCCGCCCTCGTCGTCCCCGGCCTCGACGACGACCTCCTCCCGCTGCGCATCGATGCCGGCCTGCTGCTGCTCACCTCGCCGTGGTTGACCTCGACGCGCGCGAGCTCGAGCAACCCGCCGAGGTCGCGTGGGCCGCAGTACGACTTGCGGCCTTGGAAGAGCCAGGTCAGGCCGGAGAGGAGGAAGACGAAGCCGAGCACGGCGACGGCGTAGTCTGTCGAGAGGGGACGGGCCTCCGCATCAGCGCTAGGGTCGGGTAACAGGGGAAGCCAGACAGAACGCACTCATGCTCGAGCCGGTCGGGTTCGTCGCCGTCGGGAAGAGGAAAAAGACAATGGTGACCGAGGTAAAGACTGTTGCGCCGACGACATCGTCAGCGGTGCAGGGAGGGAGGGAGCAAAGAACCAATCCCAGATACGTACTGAGCGCCACGACGTTGGTGATCGGTCCGAGGACCGGGCCGAGGGTCCACGTCGGCGACGGGAACGACTCGGGGCGGAGCAAGTGCCGGCCGCGGACGAGCAAGAGCGCAATCGGGATGCAGTACGAGAGCTCGAGGAGCACGACACTCGACGAGAGGATCGCTTCGAACGCGGCGTTCGATCCCTGTCCTCGCGAGTCTCGTCAGCTCCGAGGACATGGCGGGAATGTGAGGCTACAACTCACGAGGTAGATCAGCGAAAAGATGATGCACCACACCGCGGTAAAGATGACGGTCCGGTCCGGCACGCCCGTACGCGGGTTGTTCTTGGCAAAGAACTTGGAAAAGGGCAGGGCGTCGTCACGCGCGAAGGCGAACAGCATGCGCGAGGAGGCAGCCATGATGCCCTGTGCGGCAAACTGTTCATGGGGGAGTACATGGCATCAGCAGGAGGTCATGCGCCATTCGTCTCAAGTATGCTCCCCTCCATCGACACGATCGGGAACGCCTGCGGAGTAGCCAGTGTGAGCATCGCAAGAGCCGTCTCACGAGTCGCATCCCCGACTTACCTGCAGACAGATGGCGCCCGCGACGCTGCCCGTCGCCTGGTAGCAAATCTCGGCTAGACACCCCGCCGGCGACGAGATGACGGCGTTGATGTCGGTCATCGCGAACAAGAGCGCGACGAGCAGGACGAACGAGGAGCCGGCGCCGACACAGACGGCGAGGATCATCGCACGCGGGACGTTGATGTGAGGCTGCGGGATCTCTTCGACCATCTACAGTCGCGCGTCAAGTTTGAGCCGAAGGGGCAGTCTTTGCGTCAGAGACAGGACGCACGTGCGAAAGACCATCGATCCCCTGCAAGTGCGAAGCAGCGTCAGCAAAAAGTCTCGGGCGCGTGTGCCGCTTTAACGCACGATCATGCCAAAGTCACTCTGGAGCAGGCCGAGGATGAACGCAACGCCCTCTGCAAAGAGGCATGTCCACGTCAGTCTCGGTTGGCTCTGTATCCGTGGGCATAGAGAGAGACTCACTCGGCCACCCCGTCTGGTTCTCCCATCCGCCAAAGACAAACGAGCCGCTCTGGAAGTTTGGGCTCGCGGTCGCGAGGACGACGACAAAGATGGTGAAAGCGCCCGCGAGGGACCAAATGAGCGCCGCCGAGTTGATGAGCGGGAGACCTCGCGGCAGGAAAATGTTGATCGCGACGGCGATGAGCTGCGGTGGCGGGCCGCGCGCTTAGTCGTCGTGGGCGGAGAAGTAGCGCAAGGGGAGCGAATCACTCACGATGAACCCGATGAAGACGATGACGGTCTGGTACGACTCGGAGTTGTACTCCGGATGCGCCAGCGCGTAAGCTCCGAGCAGCAAGCTTCCCGCAAGCGAACCAGTCGTCGCCGTCAAGGTGACCCACCCCGCGCAGCCGAGCCAGCCGGTGACCCACGCAATTCCGTTTGCGTACTCGGGCGGCGAGAGGATGGCCGCAAAGTGGTATGGTCCACCAGAGGTCGGGAAGACGTGAACGATCTGGCGGCGGACAGTCAGTACTTGCTTCACGGTGCGGCCCCCGAGCGGGGGGACGCAGGACGCGCCAACGCGCGAAGCCCACACTCACCTCGGCCAGGGACGCTGCGGTAGCAAGCACGCCGACGAAAGAGACCATGAGGCCGTACAGCGTCGAGATAGGACCGCCGGACGGCAGAACGACGCTCTGCAGGGCAAGTCGAGCGGCGTCAGCTCTTTGCGCGCTGGTTCGGAATTAGCCGCTGGACGGGCAGCAAACTTACCAGACTCGCAGTCCTGTTGTCCGGAACCCGGAGGTTGACAGGCAGAGGAGGGCGAGCAGAAGGACGCAAGCGGGTCGTACGCAAAGAGCGGCGTGAACGGAAGCGGAGAGGTCGGAAGAGCGTCAGTCGGGGCAGCTCAGAGATGCCAGAGGAGAGAGAACGGACATTGCGGTCCAGGAATTCCTACCGGCGGAAGAAAGAGTCAGCAGGAAGCCAGAGGAGGAGGTTTCTCATTCTGGCCCGGAGGACGGTAACATCCGCCCGCCGAGGCACTTTCCTCCGTCCCTCGCGACGGAAGGGACAGCATAAGCACCTCAAGACTTACAGGATGCAGTAAGCGAGTCCAATGAGCGAGAGCAACGAAAAGTTCTTGACTTGTCCACTGCACGATAAAGCCGTCAGTCGGCGCTGTCTTCTGCCCCATTCAGCTAGCCGCAACGGCGCACTGGTTCTGTTCCGCCTTGGTGACTTCGTTGATGCGGGCGTGGGAATAGTGCTTCTCGCCGTCCGCGTTCGGCGCTTTCGGCGCAGGCGCGCTCCCGCCGTTCGACTCGCCGGCTCCCAGCGTTGTCGTCGACGGCGCATTCGACCCGAGCTGGCGACGCTCAGCCATGAGCAGCAGTCGCAGCAGAGCGCAGGTACAGAGAAGTGAGCGTGGCGGAGGGCCGTAGCAGGTCTATAGGAGCAGCAAGAAGGAGCGGTTCAGGAGTCGACATTTCTTCCTGGAAGCCGTGCATGCAGCCGCTGATGCCAGCTGATCAAGGCACACGGGGCGAGCCGCCGAAGCATAAAATTGATGCGGGCGGAATCCGGTGACGTGCGGAGCCACGCAGCGGGGGGAAAAGTTCGGTTCAAGGCCCCCGCGCTCCCAGCTTCTTCCGCCCGCCGGACTTCAACCGGGACTTGTGCTCAGCTGAATGCGCAGCACGGCCTTCCCTACACACTGTGCCAGCTGCAAAGTCCTGTTGTTCACTGCAGCCAGAAGAGAGTGCTCGATACCACCAGACTCGAAGCTGAAACCGAGCTCTCACTAGCCGCAGTTTTCGATCAGCCTGGCTCTAGCTTGCAAAGCTGATGAAAATGCCGCAGCTGCGCTCGGCCAGGTTCGCTCCTCGGGCGGCTGCGCAGCCGCGCAGATCTCGCGCTCTCGCTCTCGCTCGTTTGTCCCAAGGACAAGACATCTGTAGGGAACCCAGGGTGCATGGGCCATTGCAAGAGAAAGAACTCGACCCATGCCTCAAGCCGTCGGATCCGGGATCGAAGCTCCTGACGGTGGATCCTGCGGGTCGTTCGGGGCGGGCGGAGGCTCCTCTCCTCCCGCCGTCGGCGCTGCATCCCCATTCGAGAACAGGGCAGCTCCATCGTCCTGGGGTTCCGGCTTGACGCGCTTTGCCTCAGGCTCCTCCACCCCTGCCGCCGAGTCTGCGCCGCCTCCTTCTTCTCCTCCGACCGCCGCATCACCTCCCTCAAGCTTGACTTTCGTAGGCGAGGTCACTTGATTGGGCGCTGCTGCTGCTGCTGCCGAGGGGTCGACACTGCCGGCTTTGCGCTTCCGCGAGGCGGTGGTCGCCGGCGTTGATTCGCGCGAAGTCCGCACCGACGTTCGTGACGCGGACGCTGCCGCGTTCGAGCGCGAAAGGGCTGCCTCGGCGTGGCACGTCGCGTGATAGAGCTGTGGTGAGGAGGGAAAGCACCTGGTCAGACTGTCCACCCACCGAGACGATAGCACGCCCAGAGATTGTCCCCCGACTCACCACTTTGTCGACGACGACCGCGTTCCACCACACCCACTCCTCCTCGTCGTCGCTCCACTCGCTCTTGAACCGATCCTGACAGATCGGGCACGGCTTGTCGCCCAGTCCGAGCTCGGCCTCGGCCGACCCGGCGGCGGGCACGGCGACTTTTTGCTTCTGCAACGCGGCGCGGTCGAGCGTCGCTTGGCCGCCCGCCCCCGACGACGCCGCAGCGGCCGCAGCGGCGGTGGCGCCCGCAGACAGCAGGGACGAGGAAGGCTGGTCCACGTTCGACTGCGGGTGGTGCGTCGCGTCCGAAGTGTACCATTCCTGCCAGGGGAACGAACGCTTTGGATCAGTTCCCGACAAAGGACTCCGAACAGAAAAGCCAAGAGCCACGCACCTCCTCGCTCGTGAACCAACTCCGTCCGCTCGCGCGCCCCGCCGCCTCGCGGATCCTGCGCTTGTGGACAAAGTGCCAATCGAGGTGCTCGTCCATCTTGCGCTTGCCGGTCCCCGAGTCCGGTTGGCGCAGGCCGCACTGGCGGCACTGGAGCGGCAAAAACTGCAGGTACAGCAGCGCGAGGGCATGCGGGCGGGGGCTGCGGGTGCGAGCGGGGCGGGGCGGTCCGCAGAAAAGGTCAGTCGGCCGAGTCCAGACTGCAGGCTCCGTTGCGACTCCTCAGACTCACGTCGCGAGATCAGGTCCATTGAGCGTCACCCCGAACCGGACCGCCTCCTCCTCCCACACCCCCGCCAACTCGTCCTTCTCGACGAGCGGCGCCCCCGACTTGGCGTCCACAAGCGGCGGCTTGACGTCGCCGCCGCCCGCCTCGACCTTGACGCCCGGGGGCGGCGGCGTGGCCTGTCCTTGCCCGGAGCCGAACAAGTTCGCCAGCGCGCCGCTCGCGCTCAACTGGGACAACAGGCCCAAGTCGATCCCGTTCACGAGGCCCCCCGCCTGCGCGGCTCCGGGCGGAGCGGGGGACATCGCCGGCGCCGGCGCGGGCTTGAGCGTCGGCGTCGCAGTGCGGGAGCGCATCGCCGCGGGAGCTGTCGGGGGAGCGAGTCCAGGGGCCATCATCGGGGGAGAACCGTAGTATTGACTCGCAGGGCCGGGGGACCCGGCGCCGTGGGGCTGCTGCTGCTGCATGAGCGGGGAGAGGGCGTTGGTCACAGCGGCGCCGGGCGGGGCGAGCGGAGGCGGTGCGGGAGGCGCGACGGGACGCGGAGGGACGGGACTCGCGCTCGCGCTCGCTCGAGTCCCAGGGGGCGGAGTTCCCGCCGCCGCCGCGGTAGCGGGTGGCGCCAATGCCGCGAGCTGGTTCCTGATCTGAGTAACCTGCTCCGTTGTCAACTGCGTGTTCAAGATCAACTGCTCGAGTTTCTTGAGGGCGACGATCTGCGAGGCGTTGATCTGGTCCGCCGGGTTCGTGGTGAGGACGTCTTGGCGGAGGGTGAGGAGGCGCCGGACGTCGTACAGGACGCCGCTCCTCTCCGTCGTCGTCGCCGTGTGCGGCAGTTGCTGCACCTGCCCGGGTTCCGGCGGGTCAGTGTTGTAGAAGAAGGGAGACCCTCGGGTAGGGGGAGACCCACTCCGGCGTTGTACATCTCGGCGTCCTTGGCCGCGCGACCGAGCAAGCCGTCCCCGCGTCCCCTCGCGCCAAACAACGCCCCCTCGATCCCCCTCTGCACCCTCCCGACCGCCGCCCCTCCTCCCGCCGGGCCCCTCGGCTCCTCCGGGTCCCTGAACAACTCGCCCCCATCCGCCCCTCCCGTCTTCCACGTCCCGAGGAGCTCTTCCAGTTTCGTGCGCGTCGGCGGGTCGACCGAGTGGTACGCCGAGAGGAAGGCGCGCTCGATGAAGCGGCTGAAGAGGGCGAGGTACGGCGGGCCGATGTTTTTGCAGATCGAGTCGAGGAGGTAGAACGCCGGGAGGACGTACGCCGGAGGGCACTGCGCGGGCGTTCGGGGGGGGTGGTGGTGCGCGCGCGCAGAGTCGATCCGGGGTCGGCGGCGAGATTGGGGGCGGTGGCAAAAGGAACAAAGGTCGAGTCAGCGTCCGGACTTGGGGGGGAAAGCGGGCCTGAAAGTCTGCTTCCGGGAAACGCTCGCGCCAAAGAGATCATCAAGCGGGTCGAGCTGAGCGCGACAGGCCTCGAGGCGGTAGGACCGGGGATCGCAGCGGCCGAGGGAGGAAGCAAAGCCCCTGCATCGCAAGCGAGGGCACCGGAGCGGGGTCTCCCGAAAGCGCAGCGGAGCGGGAGCAGAGCGAAACCGTCGCGAGGGACAGTCGGGACGAAGACGAGAACGCGAGGCGGACTCCCGAGACAGGACGCCTGAGATCCTCCGAGTGCTTTCCCGAGGTGGCCGGTGGACTCGTCTTCCGGCACGCGCGTGGAGGAAGGAGTCCCGTATGGTTTTGCAACACGTTTCTCTGGATCCGGCGCCCGACGTGAAAGACTGATGAGCCAAGGTTAGGACTCACGGTGCGGAGGTGTTCGTCAAAGCACTGGCTGACGACGGCGGCCATCCTGACGGCGTGCTCGTGTGCAAAGAGGGTCAAGCTCGTAATGACGGGTTTCGAGTTGTACGTGAGCAGGTCGAGCTGTTGCTTGAAGTAGCGGCGGAACGAGTTGGGGTCGTGCGCGACGTCGGGCGGCGGCCGCAGCTCGCCCTCTTTCAGGGGCGGGGGCGGGGCAGGGGAGGCGCCCGTTGGGGGTGGCGACATGGAATAATGCGCCTGTTGTTGGGCGACTGCAGGCAATGGCGGCTGGGCGTACGGTGCGGCCCCGCGATGGTACGCGGCGGGGCCGGGGTACTGATGCGCGTAGCCGTACGGGGGCGCGTACGCGTGCGGCGGCTGCTGCGGCTGCTGCGGTGGCTGTGGTGGCTGCTGGTAGTACGCTCCGGGCGGCGGTGCGCCGTACGCAGGCGCTCCAGGGTACGCATGCGACGGCGGCCCAGGAGGCGGGGCCGGGTAGCCGGACGGGGCTGCGCCCGCGCCCGCGCCCGCGCCGGGAGCGCCGTAGCCGGGGGCGCCATAGTCGGCGGGCGGCGGCGGATAGTGCCCGTACCAGCTCATGGGCGCGTGTTGCGGGCGGCGGGTGGCTGCTGAGGTGTGGGAGCGACGACCGCGACTACAGTTGTAATGGGGCGCGACTAAAGGGGCACGCGCTAAGCAGGTTTGTAATGCAGAGTTGGGGGCTGAGGCTATTGGAAACGCATAGTAATGGAGGAATACGCGGGGGGTATAATAGGCTGGGAGCGACTCTGGCGCGCGCGTCTGGGTGCGCTCGGCTGTGGTTCCGCCGTCTCGACTGCTCCCTCCAGACGCCGGCAAAGTGAGCCCAGACACCCATGCTGCGGCTGGATTCGACTCTCGGTGCACTCTAGGGCGTCCCCTGCGCCTCGACGGGCCGGCGCGGGAGCGAGCGGGCGGCGGGGCAGGCGGGCGGCGGCGGCGGGCGGTGCGGCAAGCGAGCTCTCGGCGGCGGGCCGACTCGGCCTCGACCCACAGCGCTCGCGGCGGGGCGGGGCGCGCGCCCAGGCACTACTGGAGCTCTGTGCTGGACACTGGGGCGGGCGCGCAGGGCGTCGTGCGGCGAGTTGCGGGCGGCGCGGGCGGCTTGGCCGGCGGCAGGGGCGACTGTCGGTGCTCACTTCCGCCTCCCCGTCGGCGACGCACACCGCAACTCCCGCCTCGCTCCAGCCCTGCCTGCGCCCACGTCCTCGTCCTCGTTAGTCTGCAGGCGCACGCTCGGCGCGCCGCCAGGGAGCGCACCGCCGCCGCCGCCGCCGCCCGGCCTCACCACCTGGGCTCGAAACACCCTAGGCGCCGCACCGCACAGAGGAGCTGACACCCCTACCCTGGCCCACAGATGAAGCAGATCTACAAGGAAGAGGAGCTCGAGATCCCGTGGGTCAACACCCGACATGAGCGCCCCCAAGACCCGACCGCTGACCTCGAATTTGATGCCTCTAGGGAGGACGTCACGGTTGCCGTCAAGGCCCGTGTCATCACCGTCACCGGCCCGCGCGGGACGCTGCAGAAGAACCTGCAGCACCTCAACATGTCGATCCGCGTCCTCGCCCCGTCGGACAAGGCCGTCACCCCCGTCCACAAGGTCAAGCTCGTCGTCTGGCACGGCGCCCGGAAGCACGTCGCGTGCCTCCGCACCGTCCGCTCCATCATCGAGAACATGGTCACCGGCGTCCGGTACGGCTTTGCCTACAAGATGCGTCTCGTCTACGCCCATTTCCCCATCAACGTCATCATCGCCGACGACAAGCAGTCGGTCGAGATCCGGTGGGTCCCTCTTGGGTGCGCTTCCTCGTGCTCGCCCGCTGACGCTTCAGAACTCGCCGCCCAGCAACTTCCTCGGCGAGAAGCGCGTCCGCAACGTCAAGATGCTCGAGGGCGTCACCATCTCCGAGTCCAAGGCGCAGAAGGACGAGATCATCGTCGAGGGCAACGACGTCGACATGGTGTCCCAGTCGGCCGCCGACATCCACGGTCAGGTGCGTTGCGCGCGCGTGTTGGGGGCGGTTTGGGGGCGCGCGAGAGAGGAGGCGCCGCGCCCCCCGGCTCGCGCATTTCGCTCCCGCGCGGCTGTACTGACCGCTTTCCCTTCGACAGTGCCTCGTGAAGGCGAAGGACATCCGCAAGGTGAATAAACCTCTACGCGTTCCGGCGCGGTCCCCACCCCGGACCCCCGTTTAACCGCCGCTGATCCCCCCCCCCGTTTGCCCTCGCAGTTCCTTGACGGAATCTACGTCTCGTCGAAGGGCACCGTGGTCGAGAAGGAGGAGGCGTAAGGGGATTCTCTGCCATCGTTATGTTGGGTGGTAGTCCCTCGCCGCAACGTGGAACATGCTTCGAAAAAACACTCCCTCCGTTGGCTCGACCGTGACGAGTCGTGCGCCACTCGAACGCCCTCTCATGAACTAGGGTTAGTTCCGGCTTCCCTCTCTGCTCCGACGAAGGCTTCCGGCTCAGAGTCCGCCTGCTCTCCGGTCACTCTGCAGCCGCGAAACTCGAGCATCGCCATCTGGAGGCGAGAGTGCGGACTCGTTAGACAACCAAACTCACATGCCTCCCGATGCTGGGGGAAGAAGGTCCGCGGCGTGAGGAACCGCCAGCGACGGGTCCGGGGTCGGGGACGGACCGGAAACGAGAGCACCGGAGCTACACCGGAGGTGGACTTTCGAGGGTTACACGGTTATGGGGTACGGAAAAAGGTCGATTCGAGCTGGCAACCCGCTTAGAACGATCACCGCGACGCGGCAATACCGACAGGTTGGCGATGTGTACCGAATTTTTCCTTCGACTGTGCAGGCTATGGTCAAGTGCCCGGTCTCTCGCCTCTGGAGCCGTCGGGAACTTCATCGGACGTCTCGCTGACCCGTTCCCCTGCCTGCGCTTCCTTCCTGCCCCGTTTCCGCCTGCAGATCCTCGACGTCGTCTATGTCTCATCGACGGGACGCGCTTGCGGTGGAAGGCGGCGCGAGGGGCCGTCAGTCTGTCGATGTTCTCCGCAACGTGCAACATGCTTCTAAGACGGACCCCGCGCCCGCGCTCCGGACTTGATACGCAGCAACCGCCCCGCCCAATCTGCTGCATCAGTATGCGGAGAGCTCAGGAGAGCCTGCGCTCCGACGAGCAGGGACCAGGGGGCGGGGGGAAAGTTGCTTCGGACGCTTTCGCCCGGCCTCGCTGTCGTTTCCCGGTCGAACGCATGCGTCTTGCAACATTCCTCACAGGAAGATCAGCTACAAGGCAGAGAAAGGCAGTGAAATAGGTACAAGCAACAGGGAAAGGCGACCGAGAGGAGGGGGAGGGGCAACCGAGAGGAGGGGACGAGAGCTGATCACAAGGCCGAGTCCAGAGGAAGCACCAGAACTCGGTTTGTAGAGCGAGCCATCTGCAGAACTCACTGCTCATTCAGGCACGAGGGGGAGTGGGCGGCCGCTGGCGGTTCGCTTCGCCTTCGGGGACGCGGTCGTCGGCGTCGCGGCGGGGGAGACGGCCGACTTGGGCCTCTTCAGCCCGCTGCCGCTGGGCTGGCCGGTTCCTTGGGTAGACGAGCCGGCAGGCGGTGTTTGGGGGCGGGGCGGGACCGACCGGGCGACCTGGAGAGGCGGCCGAATCCAAAGTCAGCGGGAGAAGGTTTCCAGAGAGATCGCGTCGAACAAGAGCACTCACCCGAGGGGGCATGCGAGCCGGGGCCTTTCCCTTGCGCTCAGAGGCCACATGGGCAGGGAGCGAGAGGCTGGCGGGCGAGAAGGAGAAGCCGAGCGTGCGCAGCTTTGCAGCGCAGGCGGCGACACTCTCTTCATCTGGCAGAGCCCAAGCATGAGGGAAATCCTCAGCCAGGCAGTGGAGGTCGTCCCTCAAGATGTCTTCCAGCTGCAGGCTCGGGAGAGTCAGAAAGGGCTACAGGGATCAGGTGGGAATAGGACCTCAGCTCACGGCAAGATCCGTCAAGTCTCGCTTTCTGTGCTGCGGTTCCGGAAAGGTCTCTTCCTGTCAGAGCAAATGATCAGCTTAGGGATCCAAGCAGGACTATGTGGAGGGACTCAGGACTCACATTCTTCAACAGCCTGATCATGAGCTTGAGGCAGGCTACGATCCGCCTGCCCCTTTTACCGCCGTGGCCGTTGCCGTTGCCGTTGCCGTTCACGGCGGCGGCCCCAATGAGGTAGGTATCGGGATCCACTGCAAAAAAGGAATAGAGTCAGTGCGGCCGCTCAAAGTCACCTGCGAAAAAAGACGCACCCTTGTTCTGATCCGTGATCTTGATGTGATCCATGAGATACCTCTGGACTCCCTCTGGCAGGCTCTCAAAGCCGAAGAGCCCGCTCACGCCGGCACCATCATCCGCGGTCTTGAGCGCCTGGAGAAGGCGGAAGTATCCGACAGCTAGGAGAAATTATTGTCAATTATCAGAATGTGATAGTAAAAAAAGCGCCCACTCACAGTCGAGATGATCGACTTTGAAGACTTGGAGATGTTCACTCCACTCCTTCTCGGCCTGAACGGCTCCGGGACAGAGCTCACGGAGCAGGGCTGCATCAAAAGCCTCCAGGATGACAAGGTCTCCAATTTCTGCAGAATAAAAAGGGGAGGCAATCTGAATCAGCACTTTGACCACCGCGCTAGGAGGCTCCCACTGAGAGGCTCACCGATATTCTCTTGCAGGAAGCCCACAGTCTGGTAGTGGTACAAGCCATGGAGGTGGAAGAGGTGCTGCCAGTGCTCTGTGACTAGGACAAGCCGGAAGAGGGACACCTGGACGGTGTCCGGAAGCAATGTCAATTACCAATAGAAAAAAGGGGGAAAGGACCTTGCTCACATCTCCACAGATGAGGCCAGGGGGAACCAAAGCGGGCTGAACCTCGTCATGATTCATGCTGAGAGAGCGGTGCAAAGGATGAGAAAGAAGGGAAGCGGGCGAAAGAAAATGAGAGACCGGCTCCACCGGGGTCACTTGCTCCGGAGCAGCGGAAAGCGCGCGTCAGTCAACTTCGCATCGCTTCTCGCCCGCGATCTAGATAAGCGGAATTTCCAACCGGGCTGGAGTCCGAAATTCACTTCGCTGCTAGTGCGGCCAAGATAACCGGAACGAACTTCCGAGATCACCGCCGCGCGGGTGGATCGATGTCGCTTAGCTTGATTTCTATTGCGACCAAGCTGACGGCTATTTCGAGAGCACGGGCTCGCGGCCGAATGGATCCGGAATAGCTCAGCCTGTATGTGGCCATTAGGGTGATCCCTGATCTGACTGACCGCCCAGCTGAGCCGAAAGCCGACCCAGGCCCGGTCGAGAGCAAAAGCCAAAGCTCCTGTCGCCGACGCGGTTCGAACCCGAGGCTTCTGAGTTGAAGGCCCGTGCGCCGCAGTCGCGCGATCGCGCGAGGGCCAGCTTAATCGATGATTCGGAGGACGAGCAAATTGTAGTCCCTATCAATTTGGCCTTTGGTTCTGCCGGGGTGAGTCCGCGGACTGAGTTCCCGCTCTCCCTGAAGGTCTGAGCGTGTGCATACACCGACAGAAAGCGAACCGCACCGGTCAGCCGAGCCACAGCCGCCCCGGCTGCGGCGGTTACGGGTCCGGGTCAGAAGAGGCTGCTGCTGCTCCGTCTCTCTTCCTTCTTTTCCTCACTTCACCCTTCTCCTCCGTGGTCCCTGATCCCCTTCCCCTCCTTGCTCCATGTCTGAGCCTCTCTCTGAGCCACTGGCTGGCCAGGGCTCCCCTTCCCCTTCCCCCTCCTCCCATTCCCCATTTCTGCCCTCTCCCCTTCCTGCACCTGAGGCACCTCACCTCATTCTCACCAGCATTCCCTCCGGCATTCCCCTTGCTATCCTCCATCGAGACCATCACCCTCTCCCCCCTGTCCAACAAGCTGGAGTCAAGGTCAACCCCAAGGACAAGGGCAAGATCTTCCCAGAGATCTCTGAGATCTTGAGGCCACTTGGCAAGTCCCTCCTTTCTCTCCCCAACTCCCCGATGACTTGATCTCTGCTGACTACTTTCTGCTTTCTTCCAGCCCAAATCAGCCTCCTCAAGGCCAACTGGGAAAAGGCAGTCCTGCAGTCCCTGGAGAATCAGCTGGAAGCCACCATCAAGGGTATGGCTCTTCTCTTCTCTTGACTCACCTCCTAGAAGCTGACCAGTTTTGCCTCAACAGGAGAGAAGGGCAAGGCTGAGCGCTTGAAGAAGTTTTTTGGGCTGCCAGAGAACACGGGTGAGTTAGCTGGACCTTCTTAAAATTGGACCTTCTCAACTTCTTTCTGATCCCAAAATTTCCTCAGCCACCATCAAGAATTACCTCGTCCGGGTCGAGGGCAGCAAGGGTCAGTCAAAGCTTTCCTCCGAGTCTGCCTGTTCAGAGCTGACCTGCTTCCAAATACAGTGGATCTGGTCGCCGTCGCCGAGTTCCTCCTTGGCGTCAGTGACCAGCTCGGTACGTTACCCCCCTCCCTTGTTCTGCTCAGCTTTTCTGACTCTGGACTCTGTGTTCAGGAACTCCGTCCAACATGGCGCGCAACATCAGCTCCGAACTTGTCCTCATTGCCAGCCATCCCTCTTTCCTCTCCCGGCTCCGCCCGTCTCTTGCCGCCCTTTTGGGCAGTCTTGCCGATCCGGATGGTCTTGCCACCGTGATTGCCTTACTTGTCGATCCGCGCTCGTTCGATGTGGTCGACGCCGCCCGCGCCGGCAACGCTTCGGACCTCTGCACCGCCCTCGCCCGCCTCGACTTGATCACTCCCGCCACGCAGTCTGCTGGCGTCTATGCCTACACGTCGCGCTCAACGGCAATTGACGGCCCGCTTCCTGCCGAGGTACAGGAGGGCCAGCTCAACGCTTACGTCGGCCAAGGTCGGAAGAAGCACGGCGACTCGGGCAACTACTCCATGCTCCCGACGGCAGCCGGCTTTTCGCCGGCAGACTTTGGCCACCTCCTCCCCGACCATGCAGAGGGGAGCAGTGACTCAGGCATGGGAGCTCGCTTCTGGCGCTCGGATGGCGCCCACCTGGTGAGGTCTCTTTTTTCTCTCTCTCGTCCCCCCGTGCCTGGATGTGAACTGACGCACCCTTGACCCATTCTGCAGCTCCAGTCCGAGCGCCTCAAGATCCGGTCGTCTGCCGACAAGCCCTTCCTCAAGACGAGTCCGATCTGGCGCGCCTCCTTCGGCAAGCCGCAAGCGACCTCTGCAGATCTTGCCCAGCTCCGCGCCAAGGGCCTCAGCCAGCACCCTGCCCTTCTTGATCAAGAAGAAGCCGACATGGCTGTTCTCCCAGCTCCCCACGCTCTCACCTGGCTCGACACCGTCCCACCGACCCTCGTCGACTTGCTCGAGTTTTTCTTCATTGTCGGCGGTCGCTTCGCTGTTCCGCGGAACCAAGCTCTCGTCTCGGCCCTCCGCGACCACAACCTCCCGCTTCCGCCTTCGCCTTCCGACCTGTTCACACAGAATGTGGACACCGGCCTGGAGGCTAAGGAGGTGGGGTGGGGTGGCGATCCCGAGCTGCACCTGCAGAGGTCACGGGCGGGGGGTACGAAGGCGGGCGCAATCCGGGCGTTTCAGTGGGTGACCGGCGCGGTTCCCAAGGGTGCAGTGGAAGGACTTGCAAAAGGCCGTGCAATTGTGAGTACTCCTTGACTGCCTCTTGCAGTGAAACCAATACTCACCACCACTTGGGCCTTCCTGGTATCAGATCAATGCCCCTGGCTTTGATCGCACTTCCAAGGCCAAGAGAACCTATGAAAAACTTGTCTCGGCTGAGGGCCACGAGGTGTGTCTGAGTCTTAGCTGGGATGATGACCTGGGAGACTTTATCCTGACCGCACGGACCCCACTTGAACAGGTCAGGCTCGCGACAAAGAAGGCTGGCAAGTACATCACGCCTGGCATCAGCTGCCCCAAGCCACTCAAGACAAGGTGTGATCTGCTCGAGTTCAGCGATGCCGGTGTCAGGACGCTTGGCACCCCGCTTGGCACCGCCCTCACCAAGAACGCCCTCGTTGCTGGCCAAGAGGACCGCATCCAGCACTCGACGGGCTCACTCAAGATCCGCCTCTCGCCACCGGCTTCTCCGGGTGTCGCCCCCACCTACAGCATCGAGGTCGAGATCACCTACCATCAAGAGACCTGGCGCTTCTTCCTCGACCAGGGCGACCTCTGGGCGTCGATCAAGGGGCAGGTCCCCTTCACGGAGAAGGCAATTGCCCACCTTCATCGACTTGGGAAGGACGCGGGGGAGTACGCGGTCGAGCGTGGTCTCACGAGTTGGTGGGGGGAAGGAGGATCTGGGCAGTAGATAGGAGGATGAGGGTTTGCATGATACCTTGTACAGCCGCTTCAGGTTTACTTGGCAGTGCTTTCGACAATCCCAGACTCTGATCACATGCAGTCCCGTGCGCAGGGCACTGAACATGTCACTCCGCAAGAGACAAAAAAAAGCAGCGGGCTCACTCGGGGCACGCCCCTGTGGCTTTCTTGCACCAAAAGATCGGTCAAGACAGGGTTCGAACCTGCGCACGCAAAGCGTATCTGATAACACTCCGTATTCAAGTCAGACTCCATGGACCACTCGGACACTTGACCATAGCGGCGGCGATGAAAAGCTATAGGCACACTTGACCCCAGCTAGCCCTCTCGTGGCCGGCGCGGAGTGGAATTTTTGCAGTTGCCGGTACCTTTTGGATGTTCATCTGTGCCTCTCTGTGCTGCAGGTCGAGAGTAGCTGCGGCAAGGAAACCTCCCACTCCAGTCTCTAGCCAAGTCATTTGGTCCATCCCTTGTTCTTTCTCTGGCGACTCCTCATCCGTGACCTTTTTCGCTTCAACCTGACACATGGATCGAGCAGCCAGCAGTCTGCACACTGTGTCATTGCTTTTGGATGGACACAAGTATGATGAATTGGAGCAGTGGCAGGATGAGAGTGGTTGAACTGCAGGCACGTTTGTACTTTGGCAGATTCTCGGCACACGCATCTCAGCTCCTTGTCTCCTCTCTTTCCTGGTCGGTGTAAGGGATGGCAATTTCTGGACCCCAATACTGTTGCCAGATGTGCCAATGTTGTGCGTTCCTGCCAGGGCGTGATTCAAGACCACAATGACAATACTTGACCATAATAGTAGCTCGGCGGTGAAAGATGTGCTGTTGAAAAACTCTCAAGGGCCGCTACTAAACCCCAGTGTGGCGAGTCCCTAGCCTGGTTTCCCTTCGTGTTGCGTCTCTTTCTTGTTGCATCACCATATATTCTGTCCTGTTAAGCATCCCTGGTACACCCCACTTCTTGTTGGGAAGGTCCTGCGGATGTGGACTCGGTGGAGATTTCTTTCCCGCTTGTTGCTGCCTCTATGTCGAGTTGTCATTGTCCAAGGTCTTCAAGCTCTTGTTGCAGTTTTCAGGTGGATCGAGGTGGAATCGAGTCGGACTGGGATGTCCAAGGACTTGGTTGTCTTAGCTTCCGCTCAGCCCTCTTTGCCTCTCTCTCTCTCCTTCTTCTGCATTGCTGTTTTCTGCTGAAGCTGTGGACGCTGCGTTGAGATGCTACGCGCGCAGGCAATCGAGCAGTCGATTGCATGGGTTGGCGTCGAGGTCTCCAAGGAGCGCGAGATGGCCGAATGGTGAGTCGGGTCATGAAGGACTTTGTCAACGTTTTTCCTGACTCGCTCCCGCTGCTCACGGATGGCTACCTACAGCAGACTTTGACCTGCCATCGGTTCAAGCTAGTCGACCCGCAGCAAGTGCAGAATCAGCGAGGATTCAACATCACGAGTGCTGGGCGGTGGTGGCGAGGGGGTACGACCTGGAGTCGGCGAGGTGGAAGGAGTTGAGGGGAGGAGCGGGGACGGACCGAGGGGACTTGGCCTGCGCGCCTGCGACCGCGGCTTGATTCCTCACGGAATCTTACGCTACGGACGCTGGGCGCAGGTGAGTAGGCTTGAGGACTGCTATGCGGACGGAATCTTACGCTACGGACGCTGGGCGCAGAATCACAGTAATGACAGCTTGTGTCTCTACAGGGGATTGCGTCAAGAGGTATTGCGGAGCAATCTGGAGGAAAGAGAGGGAACAGGAAGTCAGGAACGAGAGGGAGGCAGGAACGCAGTCGGGAGGACATGAAGGACGGATGGGAGATGGACAGGCAGCAATCAGGGGAGCGAGCAGGCATCTACGTCTGTCAGGGTCTGTGATGTGAATCACAATGGAAATAAAGGTGCAGGTGAGGGGTCGAGGTGAAGGCCGGAGGCCAACCGGGTCGCCTGATTACAGGCAGGCAATTGGTTCGTCGCCACCGGCCCCCCTGGCCTGGCCTCCCACAACAGTGCTGTACACTGTTGTCACAAGGCAGAGGTGTGCCTCACTACAATGTGCCTACATGCTTGATCAGAACATGCACAAATGATGAAGGGCTTGTGCCGAGCCCCTTGACCGGTCACCCTTGCGGAGCCTTAAGGCAGCCAAAAGAGAAGGAAAAAGAGGCAACGATACTTTGTATGACAATCGAGTATCTGCAGGCATCTCAAAAGCGGCAACAACCATGCTGGACGCGGGGGCAAATGGCTATAGATATGAATAAGAAAATTGGAAATACAGTTGACTAATCCTGAAATTCTCTCCGAGTCGCCCCTTCGCCGGCCATTGCCCCGCCTCGCCCCGCCCAGCACTACAAGCACAAAGCCGAGCCGCCATGTCCGACACGCCGCGCCAGAACGCGCAGGCAGGGCGCCTCGCGCGCCGGCAGTCGCCGTACACGCGGCCTGCCGCCCCGCCGACGCCGGCTCCGTCCACTCCGGTGCGTCCTCCGGGCCCTCGTGCGCTTACAGACGCTTATATCACACGCTCCGGCACAGTCACGACTGCGGAGCCTGCTGGCGTACGTTTCGCCGTTCCGGTCGGCGCGCAAGGCCTCCCCGCCGCCGCCCCCCGTCGCGCGCGATGAGACTGCAGACGAAGAGATCATGGTCGACGACGGCGAGGTAGAGGACGACGAAGGAGAGTCGACGGTGAGTCTGCTGTCCACCGACGCGCTGCCCCCGATGCGCTCTGACGCCTGGCGCCCGACAGGCCTCCCGGTCCCTCTTTGCGAATCACCGCCAGCCTCTCGCCTCCTTGAGCGCTTTCGGAAGCGGCACGACGAGCAGCGCACCCGCTACGCCGAACCACCACGCCTGGCAGCCAGGTGAGCGTCTGCGCTGGGAAGATTCCGCCCCCTCGCGCTCACCCGCAGGTCACCCCTCCGCAGCTTCGCGCGAGGAACTCCCGACCGCATTCACCCCTCGCTTCCGTCCGGAACCTGCGGCGCTCTGGTCCGAACCGCCTGCCCCTCAACCGACAGCGGCCGACCCTGCCGCCGCCCCGCAGGCAAAGCGGCGGCGACCGGTCTATGTCGGCGCAGGCTACACGGCTCGCCGTCGGCGACAGCCCCGGCAGCCGCTCGAAGGAGGAGCGGACGATGGCGAGGCCGCGACGCCAGCGGGGAAGCGCCGGCGAGTCGTCGAGAGTCCAGCGGACGCGAGGGCAGTCGGCACGCTCTCCTTTGCTCGAGCGTCGCCTGCAGGGACGCCAGGGCGGCCCCCGAGCACGAGCGTATCCTCGTCCTCGCAGGCTCCGACGAGTCGCTCCACGGCCGCTGCTGCGGCCTCGCCCGCGCAGGCGGAACCGTCGCCGCGCCGAGCCCCGACGCGCGCGGCCGACCTCATGCTCGACATTATCCACCGCGGCGGTGACGCTTCCGGACCCTCGCGCCGAACGACGACGACGACCGCGGCGGACCCGGCGCGGATCCTGAACCCGTACGATACCGAGGAGGACCCGCTCAAGCTCGTGTCGGCACGGCCCGCGGCCGCTCAGAGTGCGGGCAAGAAGGACGACAAGATTGCAGCGGTGAGTCGAGCGCAGGGGGGATGGGTCCGCTTGGGATCCAGGATTGACGAGGCTTCCACGCAGCCGACGACGACCGCGCCGACTGCCGCCCCGGCGCCAAAGCCGCCCGCCAAGGCCCCAGCGCCTTCCGCGCTTGAGACCCTGCAGCGTACGATGCCCGCCGTGAGTGGCCACCGCGGGTCTGTTTAGCGGGACCTGGGAGATTGATGGCTACTTTGCCCGCAGGAATACCGACGCGGCTCGCTGCAGCCTCAGCAAAAGTCCCAGGCGCAGGCGCCTCCGGCGGCGGCAGGCCCCTCGATTCAGGCCCGCGCGCAACCGCCTGCTCAGAAGGCTCCGGTGAAGCAACCAGCCACGATCGAGATCCTGTCGTCGTCCGAAGAAGAGGAGGAGGAGGAGGAGGCGAGCGCGAACGAGATGGTCACGAGCGACCATGACACGGCCGAGCAGGACGAGGAGGAAGAGGAGGAGGAGGACGAGGAGGGAGACGAGGGGGAAGAGCCCGAAGAAGAGGAGGAGGAGGCCGAGATCATGTTCGTCGAGAGCGACGCCGACGAGACCGGCACCGACAGCGACGCCCCGACGGAGGCTAGCAAGATTGCCGCAGCTCCTGCGCCGCCCACGTTCTCGTTCGCGCCCGCTCCCCAGAAGCAGCCGTCGCCGGTCGCAGCGCCGCCCGCGCCCGTCTCCACACCCCCCGCCGCCGCGCCGCCCGTCGTGGCGCCAGTCGCTCAGTCTCTGAGCGAGGCTGCGCCCGCAAAAGGCCCCGTCGAGACTCTGCCCGCCAACGCCACCGCCGACACCCCCGCCGCCGCCGTGCCGGACGACGCGCGGCAGACCGCGCGCGACCTCCCTCGCGCGCAGCTGCCGCTCGCGTCATTCTCGTTCACGGGCGTCGCGTTCGGGCGCGCGTCGCCCCCCGTGACAGAGATCGGGCTCGAAGCCAAGGCGGTCGCCGAGATTGCGCGGAACCTCGGCCGGGGCGAGTTGCCGACGTTTACGTTCTGAATCGAGGCGGGTGCGGACGGGCGGGCAGCGTAGATTCCGTTCATTATCTCTGCGCGTGAGAACGAGGGAGGTGTATGCAACCCAATACATCAGCTGCATTAGGCTCAGGCGAGACCACCAAGTCAGGGCTTCCGAGTCTCGCTGCGGCGCTGCGGACCGGCGCTGGCTGGCACGTGAAACTTTGGCAAGGCGGACGCCTCGTCGTCATCGCCTTCTCCTCGTTTTGCGTCCCAAACGCCCGAATTCCAAGCTCACATCCCTCCAATTCTTAAGCTCCGCTCGCTCCAATGCGAGATGGGACGCTGCCGCACGTTCCGCACCTCGCGCTGCTCCTCTCGCTGCTCCTCGGCGGCGCCGCCGTCGTCTGGCTTGTCTCGCGCCTGTCAGCTTCACAGAAGCCAATCCCACGCTCCAAGGACACTGAGGACACGCAGGATGAGCGCTGCCTGACCCCCGGACCGGCGCTGGCTGTCCGCGTCGCCCGCCTCGACCTGGACGGCTTCACCAGCGTCCCCTTGGCGCGCCTCCCTCGGCTCTCGACCGGCCCGCTCCCACTGCCCTTCTTAGCCGCCCGCACGCTCGCCTTCCACCTCGACCTGACCGCCTCCGAAGTCGTCTGTCGCCAGCTGCGCGTCGGCCATGCGACCGTCACTTCGCGGGATGTCGGCCGCGAACCGATCCAAGTCGCCGCCCAGGACGTCGAGGTCGACCTGTCGGCCAGCGTCGGCGCCCGCGTTGTCGTCACGGTGGCAAAGGAGCGCGGTACAGGAGTATCTCCCACGTGGACTCGGTCCTGGAGGCTGTCGGGCCGGATTCGCCTCGCCCTGACCGGCGCCAGCTCCAGCATTTCCGCTCGTCTCCTCTCTCGTCGCCGCCGGGACAGCGAGGCATCGGACTCGGAGTTAGGCCTCGGGTGCGACGCGATCGACTTCGAGCCGGGGCACGTCTCGATCCTGACGCTCACCGACTTTCTCCCCGTCGGCTCCCGCCTGCTCGAAGCGGTCGCGCACCGGTGCCGCAACACGGCCGTGGCGCGCTACCTCACGCGGCAGCTGACAGCCTTCCTGGTCCGAGACGCGGTGCAAGGACCAGTCTGTACCGAGCTCCTCGAGGACCTGAGCGCCTTTGTCCGGAAGCACGTCGATGTCGCGCCGTGGGCGGGACTGACCGACACCGAGCGCGACAAGGTCTACAGTCCTATAGCCCAGGGTGAGTGCTCGGCTCTCCGGAGCCTCGCCTCATCCCTACTGACTCCGGCCCCTCCCCTTGCAGGAGCTCCGACATCGACGTCGCTCCGCTTCCATGCGAGCGTCTTTGGCCCCGTCCACTTGCACTCCTTCTCCCTCCCTACCGCCGCCGACGCCGCTGCCGCCGACGCAACCGACCCCTCGCTCCGGGCCCGCGGTACCCCCGTCTTCGCCCGAAGCGACCGCACCGGACTCCGGCACGCGCTCCTCTCCTCGCCGCTCGTGAACCAGCTCACGCGCGGCCCGCCGGAGCTCTCCCTCGGCCCGGCGGCGTTTGACCGCGTCGAGTTTCGGGAAGTGCACCTCGAGCTGGAGCCGGATCCGCACGAGTTGCTCGAGGGCGACGGCGAGGGCGGAGCGGTGGGAGGACGCGATTCCAATCCGGAAGAGGACGACGCAGCCGCAGTGCGTTCCCCCGTCATTCTCCCCCCGTCTCCTGAGTCGGAAGCTAATCTACCTTGGCCCCCACCGCCTCTCTCTGCAGACCCCAACCCCGACCAGCACCCGCCGCCGCCCTCCGCGCCCGCGCGACCTCGTCGTCCGCATCGGCGGCCTCGCCGCGACGCTCTCGCTCCGCTTCCGCCTCGGCGCGGACATGCGCGCCGCTCCGGCGCTGGTGAGTGGAGTGCGGGTACTGGAGGAGCGCGGGATGGCGGTGATGGAGGTGGCGGAGGCGGCTCGGGCGGGGGCAAGAACGGCTGCGGGTCGAAAAGGTGCGGACGGGCTCGGTCGGGACGAGTTCGTCGATGACGATGACGAAGCCTGCGACGGCGGCGGGGAGGAAGGCCTCTCGGGCGGGGGGATCGCGATCCGGTTGCCGCTCTGGCTGGACCGCACGAGCGGCCGCGTCCACCTCGCGAATCGACACGACGATTCAGATCCGGCCGGCGTCGTGCCCCTCCTTGATCTGGCCCTGGAGGGCCCACAGCCACCACCGCCGCCGCCACCGCCTCCGAACGGATCGTGGCGCCGGGAATGGAACCGCGACCGTGGGATCCGCCTCGAAGGCGCGTTCGGGACGGTCTCGCCGCGGATCCGGCTCGAGAGCCGACTGGGCAAGTTCCTCGGCGAACGCGTCGTCAACTCTCTGTTCGAAGCCGTCGAGGTCCGTGTCTCCCTTTCGGCTTTCCCGGCGGAGGTGTCTGTCTGACGAGGGCTGACTCTGCGCCTTTGCCGACAGACCCACCTCGCGGCGCTGACGGTCCCGCTCGCGTCTCATTTCCTCGCTGACCTCGCGCGCGAGCGGCTGCAGCGCGCGCTCGACGACGTCACGGAACGGCTCGCGACCGAAGGCGGGATCCTCTGGACTGCGGCCGCGGCAGAGCCCGTCAAGTTGTCGTCAATACCTGCAACGGCAGGGCCAGCAGGGACGGCGAGCCTGCCGAATGGGAACGGTGCGACGAGGGCGAGAGCTGGCGCCAGGTAGCTCCCTTCGGCTTGGGCGGAGAGGGCAGAGGGAGCGGTCACCAGGTCTGTTGGTATATGTACAGAGATCCTCTAAATTGCGGGAGAAGTCCGGGTGCGCGAGAGCTTCTATGCGACAGGTCTTAGCCCCTCTGTAGGTACAGGTCAGGCTCAGGCGAGCTGGCCGGGCCACTCGCCCTTGTTCTCCATCCCGCGTTCGACCGGGCCGAGCACGATCTCCTCCCCCTCGGCGCCCTTCGCCTTGCCGCTGTTGCCCTCCGTATCCAAGAGCCACGCCAGCTGCTCCTGCGGGCTCATCCGCTGCGCGATCGCCCAGTTCCGCGGGCCGTGTTCGGATCCGTATCCCGTGAGAGCGAAGGCGCGGTGCGGGGAGACGGTGCGGCGGCGGTGCTTGATGACGACGCGGGAGAGGGTGCGGCAGTAGACGGTGCGCTCGCCGTTTTTGGGGTTCGGGCGGGGCGACTGGAAGGTCGTCTGGATGTAGAGCTACGAGCAATGCGAACGCTCTCCGTCAGATCGGGTCCGTCGAGTACCGATACATTTCGAAAGATCAACACGACCACGCACCCATTTCTTGTCGTACCCGAGCAAGCGAGTCTCGACTTCAAACTTGCTCCAGATCGGGACCTCCTTGGCGTAGTCGAACGAGGTTCCACCGAGGGCAAACGTCATGCCGTCGATGCCGTACGCGGCTCCGACAACCTGGAAGGCGAAAGGACCGCGGACGTGGTCGAGGCACACCGCAAAGGAGCTGGCGGGGGCGGTGGCCGGGGTCAGCGGCTCCGCGGAAGCAGCGGAGAGAATCACGCCGGACGCACGAGTTGCTGAGGTGGAAGCCAAACGTGTCGGAGCTGTTGGGCGTCGCTCGGAAGGTGCGCTTCGTCTAGAGCGGCGATCAAGGAGTCAGGGTCAGCTCGGGAGAAGATCGGGCAGCAGGGCAAGGAAGGAGAAGAGCCTTACCGAGTAGTCAAACTCGTCCTTGCCGACGCGCCAATTCGGGTACTTCTTGCCGAGCTTGATCAACCATTGGTACAGGATCTGCCGAGAGTGGAAGGGGGAGATCAGACCAAGAATTCGAGCAACAGAGGTTCCCGAGCGCAGCTCACGAAGGGGGACATGATACGAGCGTGCCAGACGCCGGGCAGGCCGTCGACGTTGACTGCACGTCGGTCATTGGAGCAACAGACTCAGCTCGTGGTCTCGGTTCCTTCAGACCGGAGAGGACTCACAGAGCAGGAGGGCGATGAACGCCCATTTGAGCGGTCGCGGGATCAACGCGGCGGGGCCGTTCAAGCGCGCGAGGACGGGCTCGAGCCGGTCGAGCAGTGCAGACGGGACGAAGCGAGTGACGACGGGCATGGTCGTAAGGGCAGCGGCGGGCGACGGAGTTCCGAGGAGAGTCGGGGAGGACGGAGCGGAGAGAAGCCGGAAGGGAGCAGTCCGGAGAGCAAGCGAGAGCGCAGTCCTCGGTTCGGCAGACTACTCAACGGTGATGCAGTGTCCGCGAGAGCAAAGTTGTTGGCTGCAGGCGATCTTTACCGAATAGCGAGCAGCCCAGACTTTGGGATTTTCTGTTCGGCACTTCGGACGGGCATCCGCTCGGGCGGGCAGCATCCGGACGCCGGAACCGGAGCCGCCGTCGCGATGCCCGAACCTGCTTTCTCTGACTGTAGACTATCATTGTATCACAGACCTCAGTGCAATTGCTGTGTGGTGGTGCACCGGTCTGCACAGCCTCTTGAAGCAGTGGGGCATCCACTTCAAAGGTGAATGCGTGTTGCTCAGCCGGGGCATCGAATCCGGCCATAGAAGAGGCATTGGGGATGGGTGTTGACCTTGTATACAATAAAGGCTAAAGTGGGCTTAAATCGCCCGCATTGCAGGCAGCCACTCAGTGCTCACTACATTCCCAGCTCATGCCTGCTCAGCTACTATACTTGGCCCGTTCCAGTCCTCTTCATCTGGACTAGGTGGACGCAACAACCCCGGTCACTTTTTTGAGCGGCCAGAAATCCGAGAACGGGCTCGCCGGAAAATCTGTCGAGTTCCAGACCTTGTTGCGGCACGTCGGCCGCGACCGTCCGTTTCTCCGCAAAGTTGCTGACTCCCCGGCCGCACGGCGACCCCAGGCGGTCCTTGCGCCCCGCGAACTCGGTCGCTCTCATCAACTCGCCGTACGGTCGACAGGATGTACTCTCTCTGTCGTCAACGCAGACATGGACCCCGTCCACGCTCAGCAGGAGCCGGGCTTCGCGCTCGATCCGGATCTGGCCGGTCTGTCAGCGCCTGGACCCACCGCGCAAGGTACTCTTCCACCGCCAGCTTCGGCTGCCGCGGAGCACGCTCCCCTGAGGTACGTGGCCTTGCCAGGACTCGGGAAGACGGAGCAGGCGCTGACCTTTCCGGGCGGCAGGCGCGTCATTATCCCGACTCAGAAGTCGATTGAGGCCGCCGCCAACGCCGCAGCTCTCTCCTCGAGTCCGACGCCGCCCTCGCTCGGCGCCAAGTCCAGAAGGACGAGCGCGACATCCTGGAATGCGCAGAGGACAAGGGATGACGGCGCGTCAGCGGCCTTTCCCTCATGGCTTGCTGCGCCTCGATCAGGACTCACCTCATAGCGTCTCGGAACCATCGGTCGTTCGCTTGCTCAAGCATGTAGGCCAGGGACTCGTCGTGCTTGCGGATTGGAATGCGAGGAGCTCGAGGGACCGGACGGGGCGGAGCACGCTCCTCTTCCTCAACCAGCATGTCTGCTCGGATTCGCAGCAGTTGACTCCAGGTAAGCACCTGGTCGCTGTCGTCCGGCTCAGACAGGGCGTAGAGAGCGAGTCCCCGTCCGACCTGCTGCAAGCGCTGCCAGTCTGACATGCGGGGTACGTAGCGGGGAAGCCAGCGAGCAAAGCGGAGAAAAAAAAAGTGCAAGGAGCCAGGGCAAGCGTACCACGAAATTTCCGGTTCGCGCGCGCGCATTCGATTTTGCAAAAATCCGGGTCGGCCGCACGCCGCGCGCACTCAACAACCTGTTTTGCCCCAAAATTCTGCGGCCTCAAAAAAGTGACCGGGGTTGTTGCGTCCACCTACTGCCCCTTGGTCTGCCAATTTCGTGGCTCGAAATCTTGATGGGCGGCCAGTAGCGCACTTACTCTGCAACTGCTTGACAGAGCTGTGGTTGCCTGTGCCAATGGACAGCATCAGGAATACAGAGTGCCCTCTCCTCAGTGCAATGGAAAAGAGGCAGTCAGCCAACTATGACAATGTAGAAATGGACTCACCAATATCACAGTGATTCAGGTGTATTTCAAGCGAAGGGCAATGAGGAGGGAAGTTCAATAAAGGAGACAAGGCAGTGCCTTGTCATGCAACATTGCCTTGCCCGCATCCATCCAGCGACAAGTACGGATCTGTTGACAGGCTAATGACAGTGACAATTGAAATAAGAAGTGGTAATGTTTGTGCGGGCCACTGCTTAAGAGCGCTGAGTGAGTGACTGTTGCAACCTATCTTCTATGTGCTTGAGCTGCGTACCTGCTCGAGAGCACTGAGTGAGTGACAGGAGTCAAACAGTGGGGTGCTCTGCCCAGGTTGCTTTGTACTCAGAAATCCTCTGCTAACTCCGTCTATCTCTGCTGGGCCTAGGCTCCAGTGCGTTTATTGCATGGTTCATTCGCGCAGAGGGTCTTCCATTGTAGCAAGCCTTGTACCTGTTCTTGGCCAAAATAATGGCCATGTCATTCGCAAACACAGGGCAAACGCAATTGTAGTCCATGGTCTGGAAGTGGCCACCTGCAGTTGCACAGAGGGCTGGCTTGCACCTTCAAGATGTGCAAGGAGACCACAGGGGAGCAGCCGCCATTGGAATAGACAACCGGCTTGTGCTTGAGGAAGGCAAGCTTTTTGAGGAGACTGGTCATCTTGTCAAAATCTCTGCGGACAATTCAAGCAGTGCATCAACAGACAAACTCAGGCAGTGCAGAGGAGCCTCTTTGTGCTTGTAGCATACCCATTGGTGGGTGCTCCGAGGCCAAGCTTGAAGCTAGTGCCTGGGTCGCGGACGCATCTAGTGAGAAGGCCTGTGAGCAAATTTGGACCAGACCAGACCAGACCAGCCAGTCAGCATGCCAGCATTGTACATTCTCCCTCCCAACATGTCCAGAGCTGTGGATGGGGGGACAGGCAGGCTTACGTGACTGTCAAGGCCAATGACAGAGCCTGCTGCGGGGACGGCGGTCTTGAGAGGAGCGCGGGAGGTGGCACTTTCCACAGCATGCCAGAGCATTATGCCAGCCATGATTCTGTAGCTGTTGGCACAGAAGTCTCAGATGGGAAGCTCAGAACAGAGGAAGAGAGGGTGGCAGAAGAGGAGCTTGAATTGCTGAGCAATCAGCATCCGGCCCTTACAGGGTGTCTTCCCCCACTGCTAACACTGTCTTGCACTTTTGTTGCCAACCTGGTCAAAGGGCTGCAGACCGGCAAGGGGCGTGAAGGTGGTGATGCTGCTAGAGCTGGCTGAATGTATATCTTGTTCCCTGCTGCTGTCACCTCACCCTGCTCCCTGTCAGGGCTACTTGCACCTGCACTTGGACCCAGGTGGCAAATCACTGCCTCTCTCTTGTTCACCTGTGCATGGAGGAACAGGTGCTAGATCAACACTCTATTGCCAATTTACTCAGGCAACACATGCTTTGTCTGCAAGCCCGGCTCGCACGGACGCCGACCTTCCGGCTCCGTCCCTCCGGACTGCGCCACCTCCGCCTTCGTCGCCATCAAGGTTGTCGTCGCCGGACTCGTCATCAAGTGGACCAAGGACTACATCAATGGCGAGCCGAACTTCAGTTCGATCATGATTGAGCGACGCGACTTTCACGCGCTCGCGTCCATTCCCCTTTCCCGCTTGCATATCTCGCCCCCACTTGTCTCCTGCCTCTTCTCTTCCTTTAGGTCACTTCAGCTTGGTATCATAGGCTTAGTTCTCTGTCTCTCGTGACCGGGCAGATCGAGTCTATCAATTACAAGCCGTGCACGTCGCTCCAACATTGCCCTTCCTTATCGGCGCGACTTGCATTGTCCCACTCCTGTTCGAAAACTGCAATATCTCATCAAAAAGGAATGCTTGAGGTGAGAGCAGCAGAGATAAGGTGGGCAAAGTCAGTCTGCAATAGCTGCAATGCTCACTCTGTGGCACGCGGAAGCAGACAAAGAAGCTGTCTCTGCTTTCCGAGGCTGAAACTGTCTTCAGCGGGTCAGTCTTCCGGACTGTGACAGCGTGCAACTCCTGCGCATTCTATTCCTGATTCCCTGACTTGTGTATGAATCTCGTGGTCGCTGCAATGCTGAAACAACACAGACAACAGCAGAAGGAATCCAAAAGATTACTCGCCACTCGGCGAAGCCCGATTGCTCGCGCCGGACAAAATGAGGGAGACCGAGTATTATAGCAAAGCTAAACAGAAAAGAGAGAGAACCCTCTTCACCATCATCACCGAGCTAGTTTACTGTGAGAGGAAGGAGAACTGGGTCAGTCGCGGAGGAAAAGGGGAGAGGAGAGAAAGGAAGTCGACGAACCTCGTCCGACTCCTCGGCCGCCTCGCGGATCTCCTCCATAACGGCCGTAGCGATACGGTCGAGGTCACGCTGACCGTCGATGGAGATGCGGCGACCTCCACGGGCGGTATCCTTCTCCAAAACATTGATGCGTTCGAGACCTTGGAGGATGCGACGCTCGACTTTTTTAAGTAACGAGAACACGCTGCGTCAGCTCTCTGGCTTTTCACACCCCAAAACCCGCCGCCCAGTCCGGGAAGTCCGGGAAGCCCCGGAAGAGCGGGAGCGAAGAGACTCACCGGAGCCGGAGCCGTCGCGGTGGTGCGACGGGCGGTTGCCGCGGTTGACAGCGCCGCCGTGGAGCTTCTGGAGGGCGCCGACACCAACGTGCTTGCGGAGATAGATGTGGCGAGCGACCGCGGCGGTACGAATGTAGAACCAGTCCGGGTCGTAGGGAGCGAGCTCCTTGCCGGTGCCGGTCTTGACGACGTCAACCCAGACAGGGACCTCGAGCTTGCCTGTCCGCGGGGAAGAGTCGGGATTGGTCAGGGACCGTTCAGAGAAGGTACGGGCAATGTTGCAAGGGGGAGAAGGCCGCCGCCACGCCCTCCGGGAACACCTGCGACCGCCCATCAAAGCTACACACCAAAGCGGAGACCTCCCTCCGTTCCTGACTCGACCCCTGACGCGCCGATGAAGGCAACGACAGGAGAAGAGGGCAAAGGAGGGGAATATCTCAAGTTGCAGCGGCGTCGAGCACCAGCAAGGCAACGAGCGGGAGCACAGGGGGTCATAAGTACCCCCTCGAGTGCTCCCGACGCGCTCCTGGCTGGGTCGACGCATGCAAACATGCCCTTTCGGGCCACCTAAGGTGCTAAGCCAAAATGGGGGGACAGGGGGGTTCCAGAAGGGCGAGGGCGACGGGTCGAGGGGGGAGGCGGGGCGGGGCGATGCGGCGGGCGGCGGTCCAAGCACGCGAGACGGATCGCGCTCCGAGCCAAGCGTCGGCGCAGCGTAGGATGGACGCTTAGACAGCCAATGTCTGTGCGCGTCGAGCTGGAGCTGTGAAGACTAACCGGAGCGCTTGAGGTGCTGCGCGTAGGCGTTGATGAAGGCGTCGGCCGAGACGTCGCGAACGTTGACCATGGTGACCTCGGTGGTGGGGGAGGGCAAAGGGAGAGCCTTGAGTGCAAGGAGCGACTGAACGGAGCAGCCGGAGGAGCGGAGGACGCGAGGTGACCGAGGTGAAGGGAAAAAGGCCCAGCAGGGCGCACAATTTCCGGGCGACAAGCTCGCCTGCGCGCCCTCCGGCCGAGCGCACCTCAGCTCGCGCCTCCCCTCCGCTTCTCTGGCTCAAGCTCGACACCGTCCAGCAACTGGCTGCAACCTTGCCTTCCACTCTCTCGCTCTCCACTGTGCTCTCGGCTCTCGGCTCTCCACGCTCCTGCTCTCCACACGCCTGCCTGCGTCGCTCTCGCTTACTGCTCCCGATGCTCGTTATCCGCCTGAACTCGTGAGTCTCTCGAGCCGCAGTCTGCTCCCGTCGTGGTCTCCCATCCCGCAATCACCGCCCATCCGCCCCTCCGACCCGCCTTTGAGTGCGCGCGCGCGCGGCATCAAGTCAAGCAACGATGAGCAACCAACCTAAACAACAGCATAGTTCAATCGTAGACCCTCGTCTTTCTCTACGGAGGGGGCGCGGGGTCGCTGAAGATTATCGTTACCATCTATAGTCTTTCACCCCTGTCTGATCCCTTGACTTGACCTGCGCGCGCCGGCAGATGCGGTGGCGGCCTCGACGAATGGCACAACCCTGTCTCCCTCGAAGAACAGTCACTGACTCTTTCCTCCGTCCTCCCAAAAAGCTCACAGTCAGCGCCCCCGCTCGGTCCAGCCTGTCGTGCACGGGCATGTGGTACTCTGTTTCTCGAATACAACTGGGAAACAAAGACGTTCCCCGTACTTGTTGCGTCTGTCGCCCGTTGTTGTCTCGCCGAGAGCTCCTTGCTGCGCTATATCAGACCAGAAGAGAGCGCGAGAGAGAGTGTTACATCCGTAGCTGGCTCCTCTACGTGAGCGGAGCGTGACAACGTCGCTGAACTTACTCCGCGCAAACCGGGATTCCTGCTCTCGAGAGAGCGCGGCCCACGCCATCGTTTGCCATCTCGGACCTCGGTTTCTCTCCCCCAGAATGAGCCGGGTGAGCGTCTCTAGAAAGATCGGGCAATATGGTAGAAGGACGCTTCGTTCCGCCCCTCGAGTTGAGATCCGAAAGGCCCCGCCTGCGATCCGTCCATCCCGCCAGCACATCCACCAAGTCACATCCCCCGCGCGACCCCCTCATCGCCTGCCCTTCTGCGGCTTGACGCGCTTCGCCTTCTGGAGGTGCTCCTTCCCGACGACCTGTCCGAGCGCCCGGCCCGTCCCGTCCCCCTCCATCAACCCCCTGTACATCTCCTCCTGCGCCTTCGCCGCCCTCGCGGCCGCACCCGCCGCACCCGCCGCGCCCGCACCCGCCCCAGCCGCTCCAGCAGCATCTGATGCCTCCGGCCCGCCGAAACCACCGAACGCGTCCCCGAAGCGCTTCTCAAACTTGGCCAACCGGCCGCTCTCGTCCCGTTCCGCGACGCCGGCCCCGCCCGCGCCGCCCGAGCCCTCTGCGGGCGGGTTCCACAGCTTGTGATTCATGGGGGAGGTCGTGAGCGGGATGAGCGGGCGCGGGGCGGGGGAGAAGAGAAGAGTCGAGGGGCCGACGTGAGGACGGGGCGGGGCGGCGCTAGTAGCGGCGGCGGTAGTAGACTGCGAGCGGAAGAAGAGTACGAGGGCGAAGCGAGAGAGGGAGAGAGTCAGTATCTGGATGGTTCCTCTCGCCGTCAAAAACGAGAGGGGAGCGCAGGACGGGCAGGAAGGGGGTCGACGGCTCGAGTCCGGCGAGGCCGGTCGGACTGGAGCGTCCTCCCGTAGCCAGCAGCGCAAAGCAGTAGCTGTATGCGTGCGCACTGCGCTGGGACTCGCCCTGCCTGGCCTCCCCTGCCCCGTTCCTGCCTCCGAAAGTGCGAAACCTCCGACTGACCTTGTCCGCCTTTCCCTTCCCCTTGCCCTTCGCACCCGCCGCAGCACCCGCATCCTGCTTCTCCTGCTGATTCTGCTGATTCTGCTGCTGCTGCGCCGCCCACGGCGCCGGCGGGTGCGCGACGACGCTCCGGAAGAGCGGCAGCTTGGCGGGCGGCAGGCGGTACGCGTGCGAGGCGGAGCGGTACCGCGGAACAGCAGGCGCAGCGCTGGTGGCGGCGGCGCGGGCGGGCATGGATGCCGAGAGGAGCGAGGCGGGCGTGCTGCGGACCATGCTCAGGCTGTTGCACGAGTGTAGAGTTTTGAAAGCGAGAGCCGAAGGACGGGAAGCTGAGTGAAATACTGATTACTATTGCCATTACCACTTTTGCTATTTCGTCTTCACGGAATCTCGGTGGGCCGGCGCGGGAAGAAGCCGAGGCAGGATGATGCTACATAAGGTTACGAGGTCTCCGGAAACAAGGTCTGCTAAGCGGACGCGCGAGAGGGGGAGCAAGGGTCCGTGGAGGGTGAGAGGGAGGGAGAGGGCAAGATCGCATGCGGAAGGATGGAGGACAGGCGAAAGGAGGGTGGAAGTACTGATGAAGCAGGAAGAGGGGAGGGGGCGAACAAGGTTCGTCCGACAGCAACAAGGTGAGGGTCCAGGGCGCGCAGGAAGACAGGGGTTGGCGGATGGTAATCGGAAACCAGAGATTGTGCTTAAGAAGCGATTGACGAGCATTCCGGCAGGATGGCCCCTCTCACAGGATGCCCTGATGATGCAGTCGCGAGTTAGTACGATGCGCTTTGCCTTCAACTCGGCAAGCACTCACCAGGTCTCGGATCGCCGCCTGGAGGATGCTCTCCTCAACGGACGCAAACGTCTCCTTGAGCTGCTCCGTGTCGCTGCATACATCCCGAAACCGTCAGCACACTTCCCGCGCACAGACCCAGGAGCGCATAGAGGATGTGAGGCTCACGTCGCGCAGGTAAAGTGCACAATGAGCGGCCGCGCCGCCTCGTTCCGGTACAGCGGGCGGAACTTGCTCTCCATGTACGCGCAACCCGTCGGGTAATCGGACGGGCCCTCGTAGTCCGAGTAGTACTCGTAGATCGGGGACGTGATGAGTTTCGCTGCGAGAAGGGCGGGGTGGACACGGCAATGTCGTCAGCATCTTCCCTGGCCCACCTCGGACCGCACCAGCCTCGAAACTCACCCTTGAACAGGTCCGTCTTGTTGAGGAACAGGATCACGCTCGACTGGGCGAACCACCGACTGTTCGAGATCGACTCGAACAACCCGGCCGCCTCGTTCATGCGGTTGATGTCCGAGTCCTCGTACAGCGTCTGATCGTACTCCGAAATCGCGACGAGGAAGATCAAGACGTTGACGTTCTCGAAGCAATGAATCCTGCATGGGCGAGACAGAGACGTCCTCGGTCAGCGAGGAGATCCCGGGGCTTGCAGGCTGTCAACCGCCGACTGACCACTTCTTCCGCTCGGATCGCTGACCGCCGACATCGAACACGACATAGTTCAACTGCCCGACTTGGAAGCGCTCCTCGGTCAACCCGGTCGTCTTGACCCGAGATCGGAGGATGTCTTGATCTGTCGGGACGTAATGTTGAGAGCCTATCCGCTCCGCCGAGTCAAAGTAGCTACACCGTTGAAAGGTCGTCAGTACAGCTACTGGGCTCACTCAGAGGACGGTGGGGAACTGACTAGGACGCCGAATCGTTCAGCTGAAACTCGCGACTTTTGCTCACGCATGCCTTGGTCGTCGGGTCCGCCCACAGCGCGACGAGCGCTTCCGTAACCTTGGGATCGAGCATCGGCGGGCACGGATCGTGCGCCGAGACCCGCGTCGACATGATGAGCGCGGCTTTGTCGCGCAGGGTCGGCGGCAACGGCATGTTCAGGTCGTGCAGCGCTTCGATCACGACTTGCATCGATTGGATCTGGCGAGTGGACGGGAGTTAGATCAGGTTCATGCACATGCTGAGAGTCCGCGGACCGGATCGGGCGCGCACCAGATTCGCGTAGACGATTTCTCGGTAGCCATCCCGCTCCTCGTTCGAGTACCCTCCGACATGATGCAGGCGCATCTGCTTCAACACGGTCGACTGCGGCAGCATAAAGTTGGTTAGACTTTCGGGACAGAAAGGCAAGGGGCCAGGGAGCGCAACACACCTTGCCCGACTCTCCGGTTCCCAGCAGGAGGAGCTTGACATCTCGTCTGCAGAGGCGGATTTGCGGTCAGTACTCTAGGCATAGTCTGTGAATGTTCGCCTTGCCCGCTCCGAGGCTCCCGACAACAGCGCGCAGTCGCTCGGCGACAGGCTCTTGCCCCCTCGGACCAAACCAGCGGCGACTCCTCGTCCGTCCGTCGGACGTCCGCTCCGCTGCCCTCCCTCGCGCTCCGCTCATTCGCCTGTTCCACGAATTGCTCTTCTTTTTGTCCCATTCTCGGCCCGTTCCCCCTTGCCTTGACCCCCGATGCGTCACCTCGCCCCAGCCACTCCAGAAGGAACCCCTGGCCCTGACGAGAAGAGACTCACCTCGCGACAGGCTTCTTCTCCTGTTCCTTGCCTCGCTCCTTCAGCGCCGGCTCGTAGGTCACCTCCTTCTGCGCATCCTTGGATGTGCCGCAGCCCATTCTTCAAGCCTTCGAAGAGCGGCAGCCGGGGGCGGACGGGCAGTTGGTGCGAGAGGGGGCGACTCGAGTCGGCCTAGCAGCGGAAGCGCGGGCGAGAGGCAGAGACGGATGTTTGATGCTGCGTGCGTGTGTGTCTGGACGCTGTAGGGCGGGCCGTGAGGCGGGTGAGCGGCCGGAGGACTCGGTGGTGGGGAGAGCGCGGCGACGGATCGGATTCGGATTCGGACGCAACAGGCGGCGGGCGAGACGCAGCGGTTTCTGACGCCCGGGGCGCAGCTGCAGCGAGCCTAGCAGGAGCACACGGCACGAGTGCAGTCGATGGGGTACGGCCTGAGTCTCAAGTGAGCCGGCGCAGAGTTTTGCAGGGCAATAGAGCCGACGACTGCTGCAGGCAGATTCGGCCGCAGCGGCCAGCCCGCGGGAGAATCGCAAACGGGCAACTTTTTTCCCGGATGGGGAAGGACGACTGCGCCACCTCGCTGCTACACGGCCAGCAAGAAGGCGCTCTCTTCAGATAGCAGGGACCTCTTATCTGCAGCCAGAACAACAACAACAGGCAGCAACCACAGCAATCGCGACTCTTTCGCCCCTCCGCCACTTGTCGACTGCACCGACGATAGATCTCGGGTTGCGAAGGTTTGCAATAAAGAAGGAAAGACGGGTACCCAAGAGGATAGAGAGCCACAGTGCATGTTCCGTGACGCTCGAGAGGCAGGCGGGAGAGCCGCAGGCCGCGCCCGATGCCGAGCAAGAGAGAGCCAGAGGCGCGGGCTCACATGCCCATCATGCCCATGCCGCCGGCGTACATCATCGGCCGGATATGACTGGGATGCTGCGGATGAGAAGGTTCGCGCGTCAGGCAAGGAGCGGAACAAGGCCCCGAAGAAGAGCAAGAACGCACCGGCTGCGCCTCAAAGGTCGTGTAGTGGATCTCGCCCGTCTCGTCGATCCGAGCAAACGCCGCGAGGTTTCCGACCTGGTCCACCTATCGACGAGAAGCTCACAGTCCAGTCAGCCTTTTGCCTGACTTTACCCTGAGTCCCTGCCACAAGGTCCGGCGAGACGAAGTACGTACGTAATTCGGCGCCGAAAAGACCGTGATCAACCTCCCGTCGTGCTCGACGCTGAAACCACCCTGCCGGACCTCGTGTGCCCGGATGACCGCCGTCACCTCGTTCAAGTCGGTCCACCTCCGCGTAACGTCCGGACCGAATCCGAGTCCGACGCCGCGCTTCGACGGACCGCGGCCTTCCGCGTCCTGCGGGTCCGTCCACAGCATCTCGCACATGAGACCCTCCTGGCCCGGTTGCTTCAGAGACATGCGCGGAATCTTGCGGATCTCGTCGAGGGTAACGCCGTCCTTGGAGAACAGACCACCTGGAAGCAAGGGTCCGTGTCAGGCGCAAGAATCTCCCTCAAGAACTGCCGAGGAAGAGCACCCACCATGCACGACGAAGAATCGCTTGACGTTGCGATGCAACGTCGCATTCGGCGGATTCGGCGACGCTTCGGGACGCGGAGAGGAAGAAGCCGTGATCAAGGTCGCCAGGGGAACTGTTGGTGTTCGCGGTGCAGAGTCAGGAACGGTCTCCTGCATAAAGTAGCCTGCGAAAGGGACTTGCGTGCGGTGAACACTTCTTCCGAGAGCTTGTACGCCTGTGCGCCATACTTTTTGTTCGCCTCGCCCTGCAGCAGGTGCCGCGTCAGCGGTCGCTTCAAGGAACGGTAGGCCGATCGAAGAGACACACCTCGTAGCCATAGACACGGTTCATGTCCGTCGTCTCGTGGTTGCCGCGGTTCACAAAGACGTTCTTCGGGTACAGCCCTGCACAACCCCCCGGTTCCGCCTGTCAACGGCTGGGTCTGCCCTTTCACAATTGCTGAAGACGTACACTTATAAGCCAAGACGGTGAGGAGGATCTCGGTGGACCAGCTGCCGCGGTCGACGAGGTCGCCGTTGAAGACGAGGGTATGTGACGTCGACGGCTTGCCCGTCAGCGAGAGGAGGTGCAAAAAGTCGTAATACTGGCCGTGGACGTCGCCAATACTGCAGAACGATATCATCAAGGACAGAGTCAGTGGAAGGCGGGAATGCAAAGTGAGCAGTAAGGGCCACTCACACATCGACGGTCTGCCCGGCGGGGATCGGCACGTCCACCAAGGTCGCTTCCTTGCGGAGCACATCATACGCGCCAAGCAGGATCTGCCACGCCGTTCTCCGCGGGACGACCTGCCCGTCCTTGAACCACTGGACCATGGCGTCGACGAAATCGGCCGAGATCTCCGGCTCCGTGTCCGTTCCCGCGAGCCGGGGACCGGTGTAATCCGCCGGGATCGGACTGGTCCCCTCTTCGAGCTGTTTCCGGACCTATATTTCGTCGTCATCGAGTCAGTAGGCGCCTCTTCTCGGTCGGTATGTGAACTCTTATCGCAGACGGCGAGCGCACCGTATTGCTAACAGGCTCCTCCTCCTTGCCCGCGATCGCAGCCTCGAACGCTAATCGTCGGACGAGCTTCTGTGTCGCATCGAGCTGTGTCCGTGCCGTGGCGTTATTCGGTTCCAGGGCGAGGACCTGCGCGGCACGGTGTCGGGTCAGGGGGTCTCGACCTCTTATAGCAGAGGGTGCAGAAGCACGACGAACATGCTTCAAATCGACGAGAGCTGCTTTCGGTTTGAGGATGGCAAGATTGGCAATCGCTCGTCGGTAGTAGGCCTGCATCCAAATCCGCAAATCAGCTGCGGTTCTCGGGGCCTGATGAATGAGACGGCGCGGAAGTCACCTTGACGGCGCGAGAATCCAGCTCGATGGCCCGGGCTGTGTCGTCACGATCAGCACACGAATCCTGGATGTCCTCCCACCGCCAGAGAGCGACTGACTGGCATCCGCGATCGCGAGGCCATGTTCCTCCAACTTGAGCCGGACCGCAGACCGGTTCGACCAGACGATCGGGTCGAACGGGTTCTTGTTCAGCGAGACCGTGTACAGGTCGAGCGCTTCGCGGTAATGGGACTGGGTGAACTGCGCGTTCGCTTGCGATTTGAGCGAGAGGGCGAGCTGCGGTGCGCGGAGACGGGGTCAGTTCATGCAAGGGGACAGTACGCTGGCACGCCGACAACCAAGATCGGGCAACGTTTTCAAGTGCATGCAGCACTGAGCGCTTCCTGCGGCTTGCGGCTGCCTTTCGAAGTTCGGCTCACCTTTTTGTCGTCCTCGCTGACCTCGTCCACCGAGTCGGCGCGGATGCCGCCTTCTCCTCCAGTGACCGACGTCCCATCGATCGACGGTTCCGGTGCCTCTCCATTGAGCGGCGCGCGATACTCCTGCAAGTTGTCGGTCGGCGCGCCGGCAGCATTCGAAGTGGCGGCGGAGCCGGACGCTGAATCCGAGTCGGACGACGATGATCCCGGCGACAGCGGCGGAGACGTAGGCAGACTCGAGACCGGCGAAGCGTCGTCTGCGGCGAAACTCATGCTGGCTGCGAGGTTCGGCGGAAGCGTCAGACGCGGACGGACGAAGGCGGCCGCAGCCGGGCGCAAAACTTGGGGAAATTTCTCGCCAAGTCCGTGTCCGACAGGGGTTTATCGTCACCTCTTATGCAACTTCGCGATGAGCTCGCTATGATTATTGCAGGTGTCTCAAGGAACCCTTAATCACCTTCCATTTCTGCATGCCTGTGGGATCCGCTCGGACCGGGTGCACTTGTCCGCATCGCAAACTCGCGCTTGACCGTCATCGCCATGGCCGAATGAGGCTGTCTTACCTTGTTTTGTCATTCCTTTATGCCCAGAGCCGATCCATAGTCGCGGACAGACTCGCAGTGGAGTCCAGGGGCAAGAAGGCGCTCAGCGCCTGGCGGTGCGGAAGTGAACATGATCTCTTGTCTTCGTCCCGTCTACCGCGAACGGCTCCTCTACACCTCTCGCACCCGCGCCCGTTTTAGGATCGCCTCCGGAGTCAAGTTGTAACACTCGTCGATCAAGGCGCTTCGGAACGTGTTTGGACCCTGCACCGAAGGACGCGCGGCGGCGAGTTCGGCTGCAACGTTGATTGCGACGAGGCTGCGACGAGTGAGCGCGCACAGCGGTCCCGAAGTCAGGACTCTAGACTTGCTTGCGAGAGTTATCTGAGAGCAGAGAGGCTTACCCTGCGACGGTAGCAACTAGCGCGCCGGTGTCGTGTGCGAGACCCGCAAAGACGGCCACCGCCCTGCACAGAATCCGAATCAGCGCTCGACTCGCTGGCCTCGCAAGAACTCCGCGACTAGATGAGAGAAGATGCCGGACTCACGAGCTCGCCATGCAGCCAGACCCGGTAATCTTGCCCTGCCAGTCGCTGCCGTTCTCGATTGCGAAAGTGCAGGTCCCGTCCGAGATGTAGTCGACCTCGCCCGACATGCCGACAACGACCTCTGTGACGCCATACGCTGTCAGTATCGCTGCCTGCAGAAAGATAGCGGGGGGGAAGGGGAACGCACTCTCGCGCGCAGCCAGGGTCTTGACGACGGTGACGGGGTCCTTGAACCCTTTGCCGACGCTGTCGACTCCGCGAGACTGCACCTCGCTCAAGCCGGCGAGGGCCCCGATCTCCCCGGCGTTACCCTTGATGATCGAGACGTGGCACGTATTGAGGAGGTCTGTTCGGCATGGAGGTACGAGTACGCCGGGTGTGTCAGTCCACAGCGGACGCCGATCATGGTCCGGAGAGGCAAGTAATACACATCGAACGCACCGCTCGCGCTCTTCTTGCGGAACTCGGTCGCTCCGACGCCGACCGGATCAAACACGATCGGTTTCCTCTGCCTCCGTGCCTCCCGTCCGGCGACCTTTTGCGCTTCGAGGACCGGTTCCGTGATCGTGCCGAGGTTCAACAGGAGGCAGCTAATCAGGGCGGAGAGAGAGGGCGCCTCGGTTACGGAGGTGGACATGATCGGCGAGGCGGAGAGGGCGAGGGTCAGGTTGGCGCAGTCGTTCTGAACGACCGTGTTCTGTTCAATTGCGACCGAGGCTCGAGCTCTGTCAGCTGATCTTGTTGGTGTGCTGGCGCCGAGGGGGCACACAACCATCAAAGAGTTCTCGACTGACTGTAATGTGGTGCACGAGCGGTTTCTTCTCTTCGCTCCTCAACAGCCGCACCAGTTCAGCCGTGACCCGCACGACCTCTTCTGCCGTCAAGCTCGCGCGACCCGGAGATGTCCCGAGCGGCTGTGCTTCGAAGCGCGGCCGCTCGTCAAACAGTCTCCTCAGTTCGCGTGCGGCGAGGTCCGGAGTCGGCGAGGCGGCGATGGAAGACACGACGGCGAGACCGTCGAGAGATCGGTATCGAAGAGAGGACAAGGAAGCAGTGGAAATGGGTGCAGGAGTCTGAGCGAGGACGTTCGGGATCGTCTCGGGGGTGATGCCGCCTGTTGAGTAGCGAGCGTCAGGACAAGGTCAGGCCCGAGAAGTCCCCGACCCAGGAGCAGAAGCGAGACACGCACCGATGACAACAGCCTTGATCTCGCTGTCGCCGAGGACCTGCAGGACGTCCCGGACGCCTCTTGGGCCGACAATCGGATTCAAGTTCTTCTTCGTCTGCGTTCCGAAACACGGTCCGATCCCGACATAGTCGACCATGCCCTTCCGCTCCGGGCTCAGGATCTCGCGCATCTCCGCGGGAGTGTTGACACTGACGCCGAGGAGGCGGTCTGGACCGAGGAGTTGGCGCGCGAGTGGGTACGGAAGGTCGGATTGGCCGACATGGAGGTGGCAGGAAAGGAGGAGGGCAATGTCGAGCCGGTCGTTGATGAACAGCGGGACGTTGTACTTTGGTCGAAGGAGGAAGAAGTGAGCTCTTACAGTCCGAATCACTGCGTGGGAGAGGCGAACTGACCCGATCGCACACTTCCTTGCTCCGCCTGGCGATCACGAAAAAGTCGCCGCCGTCGACGTCCTTTTCGCGGATCTGCACGACCGTCACGCCGCCCTTGAGCGCGTGCTCGAGGTGCTCGAGGTAGTATTCGCCGTCATGGGCCGTGCTGCCCGGAGCAGAGGCGTTGTCGGCTGCTGCCGGCGGCGGAGTGGGGAGGAGAGCGCGCCCGGTAACATAGTACAGCGAGTAGTCGACCGTCGGGCGGGGCATCGCGGCGCCGAGCAGTGTAGTCTTTTTCTGAGCCGCAGGACAGTGTCAAGTCTTCGGTGGAGAATAGCACTGATGACGGGTGACAGGCGGACCAGAGGCGGACTTGTCCGTGGCCCTATGTCCGCGGTGATAGCTACAAGTTTATTCGGCTTGCAGACAGCTTGTATAGGTGGTCAGACCGGTACTACTCCTGTCACTAGAGCCGAGACGGACTCCCATCACTTGCCTATCATGAGGTGGAAGGCTCACGCTCTCAGGCAGTCCGAAACTGAAAAGAAACGGGACAAGTTTCGCACGTGCTGTTTGAGACCGCTCGAGAGAATCGCTCATCCCGGCTCTTCGCTCGCGGGAAGGCCTTAGACTGCAGCCTGTACGAAAGCATCGCGTACTTTAGCGGTGAGTGCCCCTTTTCTTGACGCTGCGAGAGAGGCGAGCGGTATAGACCGTCGCCCGCTCGTCTTGATCGCCCAAGTTGTCCTTTTCTCACGCTTCTCACGGTGACTGCGCCCGGACTGCAGGCGCTATGGACGCCGAGTCGCAACCAATTTACACGCAGGCGATGCCCAGCGAGAGCCAGTCCGACGCGGCCACGCAGTCCCAGCAGTTAGTTATCCCGGTCGCGTCGACCAGCACCCCCGCCGACTCGCCCGCTGCTGCACCTGCTCCCGCTCCGGCTCCTGCTCCCGCTGCGCCCGTTCCCTTCGTCCAGGAGTCGACGCCGGGCTTGGCCAACACGACGTTCCAGCTGGCTGCCGCGCACATCGACCCGGCATCTTCATCCTCTTCTCTCTTCGAGACCGCAGGAGGATCTGGACCCGCCGTCCCCGCCGTCCCCGCCGCCGAGACCGGTCCCATCGCCTCGTCTTCGGCCCCGCTCGCGCCGGGCCAAGCGCTTTTCCACCCGTTCCCGGAACAAGACCCCGCTGGTGTGCCCCTGACCGGGTTCGCCTCCATTCCCGCGCGCGCCGCCGTCCTTCCCAACGCGCGACCTTACACTCGTCCGGCCGCGTACGAACCGCCGGCGTTCACGTCGGGGAAAGGGTTGAGTCGGGATCCGCCGCAGAGGAGGTTCGTCAACGACCAGGAGCTGAAAGCGAGTTTGACGAACGGGAACAGCGACCTGGGGCGGTTGCCGGGCGTCGTGCACGAGGACGAGGTCAAGACTCTCAGTGTTGACGAGCTCAAAAGGATGGGACTCGGACGACTTCCATCAGGTGCGTCTCCGAATCGAAGCGAAACGACGACCCCTCGAGCCTGACTCTGCTTTTCGCGCATATTCGAACGTTTTTCAGGGTTTTGTTACTCGGCCCGCATGACTCTGCATGCCCCTCTTCCTCGCACGGTCGACTCGAACGACCCGCATCCAGAACAACCCGCCCGGATCGTCGGCATCTTCAACAAACTACTGAGTGCGGCTTTCTGTCCTCTTGCGCCAAGAGCATGCCTGTCTGTTCAACGCTTGGCTTACTCTCTCGCCTTTTAATTCCCGGTATTTCAAATACGATTAAACAGACGGTGGCTTGACTTCGCGCATGATCCGCGTCCAAGTTCGCGAAGCGCTGCGGGACGAGGTCATGCTCGTCCACTCTGAAGGGCACTGGGAGCGCGTTCGGGCCACTGGCTGTACGTCTCATTTCTAGAACCTGAGCAAGCATCACCGAGCTCATCTTTGGTCGGCCCCCTTGAGCAGACCAGACGATCGAGTACCTCGAGACGTGCAAGGAGTTCTTCGAGCGGTTGTCGCTCTACGTCAACCCGGACTCGGCCTTTTGCGCGAGGCTGTCGTGCGGCGGTGTCATCGAGATGGCGCGCGCGGTCGCCGAGGGACAGATCCGCAACGGTTTCGCGATCGTCCGGTACGTGCCTAACTGCAACCTGCTAAGGAGAACCCATTTGGCATCCTTCTGACATGGTGCTCTCGGTCCTTCAGGCCACCCGGCCACCACGCCGAGCCGGAAGAAGCCATGGGCTTCTGCTTCTTCAACAACGCCGCCGTCGCGGCCAAGTGGCTCCGGACGGTGTACGGCGCAAGACCGGGCCGGCCGCTGCAACGAGACGTGAATGGCAAAGAGATCAAGATGGAGCGGATCTTGATCTTGGACTGGGACGTTCACCATGGTGCGTCTCTGGCCTCTCTGGACTTCCGGAAGAGATCTTGACCGGCGTTCGGTCCGGCAGGGAACGGGACGCAGCGCGCTTTCGAAGACGACAAGGATATCCTGTACATCTCGCTGCACCGACACGGCAACGGCTTCTACCCCGGTGGCGATTACGGCGCCCTCGAATCTGCTGGATCAGGAGCCGGTCGCGGATTGTGCGCTTTCTTTCTCCGGACTGGGCTCTGAGCGGCAGGGCGTGATGTTCATGATCCTTCTCTCGCCGCAGCTCGGTCAACATCCCATTCATGAACGAGGGGATGGGAGACGCGGACTATCTGTACGCGTTCCAGCAGATCGTCATGCCAATCGCGTACGAGTTTGCGCCGGACTTGGTCATCGGTGCGTCTTGTCGTTCCGCTCCTGGCCTACCCTGACGCTCGTCTGACCTTTTCGCACTTCCGCCCCTCCGCAGTCTCGGCCGGCTACGATGCCGCCAAGGGGGACGAGCTCGGCAAGATGCTCGTATCGCCGGATGGTTACGCCCACATGACGCACATGCTTTCTGCGCTCGCCGGCGGCAAGCTCCTCCTCGCCCTTGAGGGCGGCTACAACGTCAACTCGATCGCCGAATCTGCGTATGCCTGCGTCAAGGTCATTGTCGGTGACGAGCTTCCGGCGATGCCCGCGCTCGGGAGCGCGACTCTCGCAGCAACGAACACGGTGGCGGATGTCAAGCGCTTCCAAGCGCAGTACTGGCAGTCCATGGGTTACGCGGTCGAGTCAGATGCTGGTGCGTTTGCGCATGCTCGCTCGTTGCGAGCGGAAGAGAAACTGATGCGCCGGATTGGGTGCTGTCGCAGAGCTCACCAAGGCGGGCAAGATCGAGTCTCTGTCCAGTGCGTCCCCCTGATCGCTTTCGGCAGCTAATGGCCCTATACTTACCCCCTTGTCCTCATCAGCGATCCTCAAGGCGCATCGGGTGTACCACCTTTTCCACGAGTACGGTCTCTTCAATGTCGAGATCAGCTCGCCTTCGCTCGAGGAGACGTTCCATGATCAGCTGCTCGTCTCGTGAGTCTGGGTCGTGTTCCCGTCGACGAAGAGGAGTGGCTAACGTGTCACTCTGACCGCACAGCGAGGACGTCTACGATGCCGAAGTCCTGCTCGTATTCATGCATGATCTCGGCTCGATGAAGGCCTCATACACTGCCGCGACGCTCGATGCGGACCTGGAGCGAACACATCTCGTGCGTTCCGAACGTTCGCCCTACCCTCGATCGCTTTGGCTGACCTGGACTTGCGCGCGTCACTGTGAACAGCTTGATACGAGCTACGAAGTCCTCGACTGGGCCACAGAGGACCACGCCTTCGGGGTCATCGACGTCAACTTCCTCTCTCATCTCCCAACCGTCAGAGGGCAAGGCGTGCGTCTTTGGGCTTGCGACCAGCGCAATGGAGGGCAGCCTGCTGACCAGCTCCCGGCAACCAGGTGGACCCGAGGCGGGATCGCGCAAAGGAGAAGGAGCTCGCATTGCATATCTGGGACAACATCGTCGAGTGCGTTATATTGACCTGCCAGACATTTCGCGTATGACTGACGGTCTCCGCCATTGCGCAGGATGACGAGCGCTCAGCACATCATCCTCTTCGGGAGTGGCGCAGGATGCCATGCCCTGATGGACATCATCCGCAATCGCTGTACGTCGGGGTGTCTTACAGCTGGGCTGCCGACTGTGGCTTCCGCGCGCGGTGCTGACATAGTCGTGTCCTGCGTAGCTTCGGTTACACGACGAGTACGGGCTTGCATCTCGGTTCTCGGGCACGAACCGCCTCCCGAGCTGGACGCCGCTTCTGGGGTCCGACCCTGGTACAAGCAGGTGCGTTCTCACTCGCCCGCTGCAGACTGAACCTCGAGCTGATTCAGTCGCGGACTCTGCAGCAATCCCTCGTCTTGCTGCCGTCCACGCATCCGTTGCACGAGGACGCACGGAGAGCGGGCAAGCACCAGAAGAAGTTTGGAAACGTATATCGTGCCAGTACGTCAACCCAAGCCTGCGTTCGAGCACTTCCGTGGCAGGGATTGACACTCTTGACTTGCGCTGTAGCTGCGGAGGACGAGTCACGGCCAACCCACCTTCTGCGTGCGAGCATGCCCAAGGTCAAGGAGTTCGTCACGTCCAAGGTGCCTCGGGATGCCCTGAGGCGTGCGCCGGCAGCATCCAGTACCGGCACAAGCGAAGCGGACGGGAACGCTTCGGTGAAGCGGGCTGGCTCCTCCGGCGAGACCAACGGAAACGGGTCGGCGGGTCTACCTGCCGCGCCGGTTCTAGTGACGACGAACGGAGGGGACGTGAACATGCACGAGTCTACCGGCGTCGGGGCTGCAGCGTGAAGCGGCGTCTGAGCGGCTTTTGGGGTGCGGTCTCCTGTTGTCCATCCGAAATACCTTTATATCGACCCCGACTCCTTTCGCGCTTATGTCTGTCCCTCCTGCGCCTTTTGCAATCCGCAAGCATAGCTATAGCTCCATTGCGCTCGCGGTACAGTTTTATTTCACTTATTCCTTGCGTGCCCATCAGCAAGACCGCGCTTCAAACCTTCCCTCTGCGGAAATAGCGCTCGGCAAGATGGCTCGCCGCCAGCCGCGATCGAGGCCCGAAGCTTCTGATTGCGCTCCACATCTTGCTTCCGAGTTGCTCGGCAGAAGCGCCAGCTCTTTGTCGCACCCGTCTGCACGTCCGCCACGCCTCGCAGCTGAAGCTTGCGCCCTCTTGCTATCTCGCTCAAGACCGCTGCGAGGCCGTGCGCTCGCTCGGCCGCCTGCTTGGCCTCTCTCGGCTGCCCCGCCTAAGCCGGGAAGCTGCTCCTCATGGCGTCGCCGGGAGGACGCCGCTCCGTCTCGGCCGTGTTTGCCGACTCGTACAGCGTCGGTGGGAGCGAGTCGCCAGAAGCCGGAAGCTCCTCGAGCGGACGGAGCCCCCGGGACGAACTCCTGAGCCCGCGGCAGACTCCGACATCCGACTTTATCGTGCGTCCTGCGTCGGTCCCGGACGGACACCGCTTCGGCTACGCGGTTACACCGACTCGCTTTGGAATCGAAACCGGCGACGGGGTCTCGACGGGAAAACTCGTCTCTGGCGTCGGCGAGGAGTGGCGCGGGTCGCAACTTACCGCCCGGACGCCTCGGGCGACAGCAGATGGTTTCGGCGCAGACGGCGCCGGCGGGACGGGCGGGCCCGCCGTGCGGATAAGTGGAGCACAGCACCTGCGGCGGCGGTCCAGTATGAGCAACCTGCAGACGAGTCTCCTCATGGACGATATCGTCGTCGACCGCACGGCCAAGACGACCCCATCGTCTGCCGGCATGGAGCGGGCGACCAGCCTCACCACGTTCATGAGCGGAGGCGGACATGGTGCGAATCGTGCTGCGCATTTGAACGATCGCGCCAGGGAGAAGAGGGCGGAACGAGCGGCTCGCGAAGGATCGCAAGGACGTCCAGTCTCGCGGCGCAGGCTCTACGCGTCGCTGTTGCGGCTGACTGCCATTGTCAGTCTCGGCTTCGCCATTCTCCTCATTACCAAGCGCATCCTCTATCCGCAGAGCGCCGCCGGCGCCGCCAGCGCCGCCAGGTCGAAGACTGCGGACGGACCGGCTCGCGCTCCCTGGCTCGAACGGCTGCAAGACGCGAGTCTCCTCTTCGACTCGCTCGAGACGGTCCCCTATCCCATCACGACGCATCCGCGAAGCCCGAGTCTCGCCGAGCGCTCCTCCTTGCCCCTCTCCGACTACCTCCTGACCCGCCTCGGGTCCCACTTCTCGTTTCCGTCGAAGAACCTCGACGAGGAGGGAGGCCAGGCGGGCAGTCAGCTTTGGCTCACGACGGCGACCGCCGACTCGGTCAAGCTCGCAAACAGGCACCTCAACGTGTTCTTCCAGCGCCTCAACTCCCGAATCCGGAGTACCGACATATTCACCGGGTCCAGCAACGCATCCTATCCGGAGGAGAACAAGAGCCAGCGAACAGCGCAGCGTACGCTCGTGACGCTTTGCCGGGATGCGGGCTGCATGGAATATTGCCGCGCGCATCCCGACCTCTTCTGCTACGGCGGCTTTGTCCCGCACCGGAACTCGCACGACCCGCTCGACAAGGCGGGCCTGAACGCGCAGAACGCCGACGAGATCGCCAAGCTGCGAGCCATCCTCGAGACGCTGCAGACTGGCCGGAGAGTTTTCTGGATCGATGAGTGCGCTAGCTTTTTCCGTGCGGTCTCTCGCCCTCCGCGCAAACATGCTGACGTTTCTGCACGCCTGCCGACAGCGGAACGTACTTGCGCCGGTGCGTGTACGCTTGATCTCTATCAGTAGTGATGATGAGCTTACCCGGACTTTCGCAGCGACCCTGTCCCTTATATGGGCGACCTCGCGGCGTTCGACCTGCAGATCCCAGTCAGCTGGTCAACCGGCAACACCAACACGGTACGTGCCGTGGGATGCACCGGATTTTTGCGTGTAGTAAATGAGTTGACAAATTGTCATACAGGGCGTCGCCGTCTTCAACCCGTCCCAGCGCCTCATCGGACTCTTCCGGAAGATGCTCGACATCGCTCGCTTGCCGCTTCTGCGCGACCGCTCCACTTGGGCGTCCACGAATCTATTGCTCGATCCGAAGGGCCAGTTCCGCAACTACGAGATGACGGCTCCACGACACGCCCCCGCGCTCGACGAGAACCTCTTCGAAGACGATCCGAGTGAACAAGGAGGCGAAGGGATGCCTCAAGCCGACTTCGAGTCCATGTGGGACGGCGGGCTCGATGTCCATGTGCTCGACCGGAGACATTTTAGCTCCAGCACCGGCCGGCTCGGGATGAAGCGCTTCGCATTCGAGCAGCAGAAGGCGGACGATCTGCTGTACTTCCATTGCGAGTGCTGCGGCGATCCGGTGGGTCTCCTCGCGCCCTCTACGCTTCTCGATCCAACGGGCGCTCATCTCTGATTGCAACATCTACAGTACACGCAAGACTACATTGCCGGCGCGCTCGGGTACCACCAGCCTTCGGTGACTTACGACCTCGCCGAGGGCGAGACGCTACCGCGGGTTCCTCTCGTCCTCAAGGCAGGCGAGCTGGAGGGCACGACCGAAGAGCTGCGGCAGGCCATGTCGCTTCTCCTGCAGGTTGCCGCCGAGACCGGCCGTGCCTTCGTACCGCCCCTGACGGCCACCGTCGTCGACGCGGACGGCGAGAACCGCCGACAGATGTACATCTGGCGCGTCTTCCCGATCGCCCTCTGGGCTCATCCGGGCACGGTGCGCCTCTCTCGCCTGCCGGATCGCGTCAAGCTGCCGCCGACCGACCAGCTCGACATCCGGGAGCCTGCCTTCGTCATGCACGCTGCGGAGTACTTGCGCTCCACCGCCCCCGGCCAGCTCAGCGTCAGTCGGCTTGTCGCCGAGCTGACAGAAACCGTTGGGCTCGACCTTGGCGACGGCGAGTTGACGAGCCTCGAGGTCTTGATCGCGCGCCTCAAGCGTCCCTTCTGGTCGACCGAGCGGATCGTCGCGCTCGAGAACTTCTCCGCCGTGCGCGATAAGGCCGACTGGGCCGTCGATCCTGCCTTCTCCGGGGTGACAATGTGTGATCCGGCGGCTCGACCGACCGTCGACGGCGGAGGCGGCAAGACCTGCGGCCAGCTGTGCCCGTTGTAGTTCGTCCTGACGCATTGAAGAGTCTCTTCGTGACCACGAGAGGGATGCATAGGCACGTACTTCTCGCGGTCTACGCCAAAGCGGCATCGGGAAGGCGACACAGAGTGGGCAGATCTGCCGAGAGCGGACGAGTCGACGTCGCCTTGTCGCGCGCAGAGCGCCGTCGCCTAATCCTGATCGACTGCAGCAGACGCAACGTGACGTGCGCCCTGTACGGAGGCGTAGGCGTCGAACAGGGCGCGCTGTGTACTCGCTCCGGTCAGCGTGTGGGGGAATTTGCGACGATGGGAGGAACAAAGGCGCACACCGGCGCGCGCAAGCAAGAAGCGGCATCTGTAGCCGGTATACTGGAGCGAGCTAGTCGACTGCTTGCCGCATTACATCGCTCCGTCTGCGTTTTGAGCGCGAGTCGGGACAAGTCGAGGATCGGAAAGTCGACGCGAATTTTCTCCGACGCCGAGTTGAACGACGACCATAGCCTGGACTGCGCTCCCGCGGCTCACGCACCGCATACGGTGCAGCCTGGGCGCTTGCTTCAGTTCGCGATGAACTCGCTGTACACCCTCGCGCTCCGGCAATCGTCGTCGCTGTCGAGCGACTTGCAGCACCTCGCGTCGCTCTCGGCCGCCGACCAGATGCCGAGCACCGCGTCACCGCTGTACACGCAGATCCAGCAGGGTTTCTCGCAGCTCGACCGCACCGTCGACGACTACGAGGACATGGCCCGGCGCGAGATCGTCGAGCAGAAACGCGACAAGGCCCTCGCCCGCGTCAACCGCTTCCGCCAGGACTACCGCGACCTCAAAGCAGAGTATGAAAGGATAAAGCAGCACCAGAAGACCGCCACGGAGCGGTCTGAACTGCTCGGCGGCAGTTCCTCGGCGTCCGGGACGTCGGCCGCCCCTTCATCTTCCTCCACCTACCGAACCAACGCGGCGGCCTCGTCCAGATTTGACGCCGGTCAGCCCTCGAATGGCACCAGCGCCTCCGGTCTCTCGACCCCTCAGCCCCGATATACGCCCAACTCCCCCTGGGTCCCCTCCCCGTCCGCATACCCGAGCTCCGGCGGCGCAAACGACTACACCTCCAACATGTTCCAGGCGCAGGACCGAAGAACGGACGCCGCACTGCGGGAACATGACTTTCTCGGCCAGACGGGCCAGACCCTCGACGCGTACCTCGCGCAAGGCCAGGCAGTGCTCGGGAACCTCGCCTCGCAGCGCGACGTCCTCAAGGGTACGTTACCTCCCCAGAGCTGTCCTTCGATTGGAGACCAGGACCAGCCGTTTGACCGGAAGTACGATCACTCCTCCACAGGTACACGGCGGCGAATCCTCAGCGCAGCCAACACCCTCGGCCTCTCTCGCTCGACCATCACCTTCATCGAGCGGCGGACCAAGGAAGACTACTACTTCCTCCTCGGCGGCGGAGCTATCACGCTCCTGTGCTTCTACTTTATCCTAAGGTACTTCGGGTGAGGCGGCGGGAGTGGCGAGCGGTCCCATCTGGGCAAGGGCCTCCTCCATCGGCGTTCGCTAGTCAGGGGGAGACTCGGAACGTCGGCGGCTCGCGCGCGGCGGGCGGCTGCGAGCGCAGAGCGGGCCTTTCGTCGGCGCGTCGGGAGCTTCGGGCAAGAGGTTCAGTCCGCGGGGCCGATCGAGGATGGTCAGGCGTGCGGGAGTTACTTTGTTTGGTTCTTCGGTGCACATGTTGTTCTCATTTTCGCGCGGCCGCGTCATTTGCCGGGTCGCTCGAACTCGCGCAGGTGTGCTCTAAGCACGAAGAGAGGGTACTGAAAGAAATTGCGTTTGCGGTGTAAGGCAAGAGAAGCTAGTGTCGATGGTAGAGCTTGTGAGACGGGATGAAAGGGACAGGCACAGGGCGATATACAAACATGCGTGGAAGGGAGAGCAGAGCCGGGATGAGCCTTTGATCGGGGAGAGATCTCAACCCATGAGCTCCCGCTCTTCCTCTTCCATCTTCCTCCTCGCGACCTCCTCCTCGGTCGTCTCTCCTCCGCCGACCTTCCTCCAGCCCTGTCTTCCGGCTTCGACTCCGGCCCCGGGGCCGGCAGCGTTGTTCTCCTCGAAAGCGATGACGGTCGATCCGACCGACGGGCTCGCCACTCCGCTGCCGTAGAACGAGCCGACCGGCGAGCGCACGCCCGTCGGGGTCGGCGTGAACGGCGACTTGGCTCCGTCGTACCCGCTCGCTCCGTAGGCCGACGACAGCGACGACGCCGAGGCGGTGCGCGTGTGCGTCCACGCCGGGTGCGACGTGCTCGGCGTGCCCGAGTAGTCGATCGCGACGCTCAGGGGCGGCTGCGGCGGCCGATGAGACTGCCCTTGCTCGAGGTCCCCCTGCCCCTGCGCGCCCGGCGAAGGCGGAGACGACGACGAGCCAGGAACGACTGTGCCACTCCTGGTCCTCGTTCCCGCGCTCGAGCCGTTCCGGTAACCGTGTTCGAGCGAGTGCGAGGGCGGCATCGAGCTGAGGCTGAAGCTGGACGAGCGGCTCTTGCCCTTTCCGTGCCCGTAGCCGTTGGCGGACGAGGGTGGCCACTCGCAGCCAGGCAGCAGCTCGTCGTGGTCCCAGGTGCTGGGGAACCCGAGCGCCGAGCGGTCCCAGGAGCCCGGACGACCGCAGTCGCCTTCGTGAGCCCAGCCGATCGAGGTCAGCGTCAAACCGGCGGCTGCGCGGCGGCATCACGAACAAATCAGCATTCGGAGCACGACAGCGTCGAGCAGAAGGAGAAGGCATACCGCGAATGAAGATCGAGCCGTCCATGTCCTCCGTTCCGGGCAGACCGCTCGTGAACATGCCCTTCGGGCTCGAACCGAACTGGGTTGCGGCCCAGAACAGCGACCTGATGACCTTGGTCACATGCTCGTCCTCATGGTCCACCGCGCTCTGCAAGACCTTCATCCACGGGTTCGAACTCTCGTCGTACTGCGGAGTGTCCAAATCCGGCTGCTCCTTCGGCTCCTGCTCTCCGTTGCGGGCCCGATCCAGTGCGCGGCGCACGGCCGATGCAGTAGGGCGCGCCTCAGGATGCTGCGTCGAAGGGGGCGGAGCTGGGTACGCCGGAGCGGCCATGAGACCCTCGGTGATGTACAGCTCAGGACGCCCGCGCGAGACCCAGTACGCGACGACGAGGCGGAAGTGGGACATGAGGAGGTAGGGGCGGAGGTGAGGCGAAAGGACTTCGAGCATCGACGGCAAGAAGAGTACGCTGGTAAGGCCGTGCATACTGCCCACAAGGATGAAGCCAGTCAGCCACGATCTGGTACGTCCTTAGTCGAAGGTTGCCAGGCCGGAAAGAAGCGCAGAGAGCAGCGGACTCACGTGAAGAAGTCGAGCTTGACGTTCTTGTAGCCGGGTCGCGCCGCCGCGGCATAGATGACAGTCGCCATCCAGACGAGCTCTTCCGTCTTCTCAACGATCTCGTCCCAGGGCGGTGCAGCCATGCTCCTACCCTTGCCCTTGTGCCCTCCCTCGAGGCCGCCGGCGCTGTCGTATCGCCGCGAGGTTGCACCCTCCGCCGCGCCCGCATCCTGCGGGTCGTCCCACTCGACGCGCTCCTCCGTGCTGAACCTCCACTCCTCGCACCATTGCGCTATCCGGCTGGCACGGTTACGGACGGCCCCGTCGAGCTTGCTGCCGTCCTCGAGCGAGTTGGCGTTACCGGGCGCGAGCGAGTCGTCCTGCAAGATGCGGGAGAGAATGGTGAAGCCCGAAAGACCCTCGCGCGGGTAGCGACGAGTGCCGGCCATGCGCGGGAGGTTGCCGGCGGTGCGGGCAAAGGACCGATCCGGTGAAGCGACCGTCATCGAGTGGAAGTAGGGCAGTCCGCTGTTGCCGACCGTGCTCGTCTTTACGTTCGACGAGCCGGAGGACGAAGATGAAGAGGATGACCCGCCAAATCGCAAGGACGAGAATGCCGAGGTGATCGTCGATGCAAAGCTCGAGGGACGGGGAGGCTGAGGCGGCCACTCTTCCGGGAACAGCGCGGCGACACGAGCGTCATGGACAGCGCATTGGGCGAGACCTAACACGAGAAGATGCAGCGCTCGTCAGTTCAGCTCGCGCGCAAAGAGGCTCGGGTCCACACGCACCCTCCGCAACATGACCGTCGAGTCCGAACTCGATGCCGTGACCGATGTGGATCAGCGGGTGCAGAGCACCGCTAACGGCGCGCACCAGCATCTGGCCCTCTCCGCCGAAGAGGTACTGCTCCAGCACCGGGACGACGCTTGTCGGCTTGTCGGCGTAGGGCCCCGAGGCGGGCGGAGTCGCCGAGATGATGCGGTGGAAGAAAGCGAGGTAGTTCGGGTAGTAGCTGCGGAATGTACAGGGGCGTGCATCAGTTCCCGGTCCGTCTCCAGCGGCACGGGGCGGGGCAAGTTCACCGTTCGTCCCCAAGGTACTGCATCCAATTCGACTCGTTGATTTCAATTGGGGCGATCGACGGCATAGGTTTCTGCATACGCGAAGGGGCGATATAAGTCCTGGCGAAAGCAAAGCAGGGAGGGGAGGAAGACTCACAGCAGCCGTCTCCTTGTGCAGATTCAGGATGTCCTGCAAGAGGGACGGGGACGCGCCAAGACTGTACGCCGCCAGCACTGCGCGGAGTAAAAGGTGATGGTCAGTCCATGAATGGACCGCGCGACACCCGCCTCGGCCCGCGGTATCAGGCAAGTGGCGACGCCGGTCGGATCGGCCTTCGCCGGTCAGCTCTCCAGACTCACGGTGGTGAGAGCAGTGGTTGTGGAAGCCCTTGTCGTTGAAAAAGGTGTGAGAGCTGCGGGAGAGAGCGGATCACGATCAGCACAAGTACTTCGTTTCGGGACAGACAGACCGCACGCACTGGATGTGGTTCTCCTGCAAGACGAGAGAGCATGACAGTAGTTAGCGACAATGTCCTGTAAATGCTAGACTTGGCGGTGTCTGGGGTTCGCAGACTGAGAAACACTCCGAAGGCGCCAAGGCTTTGTTCGGTGAGCCGTTAGAACGCGTCTCCGTCAACAACACCGGCCGGGGGCACGGTCCTCGGCGCGCCCTCAGAGCCGTGTAAACAAGCAATAGCGACGTATCTCGAGAGCAAAGGCACAATTCTATGCCGCCTAGGAGAAACGGAAGCGGCGAGCGGGACTGACCTCGAGACATCTCCGAACGGTCTCGGTGCTCTCCTGCGTGATCCCGCCGACGCCGCCGCGCAGGATACCTCCGACCGGCTTCGGCGCCTGGATCTGTCCAAAGAGCCTCGTCGGGTCGGTGCGCTGGAGCCGTTGCTGCGGCGTCTCTCCGGCCCCGAACGCCTGGCCGCCGGGGCCGCCTGCGCCTCCTCCGAACGGTCCCTGCGCGTGCGACTGCGCCTGGTTCGACGGCGAGGTGGCGCGCGGCGAGTGGATCGGACTGTGCAGCGGCGGGTATGCATGGGGCGGCGAGCCGGACGCCGGGGAGGCCGCGGCGGGCGAATGCATCGGGAGCAACGAGTCCGGCTGGCTCGCCTTGGACTCGTGCGAGTATGAGCCGCGCGTGCGCGCGGCGGTCGGGAACGGCGCCATTGCTGGCGAGATACCCGAGAGCTGTGGGTGAGCGGCTGCAGATACGAGCGGAGGCGCCACAGAGACGGTGAATTGGCCGGCACAGAGAGCTGGCAGTGCAAGGCGGAGGCTAGCGCGGCGGCCGGGAAAAAGGCGCGTCACCGCATCACCGCTTCAACCGGGCTTCGTAACGAAAACCTCGGAACTCTCTCTCCGGGACATGCTCGACCGCAGGCAAGGCAAGAAGCGAGGTACACGATCAACCCAAGAGATCCCAAGCTGCATATCGGCCATCGAAACAGGCGCCGGGCGGTTGCCGGCGCGCAAGCTGCAGTCCGAATGACTGACGGCTCCCCCCTTCTTCCCCCTGCTCGACGAGCTCACTTCCCTAACGGTCCGACGGAGTCGGCCCGCTATGCCGCCGCACGGATCCTGATCTCCGGAAGCGACCCCCCTGCCCCAGGTCCGATTCCTTCGTGGAAGCACCCCCAGTTCATCATGCTGCCTCCTCGCCCTCCGCGTCAGCGTCAGCGTCAGCATCCGCGTCGTCGTCCCCGTCGGCGTCGGCGTCGGATCCATCAGCGGCGCCTTCGGCATCCGCATCATCCTCCTCGGCATCGGCGACGGCCCGAGATGCCTTTCCCTTCGCATCATCCTCGTCGGCGTCGGCGACGGGGCGAGACGCCTTTCTCTTACGGGCCTCTTCATCTGCTTCGCGGAAGCGGACGTTTTTCTGATTTGGGAGGGGGGGGGGGGGAGGGGGGGGGGGGGGGGGGGGGGGGGGGGGGGGGTGAATGGGAGGCCAAAGAGCAAGTCAGGCGGGGAAGCTCCGCATTGAGTGGCCTCGCTCGGAGCGCACCTCGTAGAAAGTAATCACAGCGTAGGGCGCCCTCGCCTTCACCACGTCTCCTGGGATCCACGAGAAGGTCTTGTCCTTCCAGGTAATCAGGAAACGCATGGACGGCGCGGCAGGTACGTCGGCGGCGGCACCGTTCGCGGATTCATCGCCTTTGATCAGGTTGACGGTGATCACCTCCTGGATTTCTTCCTGCGAACGAAAACACGATCAATGAAGGCTTTTGAGGGAAGAGCGGGCCCGCGCAAACCGTACCTCCCAGTTTTGCGCGGCAGCGAACGGCCGCTGCTCCCACTCGACCTGTTCGCCGAGATCCTCGTCGTCTTCATCTTCTTGTTCTTCCTCCTCCTCCTCCTCCTCCTCCTCCTCCTCCTCCTCCTCCTCCTCGTCGTCGTCGACCGCTTCTTCCTCCTCTGCCTCGGGTTCCGGCTCCGGCTCCGACTCAGACTTGGCTTTGCTCCTCCGGCGCGGCGGGGCTTTTGCCACCTTCTTCGACTCGGCGGGCTCGTCCTTCTGCTTCTTCTGCGGCGACGCACTCTTCCGCGTCGACGTCGTCGAAGCGGCTGCGCTCGACCGCCTCGCCCTCTTGGCCGCCGGCTTCTTCGACTCGGCCTCGCCCTCGTCGTCCGACTCGGCCTTCTTGGCGGCCGCCGCGCCGCCACGCTTCTTCTTGTTCGGCGAGTCGTTCAGCTCCGGGTGCTCCTTGACGAACTTGCGGTACAGGTGCGTGCCCGGGTCATAGCGCTCGAGCTGCTTGGCGACGGGCTGGCTCTTCCAGTACTTGTTGAGAAGCGCATCGGCCCTGTAGGTGAGCGACCCGGGAGTAATACCGTGAGCAGGAAAGGCGCGTAGCGGACAGCAGTACGGGAGGGACGCACTGTACGTTCTCCGCCGGCTCCCACGTGTTTTCCTCGGGTCCGTAGTCCTTCCACGAGACGTGGTACTCAAGCCCCTTCTTCTTGTTCTGCGAACCGGCGTGGCAGCGGTGTCAGCGCCGTATGACGAGGGGCAGGTACCGGGCCCTGAGCGCGACGCGAAAGAGCGGGAGTGTTTGTACTCACGACGCGGCGGTGCTCGAGAATACGTTCGACCTCGTCTGCGGCGCGTATACTCGGCTGGTCAGCTGGACTGTGTCGGTCGAAGAGCCTTGTCCGGTCACAGGCAGCAGGTGTTCCACGGAAAGGGCAGCCGGCGGGGGAGGAACAAAAGGGACGTACACTCTGCCTCCGACTCGGGTTCCGGTGGCTGCTTCTGTTTCGAGCGAGCCATTGCTGCCAGATTCGGACTTGTGGGCGTGCGCGCGACCCGGTCCTGCGGCTGTGCTCGTCTGGCACTGGGCAGTGTTCGGAGGCTTGAGGGACGCGTGCGGCCCAGCTGGCGCGCCGACGCGCTTCCTCGATCAGAGAGAGAGGTAAGACAGGGGGCAGAAAGAGCGCGCCCGCAGCTGCCGTGGGGCGAGGCGACCTCCGCGCCGGCCGAAACGCTCGCTCTCGCCCGGCGACCGCTTCTCGCCCGGCCGGACCTTCTCTCAACCGGCTTTCTCTCTCGTACCCTTCGGAAGCTAGCTAGCGGGCACGTCGCTCGGCACGAACGCGAACATGAGCAAGGACACCGAGTACACTCTCGAGCAGGTCAAGCAGGTACGCTCCCAGCCCAGCTCTCCGGCAGCAGACCTGTTCTCCGGACAGACCGTCCCCGCACGACGAGCACTGACCGGTCGCCATTCTTTTGCTTCGTTGCAGCACGACCGCGAGGGCGATCTGTGGCTTGTAGTCAACGGCAATGTCTACGAGTGAGCTTCCGTTCCGGATATTCCGGCTGCACCCAGGCGGACTGACTCTCGCCCGTTCATCTCCAGCCTGAGCAAGTTTGCCGATCTGCACCCGGGCGGAGCCGGCGTCCTCCTAACTAAGGACATCGCCGGTAAGGAGGCGAGCGACGCCTTCTTCAGCCTGCACCGCTCCGACGTCCTCGCCAAGTACGACCGCCTCCGCATCGGTCGACTCGTTCGCCCTACCGCTCGGGACTCGGACCCCGACGCTCGTCAGCCTCGCGAGTACATCCTCCCTGTCGCCGGCTCGCTCAGTCCAGTCCCCCATGCCGAACCCGACTGGCTGCACAAGCAGCTCTTTTCGCCGTACTATTCCGAGTCGCACCGCGCCCTGCAGGCCTCGATGCGCGAGTTCTTCGACTCGAAAGTCCGCGCCGAGGCGCAGGAATTCGAGCTGAGCGGTGAGCGGCCCACCAAGGCGCTCGTTGAGCTCATGGGCACGCCAGAATGGGACATTCATGCGATGCGGATGGGTCCCGGACGACACCTCCATGGCAAGACGCTGCCCGGCGGCGTCCGGGGCGAAGATTTCGACTACTTCGTGGGCTCTTCCCATCCTCTGACATGATCATGACACCGTCCTGACGGGGAAACACGCCGCAGCACGAACTCGTCGTCGTTCAGGAGCTGTGCCGAGTGGGCGCGCCGGGCGTCAGTCCCTCCAGCAAATCGTCCGGCCCCATACTCAGAGCTGACACTCGCCCTTGTCCTGCAGTACATGGCAGGCTTGCAGGCGGGAATGGTGATCGGCCTCCCGCCGTGCCTCAACTTTGCGCCGGAAGAGATGCGGCGGCGAGTCCTGCCGGACATCCTCGCGTACGTCTCTATTCAAGGGTCTTCTCCTACGCCGCGCTGACGTCTCCCGTAACTTTCCTCGACGCGCCTGGTATGCCTGTGCAGCGGCCGCAAGTTTATCAGCCTCGCCATCTCCGAACCGCATGCCGGATCGGACGTCCAAGGCGTCCAGACCGTCGCAAAGCTGTCGAAATGCGGGAAATACTACGAGGTCTTTGGCCTCAAGAAGTGGATCACGAAGTGAGTCTGCCGGCCCTCTACAGCCTCTGAACCGTTGCGGGAAGGGATGGGAGGCGGATGGAAAGCTGACCGTCGAGTCCGGTCTCCCTCGTGCTACGGCGGGTTCTGCACGCAGTGGACACTTCAGCGACTACTTCATGACGGCAGTCCGGACAGGTCCCAACTCGCTCTCCATGATGCTGATCGAACGAGACGAGAACGTCGAAACGCGAAAGATCAAGACCTCGTACTCTGCGTCGGCCGGCACCGCGTACGTCTTTTTCGATGGCGCCAAAGTACCGGTCGAAAATGTCCTCGGCGGCGAAGGGAACGGACTTAAGGGTGAGCTTGGTCGCGCTACGGTGCCGCAGTCGAAAGAGACGCGGGCTGACCATGCCCTTTTTGGCGACGAAACAGTCATCTTGTCGAACTTCAACCACGAACGATGGGTGATCTGCTGTCGCATCGCCCGCTACAACCGCTTGATCTACGAGGAGACTTTCAAGTGGGCGCATTTGCGCATGTCGGCCGGCAAGCGTCTCATCGACAACGCCGTCGTCCGGGCAAAGTGAGTCCGGCGCTCGAGGGACCTCTCTTCGCGAGCTGAAACCTCGGCTCTAGAGCTGATATTCTAATTGCCATTGCAGGTTCGCCAAGATCATCGCCAAAGTGGATGCCGGACAGACTTGGCTTGAGCACATCACTTATCAGATGTATGTCCCTTCGCGCCTCCGTTGTCTGACTGCGTGATTCTTAGCTTCTTTGCCCGGACAGGACCAAGCTCTCGTATTCAGAGCAGTCGCAGGCTCTTGCAGGCCCAATGGCGCTCCTCAAGTACTTCCTTGCGCGCTGCGGACGCGAGATCTCGGACGACGCAGTCCAGATCTGGGGCGGCCGCGGCATCACGCAAGGCGGCATGGGTCGCCTCATCGAGCAGCACCAGCGGACCTTCCACTTCGATACTCTGCTCGGTGGTGCAGATGAAGGTATGTCAGGATTGCAAGGTGCGGACGTTGCTGAAAGGAGCGCTTGACTGACTTGCCTCCGAGTCCTACAGTCCTTGCAGACCTTGGTGTGCGCCAAGCTTCGAAGCGCATGCCGTTGGCTAGTCTGTAGTGCTTGCATGTCCATTGATGATTGTTGGGAGATGAATTGTGCATGTCTCAATATCTGCTGGCAGCCACAGAGAGGCGCTTACCACCCTGTAGCTCAAACCCTCAAACCCCCTCAGCCTTACTTATCTCCGGTCTTCATCACTCCTGCACTCTATTGTCGTCACCAATTCTTTCCAAGATTCTGTCCTTGCGCTCTTCAGAGTACCCCCCTCTCTTGAATCTCTGAGCACCCCTTTCCGGCTTTTGTGCAAAGTTGTTGACAAAAATCGAGCCGATCCACTGAGAGGTCTGCTTACAACAGATCCAACACACAAACTTCTTACCACGTGTGACGGGCCAAGCTTCAAGGACCCGCACTGCAGAACCGTTTAGACTCTACCCCTGGGATCGCGGAGCTGCCAAGTCCAGCAACTCCATCTCAGAGCGCCACTTCACGCTTCAACGCTGGACACAGCTTCCTATGGTGCCAAGCAAAAGGAGAGGGGAGACAAGGAAACTGACGTGCAGAACAAAAAGTACTGGCCCAACCGTGATTCGAACACGGGTTTCCGCAGGATCGAAAGGCCACAATGCGGTGCCCTAACCAACTAGACTATTGGACCGATAAGTCTCCGAGCATTAAGTCAACATCTATATATTACACGCTAATTTTTTGCTTAGATTGCATCCATGTCAGAAGCCCTCCATTCGGCCGTCGCTCGATTCCCAAATGATAGGTCACGGTGAAGGTTAGGGTCAACCAAACACTGCAGAAAGGAGAGTGGAGTTTGATCCAACATTAATTAAGCCACTTAAGAAAGCTTTTCCAGCCATGCCTCTGAGGGCCAAGGGCAAGCAAGTGCCACAGGCAAGTTTCCAGGTGCGCTGGAGCTTGTGTCAAGGTCTCCAGCTGGTCTCATCCCTTTCAAGGCCAATGTCCTGGTGCAAATGATGCTGCCAAGGTGTGGTTTGATTTTATTTGGGCCAGGTGTACATTCAATTGCCGTGATCGGATCCACCTAGCTGCCTCTCTCTGGTCTTGACCCTTTGCCCTGGCCTCATGGTCTCGCAACAGAGGGTGTGTCTCTCTGCTGCGCCAATGCCTTTTGCCTTCGTGGTTCCTGATGTCAGGTCAGATCCTGTTCATTCCCTGTTCCCTGTGGTCAGACAGCCCAAAGCCTGCCTGATTCCCTTCACTGTGCCCCCACTTTGCCTGCCTCCTCTCCAGGACCTGCTTTTTGCATGCTTTCTTCCTCCACTATGGATCTCTTGTTGCTGTCCCTTTTGTCCAGCATGTAAACTCAATTGTTCTGTGTTCGCCCACTCTTGTTTGAGTTTTGCAGCAGAATGCCCTGCTGCAGCAGGCTTGACAATGCTGCCAGGTACTCCACCAGAATGCCATAAAGTATGAGGCATCTAGCATGGAGCTTGGACTTGCCCTGGACAGGCTTGACATGGGGAAGGGAGACCCTTGTCACCAAACTAGGCTCAAGGGATCCTGGGAAAAGTACCTTCTTGTGGAGGGAACAAGGCGACAGGAGGGGACGGGGGCAGGGACAGGAAAAGGCAAAAGTTGGAGCAGATGCAGAAGCAACAGGTTGGCGGCACACAGGCAAGGGAGGAGGGGAGGATCAGAGAGGAAGCAAACATGCAAGGGAGGGCAGCCAAGGGAGGGAAGCCTGCCCAAAGCAATGATTGCCCTCAACAGGTGCAAGATTGGAGCTTGTACAGTCAGCCGATTTGCTTCCTGCAGTATACAAGCTGCATGCGCTGTCAGTTACTGGACTGTAAAGCGTATCAAAACAGATGGAGTTCCTCACGAAGCGGGGGCAGCCTTTGCAACAATGTGTCTTGCAGTCTACTTGATAGCCACTGGGACTGCAGCCTGTTTGGTAGCTATCAGTTTTGCAGAATGCTTCTGCCAAGCAGACTGGAACACTGAGGTAGGGTATCATGCACTCATAGCTGCCCTGACAGCAGCGCTTATGCTGGCTGCCGCATCTTGTGGCAATGTCAAGATGCCACATCTCTGCTAGTATGTGTGATGTTGCAGTGTGAATTCCATGGATTATGCAGAAAAGATGCCAAAGCATGTAGAGGCTGAGGGAATTGAACCACCTCGAGTTGGTCAGGAAGCGGAGCGTGGCTTTTGTTGCCGGTGACAAAGGCTACTGCCCCCCCCCCCCCCCCCCCCCCCCCCCCCACCCCCCCCCCTTCCTCCCCTACCAACAATCAGGACACGCTTGGCGTCATGCAGCAGAGGTCGAAGAAAGTGCTTTGAACCTCGCAGTCCAATCACCCTACCCTCCCCGCACCCCGCTTCCCTGCCCGCTATCGGCGGCCCCCTCCCCCTTCCACCCTTTTCCTGGCCCTTTCACCCCCTGCGGTCTATCCCCCTGCCTCTGTGCCCTCCTCCCCGCATCCTTATTCCCCTTCATATGTGCACCTTGCCCCAGAAGTCCCTCAGAATATCCCGTATCAGCCCTCCCCTCTCCCCTGAGCTTGGCTACCTTGTAGCGTGTCTAGATGGGACTTAGGCCCAAAGGACAATAAATTGGAAATTCTCTCTCTCATGTCAAAGCACCATGTCTTGCAATCTTTAGGGCTTGCTGGCGGTCATTGACAGCATTTGCATGTCATGATTCGTCTGCCATGTATCATCTGCGCACACTGCACAGATTATGTCATTACACCCTAGCCCACTGTCGGCAGCAAGGTGATTGGCATCTGTATGTGTGCCTCTGCAGCTGCCCCAACAAAACCTTGCAAGAGAGAGACTTCTGCCTTTCATCTTGTCAAAGCCCAAGGCCCATGCAGACTAGCTACACTAGATATAGGAACATACTGAGAGGGGATCTCAAGCAGAAGTAGGTGCAAAGTCAGGAATTGAAGGTGAAGAAGGAGGATGGAGTCATATGACCAGAGGGAGGGGCAGTTGTAGGACAAGAGACAGTGACTTGCTGTGGATCTTAGCAAGGAGAACGTATCAAGGTGCAGTAGGGGCGTACAGCACAGCATGCTCAGGCATTAGTCTTGGGATTTGCTCTGCTTGAGGGGCAGGCTGTGAAGAGAATCAAAAGGCTCTGAGTCCGTGAGGAATTGCAGCATTGCCTTGGTTGAGCTAGAGTAGCCAAGCAGCAGGCAACAGAGAAACCTTTTGGCTGAAGATGTGCTATTAGGGTTTCAACCTTTTTGCCCCAGAGGCGAGATGCCTTTGTCAGGTCAAGGTGCGCTTCTTGCGCGCTGAGCTTGCACACATTCTTTCAAAGCCTCGTTCAAAGGCACAAGTGGCGGCACTGGGGGTGGCATGATAGCAGGAGAGGACTAGACAGAATCCTCTTCAATCACTGTGCGGAGCTGACCATCCATCTTCAAGAACGGCCAAACCAGAGCCTATTGCTCATACAGCAAGCTCCAGCGTGTTGTGCAAGCCGCATAAATGCTCCACAGTAGCACTTGGTCGCACTCCGTATGCGGCCCTATGAGATAGCGCTTGGATTTAGCCTGCGTGTTAGGATGGCTGCTGAGGCCTGTGTGTTCTGCCGAAGCAGTTTGCCATTGTGATCATGTCCCTTGCTTGTCCCATCACTGGTGCAGCAAGCGTTGACTGACACACTGAGGAAAGCAGCGCGCTGGCTACCATGCGCTATACATGCGCGCCATTGGAGTGGCAACCTGGTTGGTGCTTGGTCCGCCAATCCTGGCTGGCCAGAGGCAGGAATACATTTTGGCCTTACAGAATGTGTAGGCTTTTCAATTGCGTGCCAAAGGCTACCAAGTTCCTCTCCAGTGAGGATCCGTAGGGCTTGATGACAGAAATGTGAGACCTTGCACAACTTGGTACAAATCTGTCCGTGATTCAGAGATCGATCAGCACCCCTGAGCTGCCAAGCAGGTAGTCTCAGTAGTTGGACATGCACCACAGACTCATGTGGACACACACAGTCAGCTAAACCGGCATTCAACATGCAACAGGAAAGCAGCAATAAAGCATATACAGGGCCGAGCTTGAAGGGACCCTTGTGACTATTGCTTGCGCCCCAACTATCCTCATTTCCAAACACATCCCTGCAAGTTGCAGGTCCTTGCCGACCATCTGGCAGCAGTCTACCAGCCAAGCGACCCTGAATGGTGCCAGTGCCTTGCCATCCATGCCAAGCTGCAAGAACTTGAAATTACGACACAGATGCTCAGGCCTCCTTGCCAGGAAAGCCTGGGCACGCCAAGTGGGCTGACAAGGTGGCCAAGAAGGCGGTCCAACAGGCCAGCAAGTGGACGCCGCTCCAGATGTCCCGCTGCGCCCCAAGCGCCGGCGGCAGCAAGAGGCGACTGGCTGGCGACTTGGCGCGCATTTTAGCAGCTGATCCGTCATTGTGCCCAATGTGTATGGTGTTGCTGACTTGGGTATACGGACACTGCATGTCTGCCTTCTGCCTCGGTCTTCTGTTCCCTAAGTCAGATGCAGAGCCGCTCTCTGTGCGCACTGTGCTAGAGGCTGAGCAACAGCTTGCACCAGGAATCAGTGAGCCGTTGTCCGAAGCACCTAAGCTACCACACAAGCACGCAACTTGCTGGTCTTTCACACTGCCCGTTTGCCTTCACATTGATGAGTGCAACCTGGATGCTCATTGCACCAAGCTTGACCTGAAAAGGACGTCTCTGCACAAGAGGTTGATATGACAGGCAGTAGGCAGCAGAAAGCACACTGGTGTTCCATGGAGATTACGTCTGTCAATAGCAGTGGGTCTTGGCAGTGTTGTGCAACGCAGCAGGCATCTCATGCTTTTTCAGTGCTCCAAGTGATCCATTAGGACGAAGACAGTCAGTCTTGAACGCCCCATCTTGCGACAGATCGTATGCAGACCCCTCTTCTATAGAACAAGTGCCCTGGTGGTAGCGCTCATGCCTGCCACAATACAGATATACGCTGCTCTACTACAAGTGCAGACACAGGCACAGGCCAGGCTGTAATGTGGGGATCCAAGATGAACCTCTGTAGGGCAGTGTAAGGAGGGCTGTTCCACAGCGGCACAGGAGGAAACAGGCGTAGCTGTGAGAGAAGAGAAGGGAGTTCCTGATCATTGTCCTTCTTGCTAGAGGTGCATGAAGACTACCTACAATGTAGCAGATCTCAGATGTGAGGATGGGTCAGTTGAAAATTAATCTCATGGGGGTGATTCTGGGGAGAGGTGCTCAGATGACAGGGAGTGGGCTTGCAAGAAGGAGTGTAAAGTAGGGTCAGGAAAGACTTGCAGGAGGAGGGTGGGCTGAAGGGGAGGAGGGTGGGCGGCAGGGGAGGAGGGTGCTCAGCTGCAGCAAGGCAGGCAACTGCCTTCTCAGCTTAGAAACACACAGTTCTGATGGTGCGCTGCATGCAATGAGCAGATGTCAGGGGTGACAGATGCCTGGGCTGCACTGCCTTGGTAGCAAGGGTGAGGGTGGTTTGGAAGGCGTCCTTTCTTGCTGCATGCCAGATGCTTTGCTTATGTGCCACAGGCACCATTTTGAAAGCCATGCAGGACGGTTGCGGTGGTGCCTGGGCAGGTTTGAATGCTATAATGCAACTTTATGTTGCGGTCAAGTCAACAGCTGTTGCATCTGCAGCGCTACCCAGGTGAAAGTTTGCTGCTGAGCATCACCTTACTGCTCATCTGTTCATCCACACAGGCTGCATGTAATAGGTCTTGACATTGCAGCAAGGTTGCTGAACCAATGCTCAGCATGAGCTCTGCCTATACTGTGTCAGCCATGCTACCTGGTGACCAAATGATATGGAATGTTTTAGCCTGATCAGGGCAGCACTGAGAGAGAGAGAAATTCCAGTTTATTGTCCTTCAGGCCGAAGGCTCATGTAGACACGCTACAAGGTAGCAAGCTCAGGGAAGAGGGGAGGGCTGAAGCAGGATCAACTCTGAGAGAAGTCCTGGGGAAAGGTGCACATATGAAGGAGAAGAGGGTTGATGGGAGGAGGGCAGAGAGGGAGGGGGAAAGACCGCCGGAGGTGGAGTGGGGGCAGGAAGGGTGGCAGGGGGAGGGGGGGGGACGGTAGCATGTAGGGAAGCGGGGTGCAGGGAGGGTAGGACGCTTGGACTGCGAGGTTCGAAGCACCTTCTTCGTCCTCTGGTGCGCGACGCCGGACGCGACCTGATCGGGGTGGGGGGAGGGCAGTAGAGGCCGAGGGAATCGAAACGCCTCAAGTCGGCCAGGAAGCGGAACGTGGCCTTCGTTGCCTGGGGGTCGCCGAGAAGCTGAGCCACTGAAATGGTCTTGCACTTGAGCTGTCGCAGGAGGGCGCTGCGGGCGGTCGCGTAAAGGCGGCAGAGAAGGAAGAAGTATTCGCGCGTCTCGACCTCCTCGCCGCAGCCGCATAGGGCTTTGGAGGGGTCAAAATGAGCCGCGTAGGCGCCGAGGTCAGCACTGAAGTGCAGAGAGAGAGAATTCCCATTCCATTGTCCTTTGAGCCTAAGGCCCATGTAGACACGCTTCAGAGTAGTCAAGCTCAGGGGAGAGAGGAGGGCTGTTGCGGGATCAGCTCTAAGGGGAGCCCTGGGCAAAGGTGCACGTATGAAGGGGAAGAAGGTTGTAGGGAGGAGGGCAAGTGCAGGCTGTTGCGGCTTATGTGACAAGGGAGCTCTGCAAGCATGCTTCTCAAGGTTGGGCATGTCTGTTGTGCACTCATGTCCATCCTGCCCTGTGGCCTCCCAGACACACCCAAGGAGCAGGTGGAGCTGATGTAACCAAGTTCTGCTCATGCTAACAGTGCGGCTTGGACCAGGCTCAGCGACTTCAGGCATCATCTACACAGGACCAAGGTGGGCAGCGAAGATCACATTCTGACACGCGCCTGTGTGTAGGTCAGTGAGAAGCGTCAAGTGGCGTCGCATTAGCAAGGCATGGTGGCATTTGAACAATCTTCCTGTTGCTGCAGACGCTCTCCCATCCGGCTGATGTGCCCTGCGGATCTCCTTGGCATCCAAGGACCTCCGCGGACTTGGCAGTCTTGGTCCTACGGACCTCCTCGGAGTCCTCGGACCTCCGCGGACCCAATCGCCTTCGGAGCTCGCGCTCCTTTCCTCTCTTGTTCTCCAGCAGTTCACTCTCACTGTCTGGGGAGCAGGTCCGTAGTCTCTCTATCACTTTCGCTCTCGACTGTATTGCTCACCTAGCAGTTCACTCTCACTGTCTGGGGAGCAGTTTGCACAGGTTATGAGCCCCATCTAGCGCTCTCTCCACCTCCTGAGTTGAACCTGCTCGCACCTCTCGCCGCTTGCGCTTCCTTCTTGCTGCCCCCGCCTCCTCTGCGTCACAAGCGGCACAATGTCCAGCTCCAGCACCTCAGAGTCAAAGCCGGACACCCTCAGTGCACTCTCAGCACTCTCTCTGCGCGGCCCCCTCAAGCCGACGCCTCTCCCTGTCGACGCCCACCTCCGCGGCCCCGACAACTACGATGTCTGGACCATCCAGCTTTGTGCAATCGTTGGTCAGGACGCCTGTCGCCTCCTGGATGGTCTCGCTCGCGACAACAGCGAGATGGACTACTCCACCTGGGACCGGATCAACGAGTTCACCATCTCCTCCATCGTCATCTCGTGCTCCCAGTCCGTCATTCACCATGTCGCCAACTGCACCCGCTTGGCGCATGCGTACTGGGAGGCCCTTCGCGATGCCTTCCGCCCGACGGACGCTCAAAGCGCCCTCTGCCTCCCCACTCGCTTCTGGGGACTCTCGCTCACAGCTGCGACACCCGAGGCGTTCGACTTGTTCTCCAAGGATTACAAGGCCGCCCTCGCCGCCATCAAAGCCGCCGATGTCAAGCTTGAGACCGTCTTCTCTTCGCATCTCCTGAACGCCCTCCCGCCCGCCCTCAGCGCCTTCCAGACCAGCCTCGCAATCTCGAACTCGTCTGAGCTGCCGTCGACCAACCGCATCCTCGAGCTAGCGCGCAACGAGATTCTCCGCATCTCGTCGCCGTCGTCGGGCTTGTCTGTTGCGCTGGCCGCCTCCTCGCACCCGCCGCCGCCCGCGCCCTGCCCCGCTTGCGGCAAGACCCACTGGCTGCGCGACTGCCCCAGCCCCGAGGGCGACAAGTACAGAGCCAGGCAGAAGCGGCGCGACGCCGATCGCAAGGCGGGCCGCGACAAGGTGAAGACGCGCCTCGCTCAGGCCAGCACTCCTGCTGCTGCACTTGCCAAGCCTGCAGCGCAGTTAGCGGCACTCCTTGGCGAGCAAGACGGCGTCGAAGTCTGGCTTTCCAGTGCCGACCAGCTCCCGCGCACGGGAGGCCTCACGCTCGACAGCGGCGCCACTCACAGCATGTGTGGCGACGCTTCGCTCTTTTCAGGGCTCCGCCTCTGCCGCCCATCGGCCGTAGGGGGGGTTTCCGGCGCCCAGAACGGCCTCGGGAACACTCTCAGTCAAGCTCGCCAGCGGCCGCATCGTCTCGATCCACCAGGCCCTCCTCGTTCCTGGGATTGCGGCCAACCTCCTCTCATCGTCGCAGCTCTACGACAATCACGGCGTCACAAGCACCTTTTCTGAGCATGCCACGCTCTCGCGCGACGGCAGCGTCATTGCTACAGGCACTCGCCTGCGCAAGCACCTTTACCAGCTTGATGGCAACCTCATCGCTCCGGTTGCAGCAAAAGGTGCAACCGCTCTCCTTGCCAGCGGTGCTCCTTCCAAGCCCAGACTGACCACCTGGCATTGTCGCTTTGCGCACCTCTCTATCAGGTCGCTGAAGTCGCTTGCCAGGTCGGATCATGTCACGGGACTGGAAGTAGCTACCCAGGAGAGCGAGGCCACTCGCGAGTGCAAGACTTGTCATCTCTCGCGCGCATCCAGGCTGCCGTTCCCGCGCTCTGACCGCCAGACGTCTGCCGTACTCGAATTCGTACACTCGGACGTCCTCGCAATCAATGTCCCCTCACAAAGCGGCCGCCGCTACGTTGTCACCTTCGTCGACGACTTCTCGCGCATGCTCTGGGCTGAGCCACTCGCTCGCAAAAGTGATGTCTTTGGTGCCTTCCAGCGCTTCAAGGCTGCTGCCGAGAACGAGTCCGGCAAGCGGATCCATCGCCTGCGCTCTGACAACGGCGGCGAATATATCTCAAACGAGTTCAGCGACTTCTTTGCCGAACACGGCATCTCTCGCGAAACGCCGCCACCGTACTCTCCGCAGTCAAACGGCGTAGCTGAGCGCGTCAATCGCAGCATTGTCGAAGGCCTGATTTCGCTGCTAAATCAGGCCTCCGCACCCAAGTCCCTCTGGGCTGAGGCACTCCTCGCTTTCGTCTTTGTCAAGAACCGGTCGCCGCATGCGGCTCTCTCAGGTGGCGTACCTCTGGCCGTCTGGAGAGGTCGACCCGTTCGTGTCGACATGCTCCGCATCTGGGGTTGCCGTGCGTATCACACAGTCACCAACGATCGCGCCAAGCTCGACAACAAGGCAATTCCTCTCGTCTTTGTCGGGTACGACGGAGACACGGCCGCATATCGGCTCTACGACCCAGTGACGCACAAGATGGTCCGCTCCCGCGACGCGCGTTTCATCGAGGACGAATTCCCTTTCGCCGCGGCTTCTCCTCATGCTGCCGCAAACTCGCCTATTACGCCTGTTCAGGACGACTTGATCATCCTCGCAACAAGTCAGGCGCCTGCACCCTCCGTCCCTCAACCTGCCGGACCTCAGACTCCTGCGCGCGCGCCGCTAGCTCTCCCTGGTGCACCTGTGCACGCCGCTCAGACTCGCGAGATAACGGCGACGCCGCCTCCTCCGCCGGTCTTCGTCCGGGCAAACGCGCCGTCGCCGCCTGCACCGCCCTTGTCTGAGTCGCCATCAGTTGAGGCGGACGAGTCTCGTGACGAAATCGATTTTCTTGGCAACGACCCCTTTGGTGCCACTTTTGCCGAGGTCGAAGCGCTCTACTCTGCAGCCAGCGATGACCTCGCTGCGTCTGCGGAGCAATTCTCGCTGCCGACATCGGACCCTCGTAACCATCGCGAGGCAATGCACGACTCGGATTCTGAGCGCTGGCGCCACGGCGAGCGCGACGAGTTTTCGTCCCTCCGCGACGAGTACAACGTCTTCCACCTCGTTGACCGCAGCGAGGTGCCATCGGATGCCAAGATCCTTGGCAGCCGGTTTGTCTACCGCCGCAAGAAGGAGCAGGCTGGCCGCGTCTGGAACCACTGCATTCATGCAACGCTGGCAGCGCTTGGGTACACGCGCACCAAGTCTGACGCTTGCATCTATGTCCGGAGCCAGGGGGGGCAGCCTCACTACATTGCCCTCTACGTCGACGACCTCCTCTTCGTCTCGCCCAGCCTCGATGAGATCCAGCGAGTGAAGGACGGCATCAAAGACCTTGGTGAAGCCAAGTTCATCTTGGGCATCCAGGTTCATCGTCGGTCGGACGGCGGCATCTTTCTCTCGCAGCGCGCGTACCTTGAGGACGTCCTGCTTCGCCTCGGCTATGCAGAAGGCCGCGCCGCGCCTACGCCCATGCAAGCCAATCAGCAGCTCCATGTTGCGCCCGAGGACCACCAACCCACCCCTGCCTTCCGATCGCGCTATCTCCAAGCCGTCGGATCACTCATGTACGCCATGCTTGGGACTCGCCCCGATTTATGCTACGCCGTCGGTGTCCTTGGTCGACACGCCGCGCGCCCAGACAGCATGCACTGGGCAGCAGTTGTCCGTGTCCTTGCGTACATCAAGGGCACTCTCGACTTTGGCCTCGAGTACCGCCCGGACGACTCGTCACTTGCCGGTTTTGAGGCATACTCGGACTCAGACTGGGGTGCCTGTCCCTCGACGTCGCGGTCCACGATGGGCTACACCTTCGTCCTCGCATCAGGCGCCGTCTCATGGTCGTCAAAACTGCAGCCGCGCGTCACTGCCTCGTCGACTGAAGCCGAGTACCTTGGCCTCTCGCACGCGTCGAAGGAAGCCGTCCACCTGTCGCAGTTTCTCGCTGAGCTTGCGCAAGGAGCTGGCAAGCCAATCGAGCTCTTTGGCGACAACCAGGGTGCCAACGCCCTCTCGCGCGACGCCCAGTTCCATGACCGGACACGTCACCTCCGCCTCACAGAGCACTTTGTCCGCGAGCAGGTCCAGCAAAGCAACATCTCGGTCACCTACATCCCCACTGCGCGGATGGTGGCCGACATTATGACCAAGTCGCTCCCGGTGCCTGCCTTTGTGCAGCATCGCTTGGCCTTGGGCATCCGGCCGTTTCGAGCGAGGGGGGGTGTTGCTGCAGACGCTCTCCCATCCGGCTGATGTGCCCTGCGGATCTCCTTGGCATCCAAGGACCTCCGCGGACTTGGCAGTCTTGGTCCTACGGACCTCCTCGGAGTCCTCGGACCTCCGCGGACCCAATCGCCTTCGGAGCTCGCGCTCCTTTCCTCTCTTGTTCTCCAGCAGTTCACTCTCACTGTCTGGGGAGCAGGTCCGTAGTCTCTCTATCACTTTCGCTCTCGACTGTATTGCTCACCTAGCAGTTCACTCTCACTGTCTGGGGAGCAGTTTGCACAATCTTCCTTCGTGGTTTTTTGACAATGGTGGGGGCCGGCAGCCAGTTCTAAACAGCTTCCGGACTGCGCACCAGCAGGCGTGTTGCAAGAGTCTGTATTGTGGTCAAGTACCTGACAAGCTGTGCCGGAAATCAAACCTTGAAATCGGTGTCAAGCCTTAGGAAGTGCTCATGTCAGCTTGTAGCCACCAGCTGGGGTGAGCTGTCAGGTACCGGCAAATCAGCTACAAAGACGGGGATTGAGTACATAAGACAGGGCACTATACAAAAGGACAAGAGCCGGGTGGAAGACTCCACTTGTGGGTAAATTGGCTAAGGCGCAGGCTTCAGTGGCCTCCACAGTTGCAGGAAAGCGGCTGGTGCCTTGCACAAAGCGCAAGAGCGCCTGCAGCGCCGCTGGAGTCCGCCACAAAATATGCACCCCTTGGAACAGCACACCTGCTTGTGCAGCCCTTATGTGTCACTGAGACACACTTGCGGTTCCTAATGGTTGACTCCAGTACAAGGATGCTCAGAGCTCACTGGGCACCTGGCCAGTCATCTGCCCACAATCTGATCCACTCACTGCTCACTTCACAGCACACCATCCAACATGTTTAGCCTCACCAGCCGTGACAACACCCTGCCACTGACATCCACAGGCAGCAAGATGACCTTCTGCCTCATAGGAGAAGACAAGGAGCAAAAGGCACATGTAGGATTCCTAGCAGTGGTCAGACAAAGCTCTTGTGCAGTATTGCAAAGCTCTTGCAAAGGATGAGGGATGATGTCTCATTCTTGATCTCTTGTCAGGCCACAAAGGAGGGGCTTGCCACAGAGTAGAGGCTTGCCAGGCTCCTGACACCATGAAAGCCCTTTCTGAGCATCATACAGCTTCCAAGATTGCTCTCAGGGACCTGCCGCACAGGAGACTGCTGATTTGCCTGCTTGAACAATGCAATACCCTGGAGCTTACCTTTGCACACAGAAAGAGGACTGTGCAGTGTCAGTCTGATTGACTCAGAGCTGTTCTTTACAACATCCAGTGCCTCTGTTGTATTGAGCTGATGTCTCATCATCCCAGCTACAGCAGAGACCTCCACTGTGATTGGAGCGTCCAAGAAGTGCAGTGGGCAATTTGCTGGACTCTGCTGGACTCTGCAAAGGCAGTAGAGAAGTGTCACACAGGCCCTCTGTCTCAAATGCAGACTAATACAAGAACACACAGCTCTGCAATGCAAGCCCGGCGTCGGAAGGCGGGCAGTAGAGGGTGTCGAAACGACCGCTGTCGGCCAGGTATCGAAGTGTGGCCTTGGAGGCCTGCGGGTCGCCGAGGAGCAGAGCCACCGACGCGGTCTTGCGCTTGAGGCGGTGGAGGAGGGCTTGCCGGGGGGCAGCATGTCGCGGGCAGTGAAGCAGGAAGTGCTCCCGGGTCTCGACCTCTTCGCCGCAGGCGTACATGGCCTTCTCCGGCTCGAAGATGGCCCGGTGAGCGCCGAGGTTGCACGCGCCGGTGCGCAGGCGTGTGAGCAGGGTGGATTGGCGTCGTGTGAGCTCGCGGTGGTGGCGAGAGAAAGCAAGGCCGGGTGGGTGTTGGTCGACCGCGCGCAGCTGGCCGCCGGTACAAGCCGTTGCCCAGCCATCGGCCCAGCGAGCGTAGAGAGCGGCCTTGTATATACGCCAGCCTGAGATCTCAATCTAGTTTGTGCCTCACTTGTTTTTCCAAAGAAGTGGGACTCTGCGGTGGCATATCCCTTTGTATCCTCCCTTTGGCCAAGTGCTGGTCTCTGGCAGCTCACTACAAACTCTGGCTTCAAGATGACCTGAGCACTTCTTGTGACCCTCTGTGTGAGCAACTTTGTGTGCAGTCAGCGCATTTGCCTGCTGCTCTCTTTCTGTGCATTAGGACGTTTGCCAGCACTTCTGCCCTTGTCTTGCGCTCACAACCCTTGCCCAGATTGAGCTATAGCTACTGCTGGTAGCAAAGCTTCTGAGAAGCCAGGCAATGGGGGCACTCACTAAATGTTTCAGCAGCTGTCAAGTACTCTTGGCAAACCCACCTGAGCCAATTTGGGTGCACTGACCATTGTGTTGCTTTTGGCTGTCCCTTGTGCAGCTACCTAATGGAGCTGAGCAGTTCAGCTGCTGGTCTCTTTGCCAGTGCAAGGAACAACTAGCACACGCACTTCATTGGTCTTTGATCTGTCTTGCAAGGAAGAGAATCTTGTTTTCTGTTTGTTGGGCCAGTGGTCCAGGTAGACTTTACAGTGTAGGAGGCAGAGGAACAAAGGACCAAGGGAGGGCAGGGAGTCAGGACGTACGCTGTCAGCCAGGTAGCAAACCTTGGCCTTGCAGGCCCGTAAATTGCCTTGGAACATAGCCACTGGCGCAGTGGTGCGCTTGAGATGGTTGAGCAGGGCTTGTTGGGGCACAGTGTGTCAGGGGAAGTGCAGCAGGACGTGTTCTCAGGTTTCAATTTCCTCACTGCAGGCGCACATGGTCTTCTCCAGCTCAACAATGGTGCCGTGCACCCCGAGATTGCATGCGCTGGTGCGCAGGCATCTGAGTAGGGTGGATTGGCGTCACATGAGCTTGCAGTGGCAGCAAGAGAAGGCAGGGCCAGGTGGGTTCTGGACAACAGTATGCAATTCACTGCTGGAGCAAGCTATTGTGCAGCCTTGGTCCAGCAAAGATAGAGAGCGGCTTTGTAGCAGGACCAGGAAGCGGAGATGCTGTGAGGTAGAAGGCAGCCGTGCGGAATGCGTCTGGTAGAGTTGGCCAGACCGTCCATAATGGACAAAATGGCAGTCGAGGCAAGGATGCGGGGTCTGCAGTGGCGCAGCTAAAAGCTCAAAGTTTGCCTTTCCTGGGATTTGTGTTCCACTGACATGGGTACTACTGGTTTCTGCTGCTTAATCGAAAGTAGGCACTGGACTCAGCCCTGCACAGATTGACTCTGTCTCGTTTCTGACCTTTTCCAGCTTAAGATCCTGCAAAGAAAGCAGGATTCTGTGCCTGGCCTCTTGGTAAGCTTTGATACTGTTCCACAGCTTGTTTGCACTTCAGCCTCATCTAACTTTTCCTGATTGCCCTAGACATGCACTGCAGAGCTTGGGCTCTCCCTGTTGTGCATGCCTGGCATGGCAATTGTCCTTGCAATACAGCAAGCAAGAGTGATAAGTGAGCACAGGTACACATCTCAAAGCTGTAGCATAGTAGCACAACAGATCTTGGTCAGCATGCCAGGAGACATCCCACGTGCTGATCAACTTGGGGCATTTGGTGGATTTTGGTGGAAAAGATCTTTCTTTGGGATAACCTCTTCTCTTCTAGTGAAAGTACTAGTGAAAGGGAAGGTGCTTGTGGCCTCACAGTTGAGCTTACTTGAAAAAAATGCATTAGAATCCCCAGTCAAGCTTCAGATTAACTTGGCATAATAGACTGTTCATTGAGGGATCCAAGTCTTCACTTTAGAGGCGGGGTGGGCCAAAGGAAGCTTCTGATCCTCAAGTTTGCAAAACCAAAGTCAATGGCAACTGCAGAAAGAGATGCCAGGCTAGCAGTGGGCCGGCAAGCATGTCCATGTACTTCACCGGCCCGGAAGGCCGGACAGGCCACATCTGGAGATGCAACCTGCACACTTGTCTGCCCATGTGAAGTAGCAACACGGACTGCTAATGCAAGCGCAGGGCACCACCCACAAGAGATCAAGCTGGTTGTTGAACAAAAGAGCTCCTGAGATTGTCCACTAGCAAAGTAAAAGACGGAGTGAACTGTCATTATGTGTTATATCACCAGCAAAAATCTGCATATAACAACACGGTTGCATGGTGTAGTTGGTCATCACGTATCCTTAACACCTAGTGTTCGGATAAGGTCCTCAGTTCAAACCTGGGTGCGATCATCTTTTTGCCCCGCGGGACTGAGCAACACAGGTGGCCAGCATAGCGTCTGGCGCTCCTTACGACGTTGACATACCCTCTACCCGCTCGGGTACCTGGTCAGCCCCGGTGGTCCTCACTGGCTGAAAGTCGGATCTTTCTGCGCGCAAAAATACACAGACGGGCTGAGGGTAGTTCTACAGAAAGGGAGAGACAACATAGAAGAGACGAGACAGGATCGCAGGAGTATCACCGCCTCGTCACGACAAAGAGGTGACAGCCTTTGGATCTGATGAGGGCACGAGAAGGTCAGCAAGCCACGCCTCGACTCTCGACCATCTAGGCAGAAGCGGACACACCTATCGGGAAGCCATTCGCGTCGACGCCTACGGAACACAGCATAGGATCAGCAATGTGCTGCGGAAAGTGATTCGAAATCGAGGGGATCACCGTACCGTTCTTGCGGAACACGCTGTTCAGATGGATCAGCCTCGCCTCGTCAAAGCCGACGTTCTCGCGCTCCATAACGCGCCGGATGGCCGTCAGGGTACGCTCGTCGAGACCGGCTCGCTGGTCGCCCGACAGATTGCTCGAGAGGTCGAAGTTGGTCGTGGAGAAGCCTGCCAAGGTGGGGAGCGGGATTCCCCGAGGAGGACAGCCGGGTCAGCATTCATTGCCAGGTTCACCCGAGGGGAGAGTAGTACTCACCTTGCTCTGCGGCGTCCTCGAACGTGCTGAGCGGTGCGTAGTACCGCAAACGAGATGACAAAGCCGAGGGGAGCGAGTCGACATAGAGACTCCGGTAATGCCAAGCAAGAAAAACGGCGAGCAGGAAGAATCCCGCCAGCGGTAGCGAGTAGTGCAAGGAAGGCATTGCGAGGTGCTCGGGGCTCTGGCCGCGGTCAACGCAGGAGCAAAGTCTCGTCTCCACCGTTCGTCTCCGATCAAGCGAGCGAAGGCGGCGGGGCGGTGCAGCCCACCGCAGCTCTTCCGGCGCACACTGTACAGCATGGCTCACAGACATCCCGTGCAAGTGCTTGCGAGCACGAACGAGCTGCTCATCACCGCATCCGACCGCCGGATCTGCACCTTTGACGCCGCGTCGGTTACATCCCGCCCAGCTTTCCAGCAATTTTCGCGCTCGCTGACTTGCCTGGCCCTGTACAGCTCCAATGCGCCGATTGGACAAGCTAGTCATCACACGGAGCTTGTTCGCTTCATGTGCACCTATACGGACCCGGCGACTGGAGCGTCGTACCTCATCTCGACGGGGGAAGACAAGCAGCTGCTTGTCTGCAAGCTTCCGAACCTGGAGCTACAGAGCAAGCGCGCTGTTTCGAAGCGCGCCAACGCCCTCGATGTGACCGCAAGTGGTGAGATCGTTGTCGGCGACAAGTTTGGCGACGTCTACATGCAAGTCCTCCTCGGCCAGCGCCCGGCCGGATCTGCCTTGTTCGGGACTGACTGACATGACCAGTTTCAACAGCTTCCCTTTGCACGTTTCCGAAGCCGAAGCCGCTGCAGCCCCCACGCCGGGAGAGGACGACGAGAAGAACACCCACCAACCGATCCTCGGCCACGTCTCCATGCTGACCAGCATGGCACTGATCCCGGCGGACCACTCGAACGGTCTGCCGCATGACTGGATCGCCACGGGCGACCGCGACGAGCACATCCGGATTTCGAGGTATCCGAAGGGCTACACGATTGAGAAGTATGCCTGGGGAAGCAAGTCGTGCGTGGCGGTCGGAACATCTGCGCGCCTGCAACCGTTCTGACAATCTCGGCGGACCCCTATTGCTCTCGCAACAGGCTGGTATCGGCCTTGCTCTACCTCCCGGTCCCTGCGACAGCGGCGGACGCCATCTCCTCAGCCCCAGGGCCCTTGCTGCTCGCAGCCGGCGGAGATCCGACGATCCAGGTCTACTCCTTGCCGTCCGCCGACCTCGTCACGCGGTTTGCGGTAGACACACTCCTCTTGCCTTACGTCACCGTCAGCGCCCAGCGTCCTATCCCGATCCCTGCGGGTCGGCGCAAAGACAAGCGTGGCGAGCGTAAAGTCCAGGGGAAGGACTCGGAGGGCACCGACCCGGCAGAGTCGGAGGTCTTGGAAATTGCCGAGGCGCCGAACGCGGAAGGCCCCCAGGAACGTCAGTACAGTAACCTGCCGAAAGGTCTCGCGATCACCAAGTTGGTGGAGGTCGGCACTACGCGCGAGAACGGAGGCGTGCTCGTTCTCGCTTCTGGCTGCACCGCCCTCCTCTTTATCCCCTTCCAGTCTCTACTTAACCCTTCGTCGACTGTGGCTCCCTCCATCCTGCCCTTCAGCCATCCTCTCCTTGACGTCGCCGCTGCCCCGATTCCTTCGTCTGCAGCCTCGCTCTGCGAAGTGATCGTATCGCTCGACATCAGCCGCGGCAAAGACGACGAGGAGAAGGACGCGTCCCCACCAATCGCCCGCATCTCGCTCCGAGCGGACGATCTGTCCCTCAGCGCCCTGCCGACGCTTGCGACAGATGCCGTGCTGTTCGAGGCAGCGTGCGCCCCCACCGAACGGGTGGCACCAGTGTCGTCGCTCTACCCTCTTCTCTCCCTCTTGCACCACCCGGGCGACTCGCTCGAGGAGGGCGAAGCGTCAGGAGAACGAGTCGACAAGCGGAACTTGGGCAAACGGCGCCTGCCGCCCGGCGAGACGGAAGGCGGCGAGGGCGCCGCTGGCGGCCTGCGACCCGGAAAGCGCGCCGTCGGCCGCGCTGAGACGCTGCAGAGGTACGAGGAAGCGAAACGGAAGCTCGCGAGCGAGTCGACGGCGGCCCTGACCGAGGGCGAAAAGGCGGCGATGCAAGAGATGGAGACCGAGGCGCAGAAGGACGCGCAGAGCGCCGGGGCCACGACGGAGGGAGCAGCGATCGCATAGGCATGAGCGGCGTAACATTGCAATATTGGCACAACAAGCAAAGAAGGACTGAGCCCGTGGCGCGGGGAGAGGTTGTCATCGAGCGGTCCGGCTTAATCGCATCGACCGTCGGGCCAGCCCTCGCGCCAACGCTGAGGAACGGTCGAGCAGTCGAACTCGTCCTTGCCGAGTCGCTGGTTGACCTCGTTATGCACCTTGCACAGCCAGAGCTCGAGGGCCTCCCGACCTTCTTGAACGGCGTTGTCCGGCGGGTTCGTCTTCATGTACTCTTGAAGGTGGCCGGCGCACGACCCACACGGATAGAGCGTGGGCAGCGCCTTGAGCAGGCCGAGCATGGAGGACTTCTGGTGTTGCGTCGGCTGCGGCGCGAAATAGGAGATCGTCGTGTGGAGGAACGTCCAGGTATGCCGCCCGAGCCGCTCGACGTCGGGCGGGCAGTCTTCCGGAAGTGAAGGGGCCTCGGTCATAGCTGCTGCAGCTGCCATGCTGCCCGCGGCGGCGGCGGTCCTAGACCCTGACGACGCTGACTGTCCGCCGCCAGCTGCGCCGCCTGGACCCGCAGAAGCTGCCGCGCTCTTCTTCTTAGGAAGATTCGCGAAGGAACGGAAAGCCGTACAGCTCTGCACGACGCCATCGAGCGTCAGCAACCCGAAGAGACTGGCTCGTCTGGCCCGACTCACCCGACACGGTTTGCCGTCCGGACCGAGGACCATCCCAGGCGGCAGAGGCGCCTTGGCGCCTGTCTCGGCGGTGTCGGCCATGCTGCTGTGTAGATGCTGAGGCGCTGAGGAGCGTGGGATTAAGCTACGTGCCGGCGGCGTCGACTCGTTTGAAATTTGACGTTTGAGGCGCGTGGCTGCGGCGGCAGACGCGGCTGCGTCGCCTCGCTTTCTCCATCATATCACTCGCCATACTGACTCGTCACGCTCGCACTTATCCCCGCGTCGGCAGAGTCCTGGTGGGCGAGCAGACCGACAATCGCGGCCCACCAGCGTTCCTTAGCAGGTCGCCGGGCCGCGGTGTCTCCCTCCAAGGCGCCTCGTCACGATTGCCTCCTCGAAAGATGAGTTGGGCTTGTAGGCGTGATAGGGGAGACGGACATCCAATCTCGCTTGCTGCAATTATCGATCACTGTACTGTCCTGCTTCACCTGGAACGCGAGAGCTGGCTTGGTCCTGAGCCTGAAAGGCCAGGGACATGCACAATCGAATTGCCGTCGAGTCCCTCCCGCTCCTGCAAAGCCATCGACTGCTCCCTTGCGCGCATCTCAGCCATCCGCGACGGACAGCAGACGGACGAAGACAACCGTCACATCATCGAGCGTCAGAGAGTGCCGACCTTCAGCACGATCAAGGATCATCTGGAACGATGGCTTCCCGAAACGCCGCCGTTGGAGCGCCGCCCATGGAGGACACCGTGATCGGCCTGATCGGCATGGGCGAGATGGGCAAGATGTACGCCGAGCGCCTGAGCAAGGGAGGGAAGTGTGCCAAGTGAGTTCTCCCCCTCCTGCTTCGCAAGGCGAGACGTTGCTGACCTTCGCGGGCACCAGAATCAACGTCTGCGACCTGCCTGAACGCTACGAACAGCTGCAAGAGTACTGTCAAGGTACGCTTCGGTTGGTCCGGTCCGGGTCAGCTCCTGTCGCACTCGCGCTAGGACGGAGAACAGAAAACCTGACGCGGCCGCTTCCCTCTCCAGGGAAGAGCAAGCTCGTACCGTTGCGAGACGGTCACCTCGTCTCTCGCGAAAGCGACTTCATCATCTACTCGGTCGAGGCGGCGTATCTGGATCGCGTCGTTGCGCAATATGGACCATGTGAGCGACCGACGCCGAACCTGGCTCTCGCCCCATACGCTCGAACTGACAATAGCCTGATCCTGCAGCGACAAAGGTTGGCGCCGTCGTATCTGGTCAGACCTCGGTCAAGGCGCCGGAGCGATCGGCATTTGAGCGATACCTGCCCGGCGACGTCAACATCGTCTCTATACACTCGCTGCACGGACCTACAGTACCGTCCGATGGGCAGGCACTGGTAAGTTGACGAGCTCAACCGTTCGTTTCAGGCGATCATAAGGGCGCCTCCGCTGATGCGCGACTGGCGCCTCAGATCGTGATCCAGCACCGCGCAACCGATGAGCAGGTCCAGTGGGTCAAGGACCTCTTAGCTCCCTTGAACTCGCGCTACGTCGACCTCAGCTACGACGAGCACGACGAGGTGACGGCAAATACGCAAGCCGTGACCCATGCAGCGTTCCTCTCGTGCGGCATTCCTCCTGGCTCTTCTGCCTCCCCACGCTCCTCGCCCGAACTGACCACAGCTAGCCCGCTCGACAGGATGGGCACTGCATGGAGGTGTATGGGTCAGTTCCCCTGGGAATGTGGCCGCTACATCGGCGGCATCGAGGTGGTTAAGATCAACATCGCCTTGCGGATCTACGCCGCGAAATGGCACGTCTACGCGGGCTTGGCGATCCTCAACCCGACGGCGCAGAAGCAGATTCACCAGTTTGCGCAGTCCGCGAGCGATCTCTTCAAGATGATGATCCAGTCTCGGGAGGACGACCTGCGCGAGCGGGTTTACGCGGCGCGAGATTTCGTTTTCGGGCGCGCCGGCGACGACTCGGCTCAGTCAGCACCGATCCTCCTGTCCGATTCCGCCCTCGACCGCTTTGCGATCGGCGACCCATCGCCAACGCAGCCTGCTCCTCCGCCCAATTCGCATTTGGCGCTGCTGGCCATGGTCGACAGCTGGCACCAGCTGCGCATTCGCCCGTTCGTCCATCTCGCTCTGGCCGCCACGCCCGTCTTTCGCTTCTGGATCGGCGTCGCCGAATACCTGTTCCGGGACGAGGAACGCTTGGAGGCCGCGATCAAGGCGGGCGGCTCCGCTGGCAGCGGCGGTCTCGCCTTTAGCGGAGACGACGCAGAGTTTGTCATCGCGGCACGAGGATGGAGCGACACGGTGCGATACGGCAGCTTTGAAGCGTACAAGCAGAGGTTCGACGAGACGCGCTCGTTCTTTGAGCCTCGATTCGAGTCAGTCCCACTCGTTCCCGTTCCAGACCGGCGCCTGAGCCACACTGACCTGGTTTTGCTTGGCGTGCCACAGAGAATCAAGGGTCGCGAATAGGGACATGTTTGCGTTCTTGGCGTCCGAGCCTATCCGGACCGCGCCAGCATCGTAGGACGTCCTGTTCTCGACGGAAACTCGCGTGATCCTCGTCGCCCGTACCTGGTATAGATCACGTCGAAGCCTGCACCCTCGTGACTCTGGACAAGATCGAGCCGCTGCGACTGGAACACCAGCGCAGGTATCGTCGCTGACGGTCCCGACGATAGGCCAATAGGGAACGAACAGCTCTCCAAGGTTCCGCCGTCCGGCTCGCTTGACCAGAGAACCACAACTCAGCACCAAGGAAGCGAGTGGTCCAGACCGTTGTCGTGTAGGAAACATTGCATGCGGGTCGCTCTACACGGTTCGAGAGAACAATCACAGACTGTTGGCACGGGGCGGCAAGGACAGAGGTCAGCGATCCGGCTTTAGATATCACTGGTCTGCTGCAGCTGCCGCTTCGCGCGCGTGTCGGGTAAGTTTCAGACAAAGACCGGTTGCCCGGCAAGGTAGCGAGGTTTTTTCTCCAGTGAGCACCCGCCGGTGCGAGCCAGCTCCGAGGAACCAACTCGCACCAACGAGCACACGTCGTGCCAAATGCACTCGAAGTCATCATGATGAAGATGGAAGGGTGAAGGGTCCTGTTGTATGCAGCGACTTACGCAGAGGGAGGGTCGGCAGGACTTGAGGCGCAGCCAGGAAGCAGGGCATGAGCTTGGCGCGCGTCGGCCTTGCCAGTCGAGCAGTCGGCGACCCGGAGCGTGATCGCAGCATAATAGCAGGTGTGTCTCGTAGCGGGGCTGAATACAGCCAGCGAGCAGAGGCGTGAGGGGAGGGAGGCAAGCGAGAGCGAAGCGCCCAGCTTGCGCTTGTTAACGAGCGCATCGAGTACAGAACTCGGACAGGGGGCAGCAAGGGCTTCACTCGTCTTCCCCCTTCCGCGCGATTGGCTTCGGTTCAGTCGCAACACGCTCTCGACTTTGCTCTACAGCGCGCCAACAGGACGATGCCGCGAGCACCACCGCCACCGCCACCAGGCGAGCATGCACTGCGCTTCACGAGCTTCACGGTGAGCCTTCTTTCTGCAGTGGCCCTCGAGCGGATCTCGCTGACCCTCCCCACTTGCGACCATCTTCAGCCTGTCGGCTTCCTGAAGTGAGTCGGCCGTCGTTCGGATATCCAGGGCGAGTCTGAGAATTGATCGACTGATTGCTCGCCGAGCAGCGCGAAGAACGTCGCGTCCGGTTTTGTCAAGTCCGACAGCCAGTCCTGGTTCGCCCGGCGCCCGAGCGACCAGGAGCGGACCGAGGCGAGGGAGAAGAAGCGCCGGCGGCTCGCCGGAGAGACAGAACCCGAGCAAGCGGCCGAAGGTGAGGCAGCACCGGCGGCCGCGCCTACTCCGTCTGTTCTCGTCTCGAACCCGCCAGCGGGAACCCGGCAAGCGAGGCCACGCCCTCGAGACGATCCCGAAATGGTCAGTCGACAGCGAAGTCTTTGCTCACCGAGGTGCTGATCGGACTGTGTTCCCACTGCAGGTCGATGCGCTCGACCGGACGATCGTCATTCATCCCGGATCGCGCTGGCTTCGGGTTGGCCTCGCATCCCAAGTCGCGCCGGTCTCTGTGCCGAACGTGATTGCCCGCAAACGTCGCAACACTCGGACGGCCGCTGGCGCCGAGACGCCCCTCGGCACGGCTTCACGTGCTGCGCCCCGCGACGCGAGCGACGCGACTGGCGCCGCAGGAACGGCCGCCCCCACGAACGGCGCTGCCGCTTCCGCCGATCGTCCCTCGCGTCAAGACGTCTCCATGCAGGAAGATGGAGAAGCACGGGGCTCAGAGGACGAGCTCAACGACGACTCGGACAACAAGGCTGGCGGCGACGTCGACCCCCTCACCGCAAAAATCACCTCCCTCCGCGGTGACTTGCGGGCCCGCATGCGCGTCTACAAGCTACGCGGTCAAGGCAACGGCAACTCGCAGGCGGCCAACTTCAACGCGACCGTGCAGCCCGAGGCGATGGGCGAAGACTTCGAAGGCGATTTCGACTGGACAACCGGGGAGGCCGACGTCTGGACAGGAATCGATGTGCGTCCTGGCGCGGGTTCTCGTTAATCTGTGCGCCACGCAGCTGACCATCTCGCGCGTTCCAGGCTCTGCGGATTCCCGATCCCGCCGCGTCAAATTATGAGCTGCGGTGGCCTTTCCTGCGTGGCGACTTCAGCACGGCCGGCTATGCGTCACGACAAGAAGTGCTCGGCGACGTCGCCAAGATTATCACGGACGGTATCCAGAAAGAGCTCGACATCGATGCGGAAAGCCTGGTCGTAAGTCAGGCCGATTTGCCGGACGGCCCCAGCCTTCTGTCTCGCTAACGAGGACGCGCGCCCTTCAGGAATACGCGGTAATATTGCTCATCCCGGACCTCTACACCTTGCCTTACGTACGCGACATGTCCGATCTCCTGCTGCGGCAGATGGGCTTCAAGCAGCTCGCCGTCGCCCAGGAGTCAATCTGCGCCACATTCGGTGCCGGCCTCTCGAGCGCATGTGTCGTCGATATCGGAGCCCGTACCACTAAGGTTGCCTGCGTGGAAGAGGGTCTCGTCGTCCCAGATACTCGCATGCTTCTCGACTTTGGCGGCGACGATGTCACCTCATTCTTCTTCACCTTGCTGTCGCGCATCAACTTCCCCTACAAAGAAGCGGACTTGTCGAAGTGGTACGACTGGATCGTGCTCGAGGACCTCAAGGAGCGCATCGTCGTTCTCAGTGAAGTCAGTCCGCGACTTCGGCATGATCGCTTCGGAGCGCGCGTACTGACGAAGATGCTGCAGGGCGACATCACCCTGAGCTTGAATGACTTCTTCGTTCGCCGGCCGGGTATCTCGACGCAGAAATACTCGCTTCGAGTCTACGACGATTGCATTCTCGCCCCATACGTGAGTTACCTTCCGGTCTGCCGTTCGGACAAGTATTCCCTGACACGCTCAACTTTGCGCTGCAGGCCCTCTTTGCCCCTCGAGTCATCGACTTCGACCAGAAGCGCGACCAAAGTAAAGGGACTCTCTGCAGCCCTGACGTGGAGGAAAACATTGACATTGGAGAAGTCCGCGACGTGAGTGAGGAGAGCAATCGAAGCCGTCAACGAGCTTTATTGACCCGCATGTGTCCCGCAGACACTTGCGATGCGGAACTCGGTCCGGCATCTCCTTACCGGACCGCCGCCAGCCGCACAAGCCGCCGCACCACAGGTGCCACTCTCTCCGGAAGTGTCGACGAACACGTCACAGAAACTATCGCCTGCCCCTGGCGAAGGTGGTCTGCCGGGTCCGAAGGCGACGGAATCAAGTGGTGCTGCCGACCCCGCGGCGACCCCGTCCTTGCTCTCTGCCCAGCCAACGACGTCGAACCTGGCCTCGCCCGCTCCACCCGACGCTATGAAAGCCTCGCCGTCGGCGCCTGCCGGATCTGCCGACATCGACGTGCGCTACGAGTCGTCCAAGTTGCCTCTGGACGTCGCGGTGGTCGAATCGATCCTGGCCATCTCGCCGAGCGGAGCATCGTCGGCTGCGGCTGAGGAGCGCATCAAGAAGATCGCCACAAACCTTCTCATCGTCGGCGGCACGGGCGGCATCCACAACATCGGTTTCGCGGTCGAGTCGCGGGTCGCACCTGCCCTAGCGACGCGGATGCCGGTTCTGAACGGGGTGGTCGGGTACGTCCCTTGCCCCCGCGAGATCGAGCCCGAGCACCTCGCGTGGAAAGGCATCGCCGCGCTCGGCAAGCTCGACAGCGCGAACGAGCTGTGGCTTTGCCGCGAGGAGTGGGAGGCGCTCGGCATGCGGGCACTGCGGGAGCGCGCATTCTACTGGAACTGAGTCGTGCAACGTAGTCTTCGCACAGTCATAGAACGTTTTGTTGCCGAGAGTGAGAGTTATAAGTTCTACCGGAAGGGAGGGCGATCTACATGGGATAAGGGCAGCGATCTACAAGACTGGGGATCCGGGTTACATGCGCGTGAAGGGGGTTGAATAAGACATTTTTATAGGGGAGGGTGGGTAACAGGGCGGCAAGGGGTCGATCCGTATCTATATACATCTCCGATTGAGGTCCGAATTATCGACGGTCCCAAGCGAAGCCTCCGAATTGCTCGCGCAGGAGCTGGGCGTCGTTGCCGGCCTTGATGTATTCCTCGGACAAGAAGGCGTTTGATCCGCCGTCGCAGCCGAACGAGTCGTCGCTGTCGTCGTCATCGCCGGCGTCGAGGCTGACTCCCGGCATGCTCTCGACAGGCGATCCCGCGAGCGACTCGAGCTTGAGCGAGCGGAAATCGAACGTGGCGTCCAGCGGAGACGGCGTGTCCGGGAGAGACGCCATCGACGATTGGAAGGATCGCGCGGGCGAGAGCGACGGAGTCAAGACGAGCTTCGGAGGAGAGTTGCGGCGGCTGGCGAGACTCGTCGGGGAGAACGACGGGTCGAGCAGCGTAAAGCTGCGGGACGAGGGCGAACCCGAGACCTGCTCGGAGAAGGGCGATCCTGCGTAGGCTGAAGCATCCTCGACGTCGTCCGCGTACCGGTGCGAAGGAGCGGAACCATCCACATCCGTCGTAGCGAGCGAAGGCACTGGCAGACCGAAGCCGAGGCCAACGGCGCTGTCCGCCAGAGCTGGAGGCTGCTCGGCGTCAGGCTGCGGGAAGACCGGCGACTTGACCGGACTCGCGCCCGCGCCCGTCTGCGTCCGAGCCTTCTTCTTCTTCGGACTCTGGCTGGTCGGGCTCGGGAAGACGCCGACGGCTGGCGAGCTGAACGCGCTGCCGAGTCCCGTGGCCTTCTCGGCGCGGTTCGTGTCGACCGTGAGTCCGAGGCGGTTGCGGAACTCGAGCGACGCCGGGCGGGCGTTGCTCGTCGTCGACGGGGACGAGAGGAAGCTGAACGGCTGCGGTCGCTTCTTGCTGGACGGCGGCGGGGTCAGGAGCCCGTCCGAACCCTTGCGGGCCGTCTTTTTGTGCGGCGAGGAGCCCAGCTCCACTCCCGACTGTCCAGTCGACGAGCTGCTGGAGGTACCAGAGAACGACAGGTTCCTCGAGAGCGTCGGCGCCGGGAGCACGCTCGAATCGGAGCCGGTCCGCGCCATGCGCTGCGAGCCCGGTCGCTTCAGGGACGACAGCTGAGGCGGCGCGAGCTTTTCGGGCTCCGGCACGACCTGTGCGCGACTCCGCTTCGGCTGAGAAGGCGAGCCGGCGATCGACTGCAGCGAGTTGTTCCGCTGCATACGCTGGGACGGGCGCGTCGAGAGCGATCGCGAGAGCGGGACACCGAGAGCACCCAGCTGCGGGCTGGGCTGCGCGAGCGCACGGAGGCCGCTCGAAGCTGCGGATGGCGCTGCGGGTGCAGGCGGAGGCGGCGGCACACCTCCATCGACCGACGGATTCCGGAGCTTGTTGCCGAGCCTGCGAGCATGTCTGTCAGCGATCTGATTCCGACGAGATCAGACAGGTTCAAAAAGCTCACTTGGAGAGGTCCGTCGTGGCGTGAACGTCTGGCAGGAAATCCATGCTGTCATTCCGGACCAGCGGCTTGCGCCGCTTGGGGGTGGCGTCGGGGTCGTCCCCTTGACGGGGTGTAGCCTCGTACGTCGGCAGAGTCTGGCGCTCCTTGGCTATGGATTGCCGCGACGGGTCAGCCCACACATTTTCGCCCAAACTGTATGCTGGCTCGCGACTCACCGAGGGCGAGGATCTTGAGGCGCGTGTACCGCAAGGAATGCCGCCACTTCATCGTTCGCGGCTCAGTGTCCGACGTCTCCATCGCATCAGAACCGGAAAAGGTGGCCTGACGCGCAGCCGCCGCTCGACGCGCCGGGAGCGGGTTGACGCCGCCCCGCAGAACGGCGCGCGCGACCATGTTGGTGAAGTTGGACGGTGGCGGGCCGGTCCGTGCGAAGGGAGCTTCGATCGTCGCGTGCTTCGCAAGGAGCGCCTCGTAGGTCTGCGGCGCGAGAGAAGGTCAGATGCGGTCCATTGGCCCTTCGCAAGACAGCGAAGCGGATTCAACTCACGCGTCGGACGAGCGCCTCTTCGTCGGATGTCCACTCGAGATCGGCATCCTCCTCTTCCTCCTCGCCGTCGACAGAGCTAGCCATGCTGCTCAGGCTCGAGTTGCGGCGCAAGAGACCTTTCCGCCCCGGGAAGGGCGCGTCGCCCAGGACAAAATGCTCCTGCTGGAGTGGCGGAGTCTGCATTCCGGATACCAGACCCTCAGGTGCCTGCGTTGAGGGAAAGTACGAGTCCCAGAAGTGCGCGTTCTGCGGCGTGATTGGCGTCCGCGCCGAGGAGGACGGAGAGTCCGGCAGGCTCGTCGCATCGGACTGCATGCTGAACGTCGACAGGAGTGGCGGACGAACGCGGCCGTTCATGAGGGCGGGCGCGAGACTGAATTGAGTGGCCGTGTCAGGCTGTGCGCTGCCGCAAGTCCTTCGTACGTGTGTTCCGCGGGTGCGGCGTTAAGAGTCACCCCAGGCGAGGTGGGGCGGGGACACGCGGAGCGAGTGAAGGTGCCGAGTGGGCGTGGGTCGGCGAGCAAGAGTCTCCGAGAAGGTCGTTTCTGGGTTTGTTCGGTAGTTGTGCGTTCGCGGGAGAGCCGGTCGTCCCTCCTGCGTATGGTGTTAGAGGGAGAGGGGCACAGTGTGAGGCTGAGGAGCACCTGCGTGACCACTTAATCTCGCTGCGCGTCCGCGGCGCGTCCTCGACGCGTTCACCTGCTTCCTTCGCCGCGCGCGCTCGCCGGCCGACTCCGACTCGCGGAATCGGACGCAACACTGCGTCATGGCAAAACCCTACGCTTACGTCCGACGCAGCAAATCTCGCGTCGATCAGGATCGCCGAGCGATCTCTACTCCTCGCGGATACAGAGGCGGATTAGGCTCAGCCGCTCAGGGATGCACGCGTGCATTGCTAACTCCACATCCACGCTCCTCCCTCCTTTACGCCTTCAATCCCCAGACACGGGACCGAATTCCCGTCGTGCACACCAAGATTATAGACAGCGCCGTCGAGGCAGACCAGGCGCGACTTCAAACCGTCTTCCTCCGAGGCAACCTGCGATGTGATCTCGGTCAGCTCGGGGAAACCGAAAATCTCGAGAAGAACGAAAAAAAGGCGCAGCGCGGGGTGGACATATATCAAGCGGTGCAGCTGCTCGCGTCTGGAAGGGGGAACAACTCACCGGCGTCCATGTCGCGCGCGCACATCGGTAAACCTCCACCACGCCATCGGTCGCCGCCGCCTCCGATTCGTACAGCTCCTCGCGCGGATACCTCGCGTCGACGTGCTTGCCCCCCGCGTACATCCCGGCCGTCACATCCCACACCCGCTGTATGAAACCCTCTCGCGCCTCTGCCTCCCGGCCTTCCCGTACGAGACGCTCGGTCGGAGCGTGCCGGAGAGGTCGAATGCACACGACATCGATCGTCGCCTCTTCCTCGCCCGGACGAGGTGCCAAGGAGTGGTGTTTGTTCCGGAACGGTGCGACCACGAAAGACTGCTCGAATCGTGAGACGAGCGCCGTGACCAAGTAGGCGAAAGGTCCGGAGACGACCGTCGCGTCGTCGTCCGAGCCCTCAGACTTTGCTGGAACCCACGCCTGACGTGCGGGGCTGTAAACCCGAACGTCGCCTTGAAGCCGAAGGGACCCGTGCCACCAGCGCTTCACATTCTGCTGCGCCGCGATCTTGAACCGCTCGAGGCCCGGATGGGAAGTCCGCAGTTCCTCGGCGTCGTACAGCAGGCAGGCGTGTAAGGCCGCGGAGGACACGACGGTCGTCAAGGCGCATTTCGTGTCGGCGGGGTACGCAGTCGGAGGTAATATGTTTAGTGCGAGGGCGATTCGGGCGAGAGCGGGTCTGTCCGGTGAAGTTGCGGAAGTGTCGCCACGAAGGAAGCTGAGAAGCGAGTAGAACGGGCTCGCAGGCACGTCTGGCGGATAGGGAGGCGACTCCGGCGGAAAGGAGTGGTAGTAAAGAGCGTTCGCCGTTCCTGTCGGTCTGTTCCGAAGAGTCGGGATTTCGGCCGGGTCATCAGATTCTGTTTCTCGAAGGGGAGACTATTCGACAGGAAAGACGCTCACAAAAGGACGATCTGGGTCGGTTGGGCAGGAGGACGCACAGAGCATTCCTCATCCAGCAGCAACCCGTTCAGCAGCTCGTGGACCGTGCCGTCGCCGCCGGCGACCAGCAGAACGAGCGTCCCATAGCGGCCCAGAATTCCCTCCTGGCGCAAGGACCTCCCGATTCGCTCGCCGTCGCCTGGACTGCGCGTCTCGAGGACGTCGCCGTCAACATAATCGACATCTGGAGGCAGAGCGTAGCGCAGTAACGGCTCGGCGATGTCCTGCCAGAGCTCCTTCGCGCGTCGGGCGCCAGAATGCGCGTTCAGGACTACGACGAGCCGGTTCCGGCGTCTGGACGGCACCGCCGATGGAAAGACTCGATGAGGGACAGAGTATTCGGCTGCGTGCTGAGCCAGCCAGCGCGCAGCGTCAACAGGCATGTTGGTGGTCCGAGGAGAGTCGAAGTACAGAGGGATGTTCATCAAGCCCCACATGCCCGCAAGTCAGGCGGTGAGAAACTAGCATATATAGGCAGAGACCTTCGTCTGCCTACGCAAGGAGCCGCAGGTCGTCATCAGAGACAGGGAGAACGAATCGCAAGGAACCCCGTCTCGTCAACGCAAAAACGACTGAAATACATTGACGGGCTACGTCCAGAGCTTGATGAGCCCGTCCCACGACGAGGTAACCAGCTTGGACTGTAGAGAGAGAGCAAGATTTCAAGATCAGTTGGCGGCTCTCGCAAAGAATGACGAAACATGAGAGAGTCGAGAGGAAACGTACATGCTCATGCGGCAGCCAGTCGTGACTAATGATGACCTGCTTGTGCGCCCGGTTCAAACGCCCACTGATCCGGCCCGTCTTGAAGTCCCAGAAGACCATGTTGCCCTGGCCGTCGCCGGACGAGAGGAAGCGACCGTCGGGGGAGAAGTGCGGCTCGCAAGCGTAACCGGCGATGGTGTGGCCGGCAAACCGCTTCTTGCGCTGCAGAAGATGACCCAAATCCGAGTCAGCCTATGTCCTCCGTCATTCCAGTCCGGTCAGAATACGGCATCAGAATACGGCATCGAACGCACATTCTGCTTGAAGGTGTCGGCGCCGAAGATGACGACCTGGTTGTCGAGACTGGTCGCCGCGAGCCACTTTCCGTTCGGGTGCAGTCCGACCGCCGGCATCGAGTGCATGCTCGGGTCGGCAATGAGCTTGATGGGGACGGGAATGTCAAAGTCCCAGACGCGCATCATCTTGTCGTCCGACGTCGTGATGAAGCGTCGGTTCTCGTCGACGAAAGTGATGGTGTTGACCGGACCAAGATGCTGATCGTACTCTTGCGTGATCTCGCCTGACCGCGTGTCGTACTGCCAGACACGACTGTGTCAGCCTTCATTCTTGGGAAGCAGGATGTCGTCAGCCGCGAAGCCACCGCTCACCTGCACAATCTTCTTGTCGGACATGCCGGCCAAGAAAGTTGTCGGCTGGTCCGGGTGGAACTTGATGCAGTACGGGATCTTGCCGTTGGAGAAAGCCTGTTTGCATTGGCCTGCATGCGCACCGCCCAAGAGGCATTCGTCAGCTTCTCTGCGACCTCTCCCGCGGGCTCTGGCCTTCCGAGCCGTCCACTCACCCGTCTCGGTGTCCCAGAGCTTCATCTGCCGGTCGTAGCCGGCCGACAAGAATTGCGCGCCCGAATTGTCGAAGTTGATGTCGGCGACCGCCTTCGAGTGGCCCATAAACGTCCGCAGACACTTTCCGTCGTGGTAAACGTCCCAGAGCTGTGCGTGCATCAGATTGTCAGAGAGCGATCATGTCGTCTTCCGAATCGAGAAGAGGTGAATGTACCTTGATGCGCGTGTCGAGACTCGCAGACAGGAGGAGGTGCCCGCTCTTCGGGAACAGCTGGATCCGGCTGACGCCCTTCGTGTGACCGGTCCAGGTGTGGATGCATCGCTTCGGCACGAAGCTTTCGAGGGAACCGGGCTCGCCGCGCAGGTTGACGCCGTCGACGTCGGTCGGGACGTGCATGTACGTCCGCCCGAGATAGTCGCGCTCCTCTTTGCCTGAGATATATACAAGCACGGGTCAGCCAGGGGAGCGAAAGGTAGAAGGATGGAATCGCTCGAGGACGCACCGTGGAAGATGCTCTTCTCCTCGCCGAATCCAATGTCGCGCTTGCCCGCGTCTTCGAGCAGCTTTTTCCTCCGCTCCTGCTTGTTCAACAGCGGTCCGCCCGCCGCCTCCTGCTCCTCGTACTCCTCCTCCGTCGGGACCGCCACCGCGAGGGACTCTCCCTCCCATCCCGCCCACGGGCCGAGGTACTCCCGCTGGACCTTTTCCTTCTTGCGCTTCACCTGCCGCGCTTCGCCATCCGCGCCCTCCTCGACGACTTCGTCCCCATCCGCGCCTTCGCCTTCTCCCCCTTCGCCGCCTTCTTCGCCCTCCTCGTCCGGGTCGTCAAACTCGCCGAGCCGGCCCTTGGCCTTGCGCTTCCGGCGCATCTCGCGCGTCTGCGCCTTGGTGGGCTTGAAGTCGCTGACGAGGGTGCCGCCCGTTTGCTGCGCGGCTTGGACGTTGCCGACGAATTGGCCCGAGTCGGCGGTGATGGAAGGGTTCGCGGCATAGCCGAGAACTGCAAACGAGCGTTGCTGCTCCTTGAAGGAGAGGTCCGAGAAGTGCTGCTGCTCCACGTGGCCTGTCGATGTAGAGGAGCGGGGCACTGGATCAGCAAAGGCCCTCTGCGCCGCCGCAAGGGAAAGAGGTCGGCCGGCATCCGGGCGACGCACCCGTCAACGCGTTCTGCTTCTCGAGCTTGCCGTCGTCCCACGGATTGGCCGGACCTTGCATCGGTCGGGTCAAATCCGCGTAGCGGGCATTATAGTAGATGACGTTGTCGGACGGGCGGGTAACGAGCGAGTTGTTCGAGGCGAGGTTCTGCACCAGAAGGATGCACGGTTCAGTCGCCTGGCGCAAGTGAATCCGTGCCGAGGGCAAGACGTGGTGAACGCACAGCCGCGATGACCTGAGGTGCGCTAGACCCCGATGGGGCCTTGGCCGTGACTGCTCCTGCCGACGCTCCCGCCGATGAGCCCACCGCAGACCGCTCCTGCTCTGTGATCCGTGAGAGACCGAATGCATCCTGCGGGTTGTATTCACCGTCTTCGTCGTCGTCCTGCGCCTCGTTCGATCCGGAGCGGGTGGGGTCGGCGGCGAGATTGGGCGCGCTCAGGGTCGCCGGCGCGGCCGCCTGGGGCTGCTCCGAGTCCGAGTCTGAGCCGTAGTCGACGAGCGCCATGCTGCACCGCGCGGTAGAGGGCTAGCGGATCGAGTGGGCGTGGCCAGGCGTGCGAGGCAGGGGAAGCCACGCGAGGGTGAATACACTGGACTCGTAATGTCTGAATACAAATAGCCGCCGGGTGATTTGAACATATAAGCCCGCATTACAAAGTGTTTGTAACTGATGAGGCTCAAGTGCTGATCAGTTTCCCCAGTGCTCACCGCAGCGCACCCGGCTACACCGGATTGCATACGGGCAGCGGAAGCTACATTCTGCGCCTGACGGAGCTCGTCCCAGAGCCTGGCCGCCATGTCCGGGATCGAGCAGTTTGAGTTCGACCCTCAGCTCTGGGCAATGTCGGCTCAGGTGCGTTTGCAATGCTCGTCGGCTGACGATCCCTACAGCCGCCAGAGTAGCTCTGGACCCAGCTGACCGGTCCAGCTCTCCTCTCTGCAGTCTCCGGCGTTTCCTTCATACGCCGGCGACGGGAACTCGGCAACTTCGACTGGCCGGACCGACTCGAGTTTGGCAGCGGATGCAATCACCAACCTCGCGAACGCGTACTCGCTTTCGTCCAATGGCCAGCAGCAGCCTCCGTGGGCGCTCGACGCGTCGACTCCGGGCTGGCTGGGCGCTCCAGCGGCGTCAGCACCGACGAGTTTCGACGCGAGCTCGGGCGGGGGTTCTGCAGCGAATGCACCTGCACCAACAGCGCCGCAAAGCATGGCCGGACCGGACGCTGTGACCTCGTTCCTGAGTCCGCTGCCGCTTTCGGGCCTGTCCCTGACGCCCGCGGCGCAGAGTGCGCCCGGAAGCGGCAGCCGGCCGGGCAGCACCGCCTCCTCCGCGGAACTTGGCGGGAGCGTCGGCGCTCACAGCGGGGCCCTCGCCAAGAGCCACCGCGCAGCGCTGCAGGCCCTCCTGAGCGGCGCAGGCAAGGCATCGGCCGCGCCCATGGCCCACACAGCGCCCGCACTCGCCTCGCAGTCCCCAGCGCCCACCGGCGCTGCAGCGCGCGCGGACGACGCGGGACAGCCGCCGCCTGCAAACAACGCCGGCAGTCAGTCTTCTTCGCTGCCTCTGACCAGTCCACGGCGACTGCAGCATCGCTGACTCGCCTGCCACCTCACCCTTGCCCACCCGTCCTCGCAGCCGGCTCGCGCGCTCCCCCTCCCGGCACAATCACGATCCCCACTTCCGCCTCATCACAAGCTGCCGCCGCGAACCACGCGATCGGCCAGTCGGCCTTCTCGGGCATCAGCGCCGACACCTACGCCAACCTGATCAATCAGGCCAACTCGACCCTGTACGGCCCGAAGCCGCAGCAACCGCTACCGGGAAGCGCCGCCCCCGCAAGCCACGGTGCGCCCTCCCTCCCCCGCTTCCGCGCTCGCCCTTATCTACGCACGCTGACCCGGACTTCCGCTCCTGCGCCCTCGATCTGAGCAGCTCCTCACGCCTCGGCTCCCGACCTCTCGACGACCGGACCTCTGGCCAACATCGCCAGCAAGTACCTCCCGATCCGCCTCGACCTCCGCACCGCGCCCATGTCCCTCCCCTACGCGAGCGCCGCCGGCGTCGCTGCTGCAGCTGCTTCGCCCGCTCTGCCGCAATACGCTTTCTCGCAGGAGGACATGCGACCACAGTCGCTTGCTCCGATGCATCCCCACCAGCCGCTCCAAGCGCTCCCTCCCCAACAGCACCAGCAGCAACACCCGCTTCACCTTCCGATCCCGCATCAGCTGCAGCTGCAGTTGCAACAGCAGCGTCAGCAGCAACAGCAGCAGCATTCGATGCCCATTGGGGGTCCTCCGTCGCAGTCGAGCGCCGCTCCAACCCCGCAAGTGAACGGCCACGCCTGCGCGCCTGTGCATCAGCCGCAAGGGCAGCAGCAGCATTCGGCCGTCGGCATGCCGAACGGGAACGGGGTCGAGCAGCATGCTTCGGGGCCGACGGAAAAGGCAGAATCGTCGGAGCAGGCAGGTCCCAAGATTGAGGAGGCGGGCGAACAGGCACCGACGGCCAACCCGGACGGCTCCGCAGCCCGCGCGGACACTCCGTCATCGTCGACTTTCGGCTTTGCGCCTCCGGCGCCGGCTTCAAGCGCTGGAGCGGCGTCTCCGAGCAAGGTGCAGGGCTACTCCCCGGACGACCCGTACATCCCCGCTCTCGGACGCGGCGCGCGGCGTGCGAGCACGAGCAGCAAGATCACGTACCGCGAAGAGTCCCCGCCGGAGCTGCCGTACGACTCAGACGACTCGGCCGATGGCGACTTTGGCAAAGCGACGACCTCGACGGCGACAGGGCGGCGGAAGAGCGGGACGGGCGCGCCGCGCGGACGGCCGAGGACGCGCAAGTCGGCGGGCGGACCCGGGTTTGCGGCGCCGAAACCGGCGTCGGCGGAGGATGCCGAGGGCCAGGAGGGTGCGGACGGCACCTTCGCGCCCACGGCGGGCTCGTCGGGCATGCGCGTGGACGGGGAGGGTGAGGCTGGGACGGAGGGCGCCTCCGGTGAAGCTGCTGGGGACGGCTCGCCCCGCGACGGGCTCTCGACCTCGACAAGCCGGAAGCGAGCGACGCCGCCGAACGCGGTCGACCCGGTCACGGGCTTCATGCGCCGGACGACCGAGATCCCCGCCGTCGAAGATGACCCGACGATCCGCCCGTACGGGTGCAACTGGTGCTTCTCGCAGCGGAAGGAGGCGGAACGGGCAGCGCGGAGGCAGCGGCGGGCTGCGGAGTCGGATGCGAAGGGCAAGGGGCGCGCGGTCGAGGGCGGGGCAGCGGAAGGCGGTGGCGACGTCGATGCCGACGGGGAGACGGACCACGAGGAAGGGACGGACGAGGAGGACGCGCTGGCGGTGGCGGCGAACGACCCGCAACTGCCGGTGATCCAGTGGCGGACGGTGAAGGAGCTGAGGGAGCACTTTACGAAGGAGCACAAGGATCGGCCGCTGAAGGGGAAGAAGGAGAAGGAGGAGAAGGAGGAAGGGCAGGAGTCGACCTCGCCGGGAGACATGCCCTTCCGCTGTTCGCTCATACCGTGCGACAAGATCTTCAGTGCGTTCTCCTCACGCCCGTGCCGCTCCGACTCGGACAGCTCTGACCCTTTCCCCGCGCTGTGCAGAGTCTTTGGCGGGCCTGCGCTTCCACTTCCAAAACGCCTCGACGAACGGGCACTTTACGGTGCAGATCGAGCAAGACGCCGAGACGGGCGAGGAACGGCAGACGAAAAAGTTCAAGCTGGATGCCAAGCCGTCGGGACGCGAGCTCAAGTGCCCCATACCGCGGTGTCCGAAGCGCTTCAAGCAGAGTGCAGGTACGAGCTCCTCCCTCGTCTTACGACTACCGGATCTGCGTGGGAGCGACAAGGTTCTGACACTGTGCTGGCCCGTGATACAGGTCTCGCGTACCACCTCTCGCACACGCCTAATCACCCCGTCACGGAAGCGATGGTCGATGGGTTCGAGGGGACCCTCCAGAGCAAGACGCGGTGGTGGTTCAACCGGCTCAACAAGCCGTTTGCGCAGCCATGAGCGGGCGTCCGACAGGGCTCGGGGCTTTGGGGCCTCGGCCGTGCATGAGGGAACCGCATCCGGCGGAAAACGCCGTTCGGGAGAAATTGACTGCGGAGTGTCTGGAGGACCGTACATACTCGAGTGCCCAGCTCTGTAACCTGTTTCCCCTCGCGACTCTGCTGGGGTTGCGAATGGTGTCAGGATGAGCTTTACGATGAGGATGAATAATCGCCGGGATCCTGGACCGGCGCCAACTTCGGACTTGCGCTTCCCCCACTCTTCGCTCCAGGCCGCTTTCCACGCGCAAGCCGCTGCGCCTGCTATCGCAAGGGGCTATGGATGCGCATGAGCGCACGCCGCTGCTGCCCACGAGCGCGTCGGCTGCTGCGTCGCCGGGCTTCACACCGTCATCATCGGCATCGTCTGCAGTTGGCGCAGCTTCCACGGCGACGAGCCAGCAGCCAGCAGCGATGCGGCCGCAACTGTACACGCCGCTCAACTCGAGCGCCGACTTGATCCTGACCGAGGACGACATCGCGATCCAGGGCATGGTCCTCGCGCTCCTCGCCGAACTCGCAGACCGCGGCTATGTCGTCCCGCCCGGACTCCCGACGCTGCCCGCCGACATGCCCCAGGACGAGGCCGACGCCGAGATTGCGTTCCTCAAGACCGTCTTTACCGTCCCGCGGCACCGCGCAGCGCTCGATCGGCATCTGCCCGACTTGACCAAGACTGCTGCGAACGGCGCAGCTTCAGCAGCGGCGGCAGGGTCGTCTAATTCCGGCGCAGAGACTCCTCCCGCCGGACCGGGATCTATCCTCGCGACGAACCGACCAAATGCGCAGGGCGGCGCCCGGAGAGGCGGGCAAGGCGCAGGCACGCCGTCCCGGCCCTCGAGACCGTCGCCGCTCTCGAGCCAATCGATAGACACTACCGTCTTGACGAGCCCATCGGCTCTCTTCCTCGCGTCCCTACTCTCGCTCCTGATTTCGCTGCAGCGAGAGTATCACGGCTCGGTCGAAGAAACCGATCCGGGCGTCGACGGAGAACTGCGCATGTTCAAGGCGAGGCGGGAGCTCGGAGAACGCTTGTACGCGGTCGTCGCCGCCCTCCTCGACTCGTACCTCCTGACCGGGGATGCCAAAACGAACGTGCACGCTCCTACCGATGATGAGGAGGACATCGAGGACGACGCGCTCGTTTCGCTGCTGTTCCACGACTTCCCGCTCAACTATGACTCGATGGACCGCGCGACTTGCTGTGAGCTTGATATTCTCCGCGCGGGTGCCTTTGAATGCATGCTAACGACCCGGCCGGCTTTCCCTCGACTTGAACCATCCAGCTCTGGACCTTCTCCTCATGCTCTCCTCCGCTCCGCTCGTCGAAGCAGAGGACCTGATCTCGCACCCCGTCGTGCTCGCGAGCACCGAATACGTCTGGCGCAATGGCCTCCTGCCGCCTCCGAAAGCGGGAGTCAGCGTGCTCACGTGGAAGGAGGCCTTTATCCGATTAGATCGCTTTTCCATCCCTCGGCAAGTCACCCGCTCACATCGCGCAATCCTCGCCCGAATACTGACGCTTCCATCCTCACCGCACACAGCATCTTGCAAAGTCAGACGTATATCCTTTCGACGCTTCACGCCGCCATCACCGTCTACATCCTCATGTTCTCGTCCTATTCCCATTTCGACGCCTTCAACCCTCTGGCGCCGGACGTCATCACCATTCCGGAGCATGCGTCGCGGAGACCGGCCAAGACCTGGAGCGTCATCACCGAGGTCGTGTGGTGGCTCTGGATCGCGGGGACCCTGGGCTGGGCCGGCGAAGTCGGCCGCATCTGGGTATGTCGCTTCCTCCGCCGTCCAGCTCGACCTGGGCTGATCTTTCGCGCTGCAGGTGCAACGGGGTCCGCAATCTTCGCTTCCTCTCTCCCCTTCGACGCTCCTCCCTCTTCTGCACCACTCCCTTGTCTTTGTTTCCTTGGCCCTCCGCGCCTTCGCCTTCTACCTCGCGACCCCGCACCATCGCCCGACATTCTTGATTGCGTCGTCGCTCTCCCTCCTCGCTTGGTCTGTTCCATTCCTGGCGGCGTCGCGCGTCCTCCCTCAGAACATCCCTTCCTTCGGCACCCCGACCCACCAGCGCTGGAGCAAGATCCGCGATGGCCGACGGCGTCGCAACGTTGGGTACCGCGCGCCTCCGAAGAAGGTGCCCGAGAGCCACCGCGCGCTGCGCAGTCTCGAGGCGCACCTCGGCGGCCTCGTCCAGTTCTCGACCTATTTTGCCGTCTTTGGCATCCTCACGCTGTGGACATTCAGCGGCGAGATCGACTATCCGCGAGCCCTTACCGCCGCTCTGCAGGCCCCGCTCGAACCGATGCAGCGCTGGTTCGCACTGCGAGACTCGGTGGCCGCGTCGGCCGCCGGCAACAGGAGGTCGCCGCTGGAAGCCCGGACCTCGCTGGCGTTCACCCTGATCCTCGGACTCGTCCTGGCGTACTTTGCCGGCGGCCGTCCCTCTGTCTCGCCGAAACCGATCGGTCCCCTGCACCCGTCCGCGCCGCGGCGCGAGCTAGACGATCTCGACGGGTGGGACCGCTACGGGCGCGAAGTCGCCTTCCGCGCGCGCCGAGAACGACTCGCCGTCAATCGGTACTACACGTTCCTCCCGCCTGTCGGACGGCGCGACGGCCTCGGCGGCCGACGGCTCGAGAGCCTAGCGTCTGCGTTCTCGCGCCCACCGCTCCCGAGTCCGCTCAATTTGGCGATCCCGCCGCTCTTGTTCGTGTGCGCGATCGCGAAGCGAGTGATCCGCTTCCAGCTCGAACAGCGGCGGCGGTGGAGGAACGCTCGGGGCCGCGTCGTCGACGAGGACGGCGACGAGGCGTGGCCGCCGGGACAGGAAGCGGAGCGGCAGGTGCGGCGCCTGCAGGAGACGGTTCGGTTGTGGGTCTGGCGGATCGGCATCAGCCCGCTCGGAGGATGGGCTGTCGCGGCCAAGGGCATTCGGCGCCTTCGCGGTAAAGAATGACAGGCTCATTGCAATCACCGGAACGTGAAAAATCGCAAACCCCTCTCTCTGCCCACGTCTCCCGCTAGAATCCCGTCGTATGCCCTTCGTCTACTGCCTCATGCGTTCTTGCGGGTCTGCTCCTCGGCCAAGATCGCTTCGGCGCGGGCCCTCGCCCGGGCAGCCTCGTCCTCTGCCTCCTCGTACTGCGGCAGCTGCTCCCCATCTGCGCCCACGGCGCCCGCCTCTGTTCTTCCGGCCGTGTTCCAGCCTGCCTCGTCGAACGTGCCCGGCATGTACGCCTGCGGCTCGGGCGCCAGAACGGGAGGAGCGACAGACGCTGCCGCTGCTGCTTCGGCTGCTTCGGCTGCTTCGACTGCTTCGACTGCTTCGACTGCTTCGGCCGCTTCGGTTTGTTCGGCTGTATCTGCCGGTACCTCCGGCGCCGACCCTGTCACCGTACTGCTGCTGGGCCTGCGCGGACGCAAAGTGCCACTCGCCGGTCCGCCGGTCCCGACCTTCGGAGCTCCCGTCTCGGCGACGGTCGGGTCCCTCGGCGCGCCGTCAAGGCCGTACTCGGGCGGTACGGGTTGCGCGCGGAGCGTGGGCGGGGAACCGAGTTCGGACGAGACCGGGCGAGGGGTCGGGGAGAGGTTGATGCCTGGCGGGGAGGCGTACGAAGGGGATGTCGCCGAGGAGCTTTTCCGGGCGGGGAGGGGCGGCGGGACGACGAGCTTTTCGTCGATGAGATGGCGGGGGTGAGGCGGTAAGGGCGGAGGCGGAACTGCGCGCTTACCGCTCGTGCCGCTCGGGCTAGACCGGGAGGGGAGCTCGAGCTCGGCTTGCGACGGCAAAGTTGCGAGCGGCGGGGGCTGGGCGAGGTGGGGAGTTGCACGCGCGACGGTCGCGTTAGCAATAGCTGCGCTCGTCTCGGACCGCGTGTCGTCCATCTCGCTCAGTGCCGTTGCGTGTGTGTCGGCAAAGCTCCTGTGAAAGGGGCGCGAATGGGATGAGTCTTGTGGATGCGTCTCTCGCCGACAAGTTGGACTCACCGCGTATCGCTGCGGTCGAGGAGACTGTCCCGGTCGACTTCTTGCAAGTGAGGTCCCGGAGTCGGAGACCAGGATTTGAGCGCATCCTCGACGCCGGCCTTGACTCGCGCTGTGCGCTCCTTGCCCTCGTAATCCGCTCCGGTCCCGTCGGTCTCCATGCCTTGCAGCAAGAGCTCGCCGTACCCAGCGATGAGCGCGAGCTTCTCGCCGAGTTCCTTCTGCGCCTCGAACTGGAGCGAGAACGATTCATGCAGTTTTGTGCGCTTCACGACGGCGAACGAGGCTTCGAACGTGGCGTTCTCGGCGGCGACGGCGGTCAGTTCGGCTTGGAGCTTGGCGATCTGGTCTTCGAATTTCCGGTTCGACTGCTTCGATGTGGCGGCGCCAGCTTCCTTCTGCAGGAGCGAGATCCGAGTCGCGAGGTTGTGCTGGTTCCGGCGGCGCGGGACGAGGTCGTTCTCAAAGTTGCGCTGCAACGGACCTTTTGTCAGTTCAAAGCTATTGAAAACGGAAGGAACTCGCGCGCGCACGATGTCTTTGAGGACGAGCCTCGCCTGCTCGAGTTTGTTGGCGGCTTCCTGCTCGATCTCGCTCGACTTATACATGAGGAACGCGAGCCGGTCGCAAACGTCGACGACATCGTCACCGTCGTCGTCTTTCGACCAAAGGTACAAGCTCTTGGCGTAGATCTGCTGCTCGCGTGCCAGGCTCGAGCGGTCTTGGATCGGGCCGGAGCACGCCTTGACGAGGGCGTGGAGGGCGCGGGTCTCGTCGTTGACGCGTGGGTCCAGTCTGACTCCTTGCTGGCGTGCTGCGGACGACGGGAAGGCATGTCAGGGTGCTTGCATAGCGTTGGAAAGCGAAGGACTGACCCAGGTGGGGCAGCGCCGAGACGGGCGGCAGCTTGTCGGTCGCGCGCGAGATCAGGTGCGACAGGCGGCCATGGCCTCCTGGCTGCTGTTGCTGTTCCGCCATAGTACACGTGGTCCCTCTGTGTGTATACAGAAGAGAAGAAGCACGCGAGCTGCGGCGACGGCGGCGTCATGCGGGCGCAGCGTTGCACCGCCTCATTCGCGTGGTCACTCTTCGCACCGCCCCTCAACCCCGGTTTGCCACTACGAAGGAGAACAAAGCACATTCCAGCTACGAGCCTCATATACAAAGTGAAGGGTACCAATAAGAGACAGATAGGGAGTTGGGAAGAGGCGAGAGTGGTGATCGGGCGAGAGGAGAGCGCGCACAAGCAAGTGAGAAACTCCTGGCTCACACCGCCGTCGTCGTGCCCGCTCCCGTTCCGGTCAGTCCGGCGCGTTCCACACCCGCTTTGCCTTCGGTCTGCTTGATCTCGCCTTGGGCGACTTTGCCCTGGTTGTGTGTCGCCTGAGAGGGGCGGAAGGGAACACATCATTGTCAGCTGCCTACCGGGATCCTGGCCAGCGGACGCGCGGAGCGCACCTTGCCCATCATGACGTCGATCTTGCCTGTTTCCGGAGAACGAGAAACAGGGAGAGAGTCAGAAGCCGGACATGGGAAAGTGAAGGACCGGAACGACGGCCTTCTCAGACCGGTTGCCGGCAGGCACTCACCTCCGATCTTGTCGCCCATCGACGGCTTCGTGTGCTCGGCGCCCGTGTGGTGGTGGCCGTCTCCATGGTGGGCGCCGTTACCGCCGTGGTGCCCGTGATCGCCTCCGTGGTGGCCGTGGTCTCCGTGATGTCCATGGTTGCCGCCGTGGTGGTGACCCGTCTCGTCTGACAGGACGGGATGAGTCGGGACTTTCAGCAAGCGAATCAAGCTTCAGGTGGCTGCAGGCGGAAGACTCACGGGATCCCATGGGCGCGCCCTCGTGCGCGACGACCACCGGCTCCCCCGTCGTTCCCGCATGGTGCGCCGCCGGACCGCGCCCAAACTCCGACCCGGTAGTGCCCGCAGGCGCGGCACCGGCGTGAGTTCCCATCGGACCGGTCGCCCCGGTGGTCGTCTGGCCGCTGCCGTACGCGGAATGGCCGACCGGCTCCGACCCTATGTGACCCGCGGGACCTCCCGTCGCGGGAGTCCTGCCTTCGCGGAGCTCTTGCTTCTCCTCGTGCTGGCGGGTGCCGGGAACGGCGGCGGCGACCTTGTCGGTCGTCGAGGGGTGGGTCGTACCGACCGTGGTCGACGTGCCTGTTCTCGAAGAAGGCGGGCCCGGCGGGGTCAGCTAAACAGGACTGCGGCAGAGACCGGGCGAAGGACCGGACGGACCGTAGGGGTCGGACGTGCCGGTAGTCTGGCCGTGAGTCGCTTGCATGATGTTCTTCTGGCGGGTGCTCCAAGGGGAGAGTGGGGAAAGAAAGAAAGGAAGAGGCGGGAACAGATCTCCGCTAGTTCTCCTCCGGCCGCAGCGTCGCGCCGACTGATGTCAGCCTGAAAGCATCTCAGCCTTGAACTGCGGCCGGAGCACGCTCCGCCAACGAAGGTCACGAGACGTTCCCGCCGGTGCGGTGCCAGCTCCCCCGCCCGCGCTTCCCGGAGCGTCACCGGTCTGGGATCCGTGCTGCGGACGCAGTTGCGGGGCGCGTGCACCGCCTCTACAGCGGCGCAGCTTCCTGCGCCCCTCCGCTACATTCGCATTTCCAGCTCGAGGTGTAGAGCCCGCAGGCTGCGCTACCTGGAAGGGTAGAGGCGGACAGGCGGGCGGGCGGAAAAGCAGAGTTGAGAAGGCCAAGTGCCCCATCCTTTCTTGCCTCCCAACTGTGTATACCTACTCGCACGCACGTCTGCATACTGCAGGGAAAGATGTATGCGCAATTCAAGTCTTCAGATTTATACGCAACGAGCCGTGCCTTCTTCCGAGCCGTCTCCACCGCTCCGGCCCGTTCACTCGCAAGCTTCGCCACTTTCTGCCGCCGCTCATCCGCTGTGCTCGCCGGAAGCAGCCGGCACGCGGAATCCGGTCCTCTGCAGGAACTCGGTGAGCGTCGAAGCGCGGACGCCGAGGTCCGCCTGGCTCGTGTCCTCCTCGGGCTTCATCGCGCCGGAGCAGATCGTTCCTTCCGGGACTTCACCGAGCCAGCTGTATAAGGAAAGTACGAGATAAGCTTAGCATGTCTGAGCCGGAAGAGATCAGAAGGGGCCGGACGAACCTGAACAACTCGATCAACTCGATCGCGGCTCCCTCGCCCATAATCCCGGTCATGGCTTGACGAACCTCCTCCATCGACAAGCGCTGAACTCGGGTCTTTTCTCCCGTGCACTGCTCGTACTCCTCCGCGAGCTGGACCGGCGTGATGCGAGAGGAGCAGACGGGGTAGGTCTTCCCGGCTGAGACCTTCTGGCCGACGCGGAAGGCAGCTGTTTCAGCGCGGGAGGGCGGCAGGGCGGCAGGGAAGGAGAGACACGGGTCAGGCGGTGGGTCGCCGGGAGGCTGGGAGCGAGGAAACAGAGGAAGAGCAAGCATCACGGACCGGCGGCAAACTTGCCGACATCGACGGATTCGTCGACCCATTCCATCTTGACATCCGGGTCGACCGGGACACAGACCGTGACGGTGCCATCTTCTGGTAGGCGATATTGCGAGGCGAGTGAGCTTCTCCGGTTTCATCTCCGGGGTAGAGGGCAGACGGCGACTCACTTTCGCGACGGGCGAAAAGAGGCCAGGCCAGGTTGGAGTAGAACGCCGCTGCTCGCACGCAAGCATTTCATTCATTCAGTCAGTTATCCGCAATGGAAAGAGGGGACCACTGGCCACCAGAGAGCGACAGAAAGAAACGCCCAGAGCAGGGGCCGACCGACTCACGCGGGATCAAGATCGTGACCGCCTCGAGTTGCTCGCGCGCATACTGCGCCACGAGCGCCTTTGCGTCCTCGTGCGTCACGTGCGTGTACTTGCCACCACTGAGCTTGCTCAGGTGGTTCAGGGACGAGTACACAAAGTGCTTGACGCCGCAGGCCTGTCGTCGGGAGCCGCCCGGTCATTCGGCGCGAGGAGAGGCGAACCGTCAGCTCTCTCTAGTCTACGGACCGCGCCTGGGACAGTAGCAGAGAGACGTCGGGGAGAGACGGACGCGACGCACCTTGGCCGCGTGGACAATGTTCAGCCCCTGCTTATACTCGTCCGACTGCTCCGCCGGGATACCTCCCGCCGGAATGAACGGACACGCCGCAAACACTCCATACGCGCCCTCGAACGCCCTCTTCAAGCTCTCGACGTCGCGCAGGTCGCCCTGGACGACTTGGAGCTGGCCGGACTGGACCGCGGAAGGGTGCGTGGAGAGGAGGGCTTGGGCTTTCGAGCCGGAGGGGTCGCTCGAGACGGCGCGGACGGTGTAGGACTTGGAGGAGGAGGACGACGAGTTTGAGGAGTCGAGGAGGGCAGAGACGACGCCGGAGCCTTGCTTGCCGGTCGCGCCGATGACGGTGATGATTTCGCTCATGATGTCGCTTCGCTTCGTCGAGGTCGGGTCTCCGGTCGAGAGTGGAGAAGGGAAAGAGAAGGCGTCCGGTTCGAGCGACAGGAAGCGTCATTCCATGCATTTCGAAGCACCACATGCACCCCTTTGCCCAGTCTCACCGATGTCCGACCGCCACCGACGGGGACACCGCCGCCGCTCGCTCGGAGATCCCGCCCGGGCTCCGCCGCCGATCCCGAAGGAGAGAGCGGAGGGGGAAAAGGCTCAGCAGCCGCTGGGCCGACCATCGCCTTCGCTAGAGGAGCTTCTTTTGAGCGCGTAATGAAAGCAGAGATCGTCGCCAGGGACGAGTGATGATGAAGGAAGCTGATGAAGATGGCGGCCGGTCGAGTCGGCGCCCCGGCGCCCGAGGATCTGGAGCCGCGACGTGCAAGCACGTGTGTGCGGTTCCGATCAGGCGACTTGGTAGCCGTGTAGACCTCTCGCAAGCTATCGTATCTCCTTGCAGAGTGATGATGGAGGGGGAGAGGGAGCCGGGCGAGAGCAAGACTTGGCCAGCCCGAGCGGCGCTGGTCCGGGCGGATACGCGTGCGGCGAGGCGTGCATGGGTTCATGGATCGTTGCAGGTATCGGACGTATAACACATACAGAGGGGAGGTTGCAGAGTCAAGGAAAGAGGTTCCCGTCTGTCCGACGGCTGCAGGAGCAACGGGTCGGAGGGAAAGTGTCTGCGCGGGGAGAGGCGATAAACCCGGCTCTCGCCCACGACGAGTCCTCGAGCAGACAGCATCGTTGAAAAAAGTCGAAGACGGAAGAGGGTGCGTGCGCGCTGGGGAGAATGCGATCACTGTTGGCGAGAGCAGGTCAGCCGATCAGATCGCAGGAGGGACCGGACCTCGGATCGTAGGTGGGGAGGAGCCTACCTGCGCGGCGATCTGATTCACGAAAGCGACATAGTTGAGGTTGCCGTCCCTGCGAGTGTGCCCGCGTCGCGATGGGGGTCAGTCTTGTCCCACGCGTGCGGAGCGAATACGCCTCATGGGCAAAGATGCGCTGGCGAAGGAGAGGACGAGACTGACGGGGTGATCTCGGCCGTCTTGAGGAGCTCGTCGACCTCGGGGTCGGTCAACGGCTCTCCGAGGGTGGTGAGGATGTACCGGAACTCGCCCTGGCCGATGAAGCCGTTGCCGTCCTTGTCAAACACCTGGAAGCCACGGATGAAGTCCTCTGCCGGGCACAACCATGGCTGATCAGTAAAATGCGGGTGTTGGAGGGCCAAGCGGAGCAGAGGGGGCCTGACCTGCGGTGCCTGCGGGGTCGTAGCCGCCTGGGCGGTTCAGGATGCCGAGGAAGGTGTCATAGTCGACTATTGCCGAGTGCGCGTGGGGGTCAGCCCATATTCGAGAATGGGCTCGCATACGGAAAGACTGACCGTCCTGGGGGCACTGTGCCTGCAAGTCCTGGACTTCCTTCTGGGTGGGGTTCTGGCCGAGGGCGCGGAGAACCTCTCCGAGGCTGTCGTTGGCGATGGTGCCGTTGCCGCGCTTGTCGTGCAGGGCGAATGCCTCTTTGATGTCTGCGTGTGCGCGTGAGCGAGGAGGGGCAGCGTAAGCGAATGTTGGGTGAGTTCGGCTGCACGCGCCCCTCGACGAGCAAACCGACGCGACGAACCGGCGTCGTGGGCAACCTGCGGGCGGCGGAGGTTGGGCATTAGCTGGGGTAGCCTGTAAAGGACCATACTGCACTGACCATACTGCTGCTGCTGTTCTGTGGCGTGCTGTTGCTGAGGAGCGGAGGCGAACGGCCGCTGCACTTTGGATTCTTCGCGACGACGACGACGGCCGCTCACTGTCCTTTGTCTCCACGCTCTACTGAACACAGCGCAACGCAGGACACGCTCCTGTACTCGGAAGCAAGCCTCACACCGCCCGCGCCCTTTGCCTCGCCCTCAAAGCAACACCTTTGAAACGATGACGGCTCCGGAAGCGATCGTCTCGCCGTCGGTCCTCGCGAGCAACTTTGCCGAACTCGGGAACGAGATCAAGCGCATGATGCACTGCGGCGCACAGTGGGTCCACATGGGCGAGTCCTCCCCTTCCATCCTCCGAAACCTCCCGCCCTCGCTGACCGGGACCGGACCTCCGACAGATGTCATGGACGGCCACTTTGTGCCCAACATCACCATGGGCGCTCCCGTTCTCGCCAGCGTCAACAAGGCCGTTGACAACGTCTTCATGGACTGCCACATGATGGTTGCCAACCCAGAACAGGTTAGGCCTCCCCCCTCGCGCACTCTACGCGCTTTTTTCGCCCGCTCCGACTGACCTCGAGCCCTCCTCTCGCGCCTACAGTGGGTCAAGCCGGTCGCTGAAGCCGGCGGCAAGAGCTACACCTTCCACATCGAAGCCCTCTCCAAGCCCGGTTCGTCGCGTTAGACCCTGTCCTCCGAATACCGAACCTCCGGACTCACCCTCGACCCGCTTGCCCGGTACAGAGACCGCCGCGGACCTCGTCGACCTGATTCACTCGGCCGGCATGCGCGCCGCCGTCGCCATCTCCCCACACACGCCCTCGAGCGCCATCTCCGACGCCCTCGGCAACAAGGTCGACATGCTCCTCGTCATGACCGTCGTCCCCGGCAAGGGCGGCCAAAAGTTCATGACCGAGTGCGTGCCCAAGGTCGCGGAATTGCGTCAGCGCTTCCCGAACAAGGACATTCAGGTCGACGGCGGCGTCGGGCCTGGAACCGTCGGCTGCTGCGCCCGCGCAGGTCCGTTCTCCTTCTGGAGCATCTATGATTCTCTCTCCTCGCCTGAAAGCTGACTCACCCCCCTCCGCCAGGCTCGAACGTCATCGTCGCCGGAACGGCCCTCTTTGGCGCCGAGAAGCCCACCGAGGTCATCTCGGACTTTAAGCGCCAGGTCGATGACAGCCGGCAAGGCTGGGGCACCGAGCAGGCCCTCGAGGAAGCCCGCAAGGCCAAGGCATGAAGAAGCAGAGCCGGATACAGGAAAAGAGAGAGCTCTCACGTCCCAGAACCGCGTAGAAGGACTCCGTACATAAGCCCAGGTCGTATGAAGATGATGCGATTATGCAAACAAGAAGTGGATGCGCTACTGAATGCGCTACTTAATGCGGCGGAGGTATGCGGCCCATGGATTGGAGGTGCGGGAGAGGGTATGATCGGAAGGCGGCCACACCCGCCAAGGAAGATGCGAACGGGGCTCACGCCCAACAGGACGGGATCGCGCCGATGCACGGCGCCCACTTGAGCAACTTTTCCGGCGTGCTGCGCATCTTCCTCCCCTCGCGCTCATCGCGCATAAACTCGCTCGCGCGGTCCTCGACCTCGCACCAGAACAGCGCGAACCCGACCGCCCCTCCGGGCGGCGGCGGGATCTTGAAGAACCCGGTCGAGCGGTCGTGGTACCACTTGTTGACGGGGTTGTTGCTCCTCGACCGCCAGACCAAGTCGCGCGGGATACCCTGGCCGCCCAGTCCGCCGACGTTCGGGTTCAGCGCATCGAGCAAGCCGAGGCCCCACGACTCGTCGCGGAGGGCGCCCCACAGGAAATCGACCGTGCCGTCGCCCTGCAGCGAGGGGAGCACGGCAAACTTGTCCAGGTACGCGATCGGTTCCTCGGCCTGCCCCGTCAGCGGATCCACCGCTGGCTGGCCCGTCGCCGGATCGAGCCGGACCTCGTTCGTCACGATCGCGCACGCCTGGTAGTCGCCCGCGACGATGCAAAAGTCGAGGTCGCGCCGCAACCGGTCGTAGAACGGCTGCCGGTTCAGCGTCTTGCCGAACGACGCCTCGAGTAATCGCGTCATCTTGTCCTCGTCGATCCCGTCCATCGACCGGTACACGCGGATCGGTAACCCGCGCCGGACAATCGTCGGCTGGTGCTGCATGTTCCGGCGCGGCAAAAGCTCGTGCGCGAGCGAAGGGGAATGGGCCGGCTTGTTCGTGATCAGGTTTGCGATCAAGGACCGCGGAGACCGGTGCGAAACGAGGACGGCGGACGCGGTCCGGGGCAGGTGCGAGAGGCAGTCGCGCACGAGGGCCAAATTGGACAGCGCAGTCGGATGCGTGTCCCCCCAGATAAACGTCTTGTTGATGTAATCGAACTCGGACTCAAGGTTAATCGACAGGTGCGGGTCGCCTCCCCGAGCATGCGAAGGGAGCCCGCCCTCGCGGTTGATGATCATGAGCCGGACGGGGGTGAGATCAACGTCGTTCGACAAGCGCTCGTCGGCTTCGTACCGGAGTCCGGTCCACGATTCAGCGTCGGCGAGGCCGTGCGCGATCGCGCGCATGGCGTCGTTCGCCGAGACGCACAGCGAGAAGCAGGACGCGTCGAGCGCGATCGGCGGGATGACGGGGATCTCGCCCTGGCGGACGGCGTTCCGGATCCCGGACAGCGAGTCGACAAAGAGGTCCTCCTCGTTCGCCTCGTACGGCCGCGCACTCGTCGATGCGATCGGTTTCAGGGTGTCTTCGAACGCTGCGCCGTGGACACACAGCACGCCCTCGAGCAACGGCCTCGCGGCTCCACCCTTGGCTTCCAGGGCATCGCTGAACCGAATCGCCTCGCGCTTCATCTCCTCGCGGAGGCGGACGATCAACTCGCGGCCGTCCTCGGCGGGGAGGTTCAACCTCCGGATGCGCTGCTCTTCGCGCGTCCAGCGCGTGTGGTCCATGACGATGATCGAGACGAGTCCGAGTTTCTTGAGGTAGACCATGCCCTCTGCGATCGACTCGAGTTGGCGGTCGGAGAACGGGCCCTGGACTTTGACGAGCGCCGTGTGCCGGCTCGCGGGCGCCGAGAGCAACTCGCTCGCGAACGCCGACTTGCCCTTCAGGTCGGCGTCGGCGCCGTTCGGGTCCGAAGAGGTGCCTTCGCCGGTCGAGGAGCTCAGCGTCGGGATCGCGCGTGAATAGGCGGTCGTCGGCGTCTCCTGATCGCTCAGCGGGAAAGCCGGTCCGTCTTCCTCCCGGCGCGGAGGCGGACCCGGAGCAAACGGGTCGAGCTCAAAGCTTGAAGGTCGAGAAGCCGGATCAAAGTTGCGCAAGTAGAAGCGCGAGTCGCGAGCGGACGGTTGGGCTTCGAGGACGCTTAGGATGAGATCCTGCGGGCAGCGGTTGGGTCAGTCGCATGGTCAGCTTGAGAACCCCGCAAGAGAGTGCGACACAATGGCCGCAGTGCAACGTACGCGCTGCCTCTCGGCCTCGACCTGGCGTTTCCTAATCTCGCCCGAGAGGAGTTTCCCGCCCGTCTGCATCCATCGAACCTATCGCGGGGGCAGCGGTGTCAGCTCAGAGCCCAATCGATTGACCTGACTGAAGAGCTGCGCACCGGCGTTCGTGTCCTGGGCGTGCGGGCGGATGAAGTCCGAGAGGTCGAGGCGACATGCGCATGTCGAAGGGCCGAGTCGAGGATCCGGACGCTCATGGCGTCCTCTCAGCGCTCAATCCCAGCGGTATTCTCCAGCCAGCCAGCCAGCGTAGCAGCAGGTGCCCTTGAGCAAGTCCACGGTGAGCTGCGAGCGAGTGTCGAGCGGTTTGGGCGAGGGCTTTATCGACTTGAGTCAACCTGCGTTCCGTCATTTTTCGATTGCGCCCGAAAAACGGCTGCGGCGCCGCGCCCGAGCAGGCTTCCCGAACCGCGCGTCCGAGTCGCTCGCTCTTCGCAGCGGAAGACTTTGCGTCGTATATGTATGCCCAATCACAGGAATGGCAATGCACCTCACCTCTCTACCGTGGATCACGCTATCGGATGACAGGCGGTCGCCTAGTCCGCAGCAACATCAAATTCGCAGGCAGCCGCACTGTGCTCGCAAGCAATGACTCGCCGCGGTAGGGCACGCAAGCCGATAAACCTCGGAGTACGTTGAGGGATAGGGGAGAAGAGGCGGAGGGACGATCCAGAGAAGCCGGCTCCGAGACTTGCGAGCGGTCGCGCGTGCGCTTCGCATGCGACCGAGAGCTTGGAGATGTCGGTGATTGCTTCATCCTCGGAAAGCACAGCTGGGCGCGAAGTTGTCAAATCGATATTACCGGATGCGATGGCGTCGCGAGGCGGACGAGCGTGCTGGAGAGACTTGTGTGCACTATTCGTTCGTGGAAGCCTGCCTTCTGGAGGCCTGTAATGACTCTAATCCAGTGTTCCTTTCCGCCAGGCTGTCCATAGCGAGGAGAAGCAGAGGGCGAGTGCTCGCAACTTCATCATCAGCATCATCATCATCTTGGACCCTCCTCGACTTGACTCCGAACCCCACGCCCCCTGTCGCCCGCTACACCCGCCATGACGACTCGTGCCAACTACCACCGCGTCGAGACGCCGAGCGACCTGCAGGCCGAGCTCTCGACGGACCTGAACCGCGTCTCGGTGCTGTACTTCCGCGCCGACTGGGCCGAACCGTGCAAGACGATGGACGGCGTCACCGACGAGCTCGCCAAGCGCTGGCCAGACGTCCTCTTCCTCTCCGTGCGTCCCCCCCGGAACGAATCCTACTCAGGAAGAAATGCTGGCCACCTCGCCGACTGACTAATCTCCCTCGCATGCTCTTCACCCCCCGCCAGATTGAAGCCGAAGCCCTGCCAGACATCTCTGAATCCTTCGAAGTGGACGCCGTACCGTACTTTATCCTCCTCAGGGTGAGTTGAACCGCTTCCATCGCGCAGACAATTGGGCGCCACTTTTCCTTCCTGTTCACGGGGCCACTCACCCCCTGTTCCTCCTTACTTCTTGCCCTACACGCGCAGGGACACACCCTCCTGACCCGCCTCTCGGGCGCTCAGCCCGCCGCGCTCTCAGCGGCGCTCAAGTCGCACGCCGCGAAACCCTCCGCCCTCTCCTCCTCCTCCCAGCAGCCCGTCGCCGCCAAGACGACCTACAAACCGGGCGAGCAACCCGTTACCGGCGCTCCGAGCGCGCAGGGGACCGTCGGAGCCGGAGCCGAAGATGAAGAGGTTGAGGAGAGCGAGGAGGAGCTCGCGAAGCGGTGCGAGGAGCTTATGAAGCAGTCGGACGTGGTCCTGTTCATGAAGGGAGACCGCGACACGCCGAGGCATGTCATTGCCTTCTTTTCTTTCACTTGCCTCTTGTCCTGAAGGACTGACCAGCTCGAATCGACTTTGCTCCCGTTCGCAGGTGCGGCTTCTCGCAAAAGATCGTCGGCATCCTCGAGAGCGAGCACATCGAATACACCACGTTCGACATCCTGCAAGACGAGGGCGTCCGACAAAGTGCGTTCCCTCGGGGTTGCTCTCACGGCACTCCACCAACAGCGGAAACGAGCCCAGAAGCTGACTCTAACCCGCTTTCGCCCTTTCTTCTCGGGGAACCTCCTACGTTCGCCCCTCCCTACAGAGCTCAAGGAGATGAACGAGTGGCCTACGTTCCCGCAACTCATCATCAAGGGCGAGTTCGTCGGCGGGTTGGACGTCGTCCAGGAGATGCGCGAGGCAGGCGAGCTGCAGGACCTGGTCGGGTCTTCGTCTGTGCCTTCGTAGGGCTCCCGTAGGAAGGACGGAACGGCGTCGACTTTACGTCAGAATTTCTCGTGAGAGAGGCGAGTCTCCGCCTGTTGGACTTGGACCTTCCGAGAAGCTGTCGTCTGGGCTGCTCTCGTCTTCCTCCCTCGCATCACGGCTCCCATTCACTGCATGCTCTTCTCCAATCCGCGAAGGAGTGATCACAGAACAAACTTATGAAAAGCACAAGAGCGCTCTCGAGTCGTAGAATAGCTCCCCGACAAGCTCCGGATCCATTCGACCCTACCCGCCTCGTCGACTGCCTCTCCGCGCACGAAAAGACCGCTCTCACAGCGGCGACGTCGGATCCTGCACGTTGAACGCCACTTTGACCATCTCGACCGTCGTGACCCACGGGTTTTTCGGCGAAGGGGTGTCCCGTAGAGATTCCCTGCGTGGAGGAAGGGGGTGTGCGCCTGCGTCAGCGTATCCTGGGCATGCATGCGCCGATCTGACGGGGGCACGGGGTCAGGCAGCTCACCGGTTCTTGACGCGGAGGATAAAGTTGAGCAGGACGGCGACAAAGATGAGCACGCAGACGACCAGGGGACCGTAGGGCTCGTCTGCCGTCCGTGTGACCAGACTCGAGTCAGTGAGGGAGACGGTCAATCATGCAGGGGCGCTTTCCGGACGACTGACCGTGGTGGCCTCCGTATCGCATCACGATCCTGTACCGCCGGATCCGGTGCATCGTCCATGCGTATCCGAGCATGGAGCACGCGATCACGGCGTAGATGACGCCCATCGTCTTCGACGCCCAGTCGCGGTCGGTCGCTGAGTTGAAGAGCGCGAGGGCGAAGGAGGAGAGGAGCAGGGCGACTCGGAACCAGGAGAGGAGGGTCCGTTCCGACGCGAGCCAGACCTGGCCGGGGAGGCGACGTCTCCGTTAGAGCACAGGTCGAGTCTGTGTGGCCAGCAGATTGTCCTCGCTCACCTTCGGCTCAATCTTGGAGGCGTCCGCGCTGAGCCTCTGCATGCCATCACCCGGCGGAGCACCCTGAGTCGCACCATAGTTCGGTGCATCCGGAGCCGGGGCCTGCGTGTCCGACTTCATACATCAGCACTGAACAGCCCCCTTCTCAAGCATTGACCGCCCTGTCGCGGGGAGAGCCAAAAGATCGTCGGAACCCCCTCCAGGGCGAAACAGTGATCAACGCACCTCGGCGCCCGGGGACAGGTCGGCGAACAAGGCCGGGAAGCGGTGCACGAGGCGGTTGTGCAGCTCGCGGGTGAAGCGGCGCGATTGCTCGACGGGTGCGGCCATTCTCTCGGGGCGTCGCCTGTCGTCGTCTGTTGCGGGCTGATCGGGCGAGGGGACGGGGACGGGCGCGGATCTGGGAGCAGGCGTCAGCTGCCGGCACTGAGCAGTGGCTATGAAGCTCGTTGATGAGTGCGTCAAAGCGAGCGTGCGCTGTGCGTAGCTCCTGTGCGCCCGCCCTGTGATGGTCGACCCCGCACTCTTGCTGATGAGGACCGCCGACTTTGAAATGACGCCGAGTCGCGCCAGAAAGGCGAGGCAAACGCCCCAGGCTGCAAGGCAGCTCACTGGAGATTGAGTGGGACTCACTGCTGATCAGTCTGTGCGCGTACGAGCAGCGATGCGGCGTTGTATCGAGTGTGAAGAGGCGATACCGGGCAGATATGTACCGAGGGCACGTTCGACAAATCCCGCAACCTTGTACCCCGCTCCGCTCCAGCTTGCACAGTCCCTTCGGAGCAGACTGAATTTGCAAACAAAGTGAACGAGAAATGCGAAAGTCTACAGGGAAAGAGGAGGGCGACAAGGCGGGAAGTTCGGAGCAAAAAGTCGAAAAGGCGTACGCGACCGCGAGGAGGAATCAAGTCGTACAAAAACGCAAGAGGTCTAAGCACAAGCCAAGAAGACAGATCTGAAGACAAAGTTGGAGTCTAGAAAATAGCCCCGATCTGCGGCGCACCTGACCGCGACTGGTGGTTCCTCCGCTCGGCGCCCTCGAGGACCATCTGCTCCTCCGGCCTCAAGAACCTCCGATCGAGGCACGCGAGGATGCGCGGGCCGAGGTTGAAGCGCGCAGTCCGCGCGAGAGAGATGTACCGGCTCATCTCGAGGTGCAGGGACTGGTAGTACACGAGCGACGCGCGGCGCAAGGTCTGCATCACCGACAGAACGGTCAGTCGGAGAGATCCGGACGCTTCGATACGCTCAAAGGATAGGTAAGACGCACAAAGAGGACCCGCTCGAATCCGCTCAGGAAGAGCTGTTCGTGGAAAGCAAACGCGGCGGCCTGGGTCGGGCAAGTTCGCGCAATCTCGTTGATCAGACGCAAGTGCGTCGTCTGCGGCGGGCGATAACCGTATGAGAAGCTGCAGCTGATTGCAGACGAGCCTCGCAAAGACTTACGCAGTAGGCCATCGCCTCGTATTCAACGCCGCCAGTCATGCCGCTCGGGACTTTGGGACACTCGATCGCCTCCGCGTCGATCTGCTCGAGCGTCCAGAACAGGTTGTTCGCGTGGCAGAAGACCCTGAAAAATACGGCAAGGGGCGTCAGTCTCAAGCTGGAGGCTCCGGTAAGCATGATAGATCGAGTCGTGCAGACTGACCAGAAGTAGTCCCGCACGCAGTCGGCGATCTCCTTCACCCACACCTTGTAAGGCCGTGCGCGGTGGGCACGCTGAATAAAGTCGACTTTGGCCTCCTCCTCCTCGTCCGGCGGGCCCTGCATCAAGCTGACCACGAATCGATGCGCCTGCTGGACCCGCTCGGGCGCGAGGACCTCTTCGCGGTCAGAGGTGTCGCTGTCTCGGGAGGAGCCGAGCGTCGTCTCGTCTTCGCTGGACTTGATGCGACGCGTGTACCGTCGGACGCCTCCGCTTCCGCTCTCGTACCCGCTCGACGCCGGAGAACCCGCCGACGTCGGTGAGGACTGCGCCACCGGCTGGAGGGAGACCTCCGTCGACGCCCACGCCGACTTGGGCAGACTGTCGCATCCGGGCGGGCAGATCTGGAAGAGCGAGTGGAGGAGCTCGACGAGGATCTGACGGCAAGGCAGGTCGCCCGGGCGTTTCTCCGAGAACAGCAGGGCGGCCATGGGAAGGAACGGCGTCGGGGAATGGGACGCAAGGGTGCGTTTGCCGACCTGGAGGAGTATCGGGAACTGTCAGCATGAAGTCACGTCGAGGAAGGCATGTAGAACGCACCGATGTCATCGTCAGCGCTTTGAAGCACCGCAGCACCTCGTGCAGGACCTGATCGTCGTGCTGCTCCTCCCTGTCGAGGATGCAAGGATATGGTTCAGTCTCGCATTCACGGTGCACTGATGCAGATGCCAAGTCCTCACCGCCACTCCTTGTCGAGCAGATCTTTCAAGCGCTCGAGCAGGGCAACATAGCCACCTTGCCGAACAAAATCGTCCATCCATCTGCACACCATCGTTATAAGCAACCATCCGGTTGTACGCCTCGACGCAGACGATCGACTCACGCGGGTGACTCGGTGCGAAGACGCCCTCGCAGGCGGCCCAGCTCCTTGACCTCCAAAGCATCGATGGTGCCCGTCCGAAGACGCTTCGCCCAGTACGCCGAGGTCTCGTTCTCCGTGCTCGGAACTCCCGCAGTCCCGGCCGAGGCCGGCTCGGTCGGTTTACGGAAGCCGCGAAGTACACCCGACGAAGCGGAATTGGTTCGGGTGTGGGAGCGAGACCGGTCGCGTCGGCCAGACGTGACCGACGAGTCGACCACGGGCGTCGTGTCCGCGGCTTCGCGCGCCGCCTGCCCGCGGAGCGAGCTGTTCGATTTGGCTTTGCGCAGGAGCGTCTTGATCCCGCTCGCGGACTGGCTGTCCTTCTTGTCTTGCCTGTCGGTTTTGCCGTTCGACGAGACGACGTTCATGGATCGCCCGCGTTGATGCTGCGGAGCGCGGACCGACTGAGCGGGCGACGAAGCGGTCCTGAGCATCTCCTCCTTGAGAGGAAGGGCCAGGCCGAGCATCTTGGTGCGAACCGTCGCATCTGGCAACTGCATCGTATCCTAGAGCACGAACGCTCGAGTCAGCGCTGAATCGTATCCTCGGCTAGGCGCGTCGGAATGAGCTCACGAGGAGTCGTGCAAACTCGGCTTCGATCCGCTTGGTCCGGCCTGGCCCCGTCTCGACGGGTTCAGCCTGCTGCAGCGTAGCGGGACGAAGCCCCTCGCCCATCGAAGACGATCTGGGTCGACGCTTCGGGGGCCCAGGCTGCCCTCCATGTATGTGGCGCGAGTCGGAGCCAGAGTCCGGCCTATCAAGCGGTAGCGGCGCATAGCTCTCTTCGGGGAACCAAGCGTGACTCGGCGAGCTGGAGGACGAAGCGGGGCTCGGGGCGCTGGGGCGCGACGGCAATGCCTCGATGAAGGAAGAGGCAGGGCGATGCTGGACCGCCGGACGGGATGCGCACGGGGCAGCAGAGTCCGACCGGATAGGAGGAGACGCGCGCGGTGGATCGCCCCGCTGAGCAGCGCCTCCGGGATAGACGGCTCCTGGGCTCGGAAGGACCGCAGACTGCGGGCGAGGAGGACGAGGTGGTTCGGGGCGTGGAAGGTTCGGGGTCGAGCGATCGAAGGTACCGAATCTGGTCGCCTCCTCCTTACGCGCTTCCATGCGCTGAGATTCGCCAAGGTTTGGGCTCCCGGCCACAGTGGAAACGAGACTGGGTGCGTGAGTTGAGTCGCTGGAGCGAGTCGCCATCGTCCCGACCGTGATGGCGGTCTGAGCGTCGGTCGCGCTCGACAAATCCGTTCGCGCGCTCATCGTACTCGCACGCAGAGCCCGGCCCGACGTGAGCTGGGATGCACCAAGGACGGGTCGAGCCGAACCGGCCGGCTTAATCTCGTGCGTCGCGAACCGCGGGTCCGACGTCGGCTGATTCTCCTTTCCGCCCGCGGCGTTCCTCAGCTGCGGGTCGAACTTCGTAGGCGATGTATTCGTGCTGCGCTTCGCTTGCATCTGGAAGAACGAAGCGGGCACGGTGGGCGAGACGCCGCGGGTAGGTGAGACGGGGCCGTTCGACCTGGCGAGGTTCGCGTTCGGCTCGACGCGCAGCGCGCTCTGAGCGTCCTGTCCAAAGCTGGTCTTGGTCGGCGAGGCGATTCGAGGCGCCAATGCGTCGTATGGTTGAGACCGTGCGCCCAGGCTCGCCTCTTCCCAGCCCTGGACGAGCGACGCGACCCGCACACCCGAGCCGTTCGCCCGGGTCGACGGCGACGCGGGCGCGCTGCCTTGACTTGGAGCGACTGTAGGCGTAGCGCGATTGCCCGTCGGCGCGCGGTTCCAGCGCTCGGCGTGGGTGTCGCGGTCGACGGGGGCGCCGACGCCGGTGACGAGAGACCGCAAGAGCGCGGTGCGCTTGCTCGGCGAGGCCGGTGGCGAGGCTGCCTGCATGCTGTCGAGGTCTCTAGGCGTGTATGAGCCCTAGCGGGGGCAGGGCGGACACGGGGCGTAAGAAGGGGCCGAGTGGTGGTGGTTGAGCCAACTTCTCGCCGGCAAAGACGCCGCAATCTCGCTCGGACCCTCTCGCGCTCCACCGCTTCGGGGGCCCATAGAACCGCTCTGGAGTCTTTTTTGACCATCTCTCAGAGTGTGCCGCAAGCTCTCCGAGTGTTCTCTCAAGACGCGAAAAAGTCGCCCACAGTTTCAGCTCGACTTGGCTCGACTGCGGGCGGCTGCGGTCACCTCGAATTATCGCATTCCCCGGCCGAAGGTACCGTTACCGGACTTGCAAGCTACAGTACACTTAGGTCAAGCTCGAAGATCCCCCCAGCTGCTTGTCCAAGCCATGCCCGCCTCTTAAAAGCCCGAAACCCTGAATCCGGTGCGGTGGATATACTCGCTCAAAGTCGTCGCCCGTACGCCGAGGTCCTCGTGGCTCGTATCGTTCTCCCGGCGCATCGTCCCGTTACAGACGAGAGTTCCGTCGACCGTCGACTCGGAGACGTATCTGCAACGCGACAACAAAGTCAACATCGTTTGGGCGTTCCGCAGCGAGCGACGTGACTTCGACCTACTGCCACATCTCGCTCAGCTCACGATACGCCTCCGGTCCGAGGACCGCTTCCTGTCTCGCCTTTGCCGCATCCGGGTCCGGACGCACGAAGCGCGCCTTCTCGCCGGTCGCGCGCTCGTATTCCGCAGCAAACTGGGGCACGGTCAAGCCGGGCGTGCCAACCGGGTAAGCCTTTCCGGCAGCGACCGCCGGACCAGCCTCCAGGGCAGCTGTAAGGTATTGTCTATGCACATCAGCTCATGTGCCTGGACGGTTGCGAGCCTGGCGCCGCCGCACCTGCAGCGAAGGTCCCGATATCCGATCGGTCATCCACCCACGAGAGCTTGGCTTCCTCGGAGACGGGCAAGCTGAAGACGACGCTCTGATCAGCTGTGAACAGATAAGGCTCTCTAAGGTAAGCTGCAGTCGAAACCGATGCGGAAAAGGGGCAGATACCTTGACGCTGCGCGAACAACGGAGTGTGCAAATTGCTGTAGAAGAACCCTGTTCGAAGGCATTTGCGTCAAGTTGAGATCGGAGTCTCATGCGATTAGTAGGCGCACCTGGATAAAGCAGGGTTACCGCCGGCAACCTCGCTTTGGCGTACTCCGCGACGACGGCCTTGGACTCCCAGTGCGCAGCGTGTGTGAACCTGCCGCCGCTCAGCTCGGCAAGACTCGGAAGCGCCGAGTACACCAAGTGCTGCACTCCTGCGGCCTTTCCGAGGCAACGGACCGATGTCACAAGCCCTGAGAGTCAGCTGCGAGCAGACGCCACTCTGGCGCAGGAACGAGTTGCGCACCTTGGCCGCATCGACGAGGTTCTTCCCCTGCCTGACCTCCAGAGACTCCCGCTGCTGGGTGTCGCTGCCCGAGCTCGGTCTGAAGGTCGACGCCAAGAACACGCCGTACGAGCCCCTCAGCGCCTCCTCCAGGCTCTCGACCTTGTCCAAGTCCGCCTGCACCAGCCGGAGCCGCCCGAAATGGATCGCATCCTTGTGCGAAGCGCGGAGAGCCTCGGCTTTGCGGCCCGCGAGGTCCGTCGTGACGGCGCGAACGGCGAAATCGGTCGAGGTGAGAAGGGCAGCGACGACGCCCGAGCCTTGGTTGCCGGTCGCGCCGATGACGGTGACGGTCTTGTGGACGCTCGACATTGTACCAGCTGTCTTCTGCGGCTTCATGAGCGAGCAGACGGAGAGAGAGGCCGAGAATGCGGGACGCTTACGGTATCTCCCCTCTCCGACGCACATTCACGTGACACTCCCGCATTGCGCAGCACCATGTAATGCAGCATATGCGCTTACGTCCGCCCGCCTCGCACTGATGCCAACAGAAGCTTTCCAAATGGAGGAACATAATTAATTCGATCTATGTAGGAACTGTGCTTTGCCGTAGAGCTGGAAAGGCTTCGGAGTCAGGCTGGTTCCGTCCGCTGTCGATCCGGCCGTGCCGCAGTTCTCGCAGCATCTCTCGCGGTCTCGCTCGGGAAGAGCATCCTTCGCACTGTAGGAAATCCGTGGAAGTGGAGCGTCAGAAAGTCATGAGAGCCGGCGAGGAAGGGCATGCAGGACTGACCCAGTTCGATCGAGTATTCGTGCGTGCCGATCTCGTTGTGGGCTCCCTTCCACGCCTGTAGGACCCATTTCCAGTCGTCAGCGTCCTATACCTCGCAGAACTGGGGCAAATCGGGCGGAAGAAAAGAGTCACCTCGGCCCAAACGACCTCGCCGAACCCGTTCCCTCGCTCGAACCGGCTGACCGTACCCCACCCTCCGACCTTGACCTCGCTCACGTGCTCGTCCCGTCCAAGGCGCCTCGGCTGTGCACTCTCGGCGCCCTCCCGTTGCGCCTCCTGTTCCCCGGACCCCTCCGAGCCGGTCATGGGCGGCGAAAGCAACGGCTCGAGGAGGCGGTCCGTCAAGGTGCGCGAGTGCGACAAGGGAATGACCGGATCGTTATGCGCGTGCAGGATCAGGATCGGGGCGCGGATCGTCTGGAGGGCAATTCCCAAGGGATTCGGGGCGAGTTAGCGCGGAACAGAAGAGATAGGAGACTCCGACTCAGCACACCTCGATGATGCCATGTGTGTCGAAGCGCGTCTTGAGTAAACGCAAAAGGTAGTTGAGTAGGGGAGGGAACGCTCGCAGTGGCGAGAGCAGCGGGACGATGTTCCCTGTCACGCACGGAAAGGAGAAGTCAGCTCTGGGTGCTTGGCAGGGCCGCGGTCCGATACATGCTTACCGAGTTTGTACGTCTCAAGCAGAGAGGCGATCGACGAAAAGGGTGCTACGAGCACCACCGCCCGAGGATGGATATCCTCCCGAGCGAGGCGCCCGGCCAGACCGGCGCTGACGCCCGTCCCGAGGCTCTGGCCCATGATAGCGATTTGCTCGGGCCGGACGCGCTTCTCGAGGTGCAGGTAGTCCCATGCGGTGCGGGCGTCGGTCAAGAGCCCCTCCTCTGAAGGCGGCGGGGACCGGCTCGAGTCGGCAAAGCCTCTGATGGAGCCAATGATCGAAAGGTGAGCGGAGGTGCTCCCAATGCTTCAGCCCCCGCGCAGACCCACCTGTAATCGATGATGAGAAAGTTGGCGCCGAGGTCCGTCAGGTGTCGGGCGGTCCGGACGCGGTTCCCTGCAGCGCGGGTGGCGGCATTCCCGTGAAAGTAGACCACGGTCGGCCTCTGCGGGTCACTGTCTCCCGGCACACCATCATCAGCGCTCGCGCTTCATTCCCCGATGCTCGCGTAGTGGAGCACTCACCCGAGTGCGTCGTCGAAGACACTCTGCGCAAGCGGACCGTCGGGAAAAGTAACTTCCCCGCTCGCCTCAATCGCCCGCTCGTACACGTCCCGCGGCAAGACCTGCCAAGCTCCCAGTACGGCGCCATCTTGCGTCGTCAAGTTGAAGGGGAGGACCTTGCCCGGTGCGAATCCGACGAGTTCTGGGCGAGAGAAGTCGGTTCCGAAGGGGATCCGGATCGGGTGCAGGTAGATCAGGGCGCGCTGGACCGGCTCGGCGATGAGGGACAGCAGGAAGGCCACATAGGCGACTGTCGGGCGGGGAGCTCGGAGGTGAGCGCGATTCTGAGGAGGATCCGCAAAAGAACCTGTCGAGAGGGAGGAAGGCAGCCTGAGACGCACCGAGTCCGGCCAGCAAGCAGCGGTTCAGCCTCCGCCAAATCACGCCGAGCATCTCGAGGATATTCGCTCCCGATATCGAATCACAATACAGGCCCCTATGGTGGCACGATCGTGTAGCAGCGGTGCTCCTCAAATGTCGGATAGAAAAGCCGAACAGCAGTCTACGCGCTCCGGACGAGCGAGGCGAGCAGTCCGAGCTCTTGAGTACTGTTTGTACAGTGCTGTACTGGCTGTAAGACGGAGAGCTGTGGACGAGTGAGCTTATAGAAAGAGCGCAAGGTTGTTCGGTTCGGTCCGGCGACACTTTGACCGCTTGCTGCTCTTCCGCTACGCGCCGGACTGGCTCGAGCTGAGCACCGCTGCAGCGCTCTCGAACAGTTCTACCCGCCAGAGCTGACTGCCAGCCATGGCATCGAGCCAATTTCTGCCGTCTGCGTCCTCGTCATCGTCGACGTGCATCGACGTCTTTGTCACCTCGATCCTCTCGAATCCAGCGATTCGGGGCCGACACGAGCGAGTCAGACGCGCACTACTCTCCGCCCGCGTGCCGTACCGCGAACACGACGTGCGTCCCCTTTCCTCCCGGGCGATCTCCCCCACAAACCCTCGACGGAGCCGTCATGTGCGCGCTCCAACTCTACAAACCGGTAGCTGACGAGGGACATTGACTACAGGTCGCAGGCGATGAAGCGGCCAAGAAACTCTGGAAGCGCAAGAATGGCGGCAAGAACGAGCTCCCGTTCGTCCTCGTCGACGGAGATCCCGTCGGTTCCATCGAGGACATGGACGAAGCGTCAGTCCCCGTCGCGCTTTCGACTGCACACTTCAACATACGCTGACGCCGACTGCACCGGCAGAGTCGAGTTTGGCGAACTCCGCCAGTTCCTGCGCCTCGACGCGCAGCGGCCCGCCCACGTCTCCCCGGCCGCTCCCATCGCCCCCTCAATACCGACCGTCTCGACTCAGAACCAGACAGACAAAGCCCACGGTGCTCATTCGCCGCCCTCGAACCGAACAGGCGCTCTCGACGCCGCCTTGTCGAAACCGAAACCCTCCCTCGACGACTTTGCCGACTTGGACTTGACGGAAGAGGAGCTCGCGTCCCTCGCGCGCGAGCTGACGGGGTCTTCCGCCGACGAGACCCGCTCGGCACTTCTCTCTGCGAGCCAGAGCCGCCCAACCGGTTCCGGCACCGGCTCATCAGCGTCCGGCCGACCCGAAGGCGGCGGCTACTCCTTCTCGACCTCGCAGCAATTCGTCCCCTCGTACGCGCCCACCGCCCCGCTCAAACTCGAGCGGGTCAATTTTGTCCGGCCGATCGACCGCAGGTTGGCGGATCGAGACCGCGAGCAGCAGGACTTTCTCGCCGGGCTCGACCCGGAGGCGATGGACGAGGACGCGTTGGAGAAGCTTGCGCGGGAGCTCGAGCTCGAGGATGAGCGGCACCGGCGGTCGTCGTCGTCCGGGAGATTGGGGACGCCGACAGCGGCGGGGTCAGGGGCAGGGACGGGGAAGCTGGCGCCGGCGGTCAAGACCGTCGAGTCTACCATTCCGCCCCCGCTTGGGGACGTTACTGCCGTCGAGGGTGACGGCGGAGCCTCGTTGTCGAGACCGCTCAAAGAGGTCGAAGCTGTCACTGTGCCGAATGCCGAGCCCGAAACCGAGCGGGCCTCGTCCGGGCCGACGGCATCGCATCTGAACGGGCCGCAGCGATCAGACGCCGCTCCGGCGGAAAACGAGCAGCAAACTACCGTGCGCGTGGAGCCGGTCTCAGACTTTGAGCGCCAAGCCCGCGCCGACGCACAAGCCGCCGCCCGTCCCTCACGCGACGACGACGCCACTCCCCCAATCTTGATCGAGACCTCTCTTCCGGAATCGGACAAACCCGTCGGAGCGGACGACCTCGCTGCGAAGCGGGACCGGAACCGGCAAGCGCGGCGGGTCAAGTCTGAGGCGGAGCGGCGACAAGAGCCAGAGGTGGGAGGAGAGGGGGAGGGCCAGGGGTCGACGAGCGAGATGCCGACTTTTGGCGTCGAGGCGATGCAGGAACCGCGGAGCGAAGAGCGTACGGGGCAAGAAAAGAAGGGGCGGGAGGGCGACGCGGTCGAGCGGAGAGTCGCCGAGGCGATCCGAGACGGTGACTTGTAGCCGGGGTCGGGTCGCCAGCTCTCAGATGATACCTCCCTCACAACGACTTGCGATCTCGCTAGACCGAATGGCGTGGGTAAACAACAAGGGTACTGCAGACGACTGTCAGAATCTCCGATCCCCGTCCCTCCTTTCCGCCCGTCCAACTCAAGCCGTATCTGTTGCGCGGCACACCTCCCGTCAGCTCGAATCTCGGGCGCCGCGCGGCAACGATCCAGGAACAAAGGAAAGAGAGTACTTGGACAGTACTCGGGACGCACAGTAGTAATATTCGTCGATGAGGGGAACGTAATCCCGCAAGAGGGTCGACACGAACCCGACGAGGGGCTTCTCCTCGAACTTGTTCGCGAAGCCTTCCAGTCGCGGCCTGCCACAACGAGAGCGCGCGAGAGAGGGTCAGCGAAGCCATTCGCGCGCAAGAGAAGGAAACGGATCCCCCGAGGCGCCTCACTTGGTCCAGCCCTCCCAGACCGGTCCGCGCACGAGGTACCACCAGAACTGCCTCGCGCGCTTACTCGTCTCCTGCTTCTCCAACTCGGTCTCGGTCTTGACGGGCAACATCGGCCCGGAGGCTTTGTCCGTTCCGAGCCGCGAGGCGGACGAGGACCGCAGGGAGAAGGCGAGGTACTCGAGTGCGAGGGAGAGGAGGTACGGGAGGGTGTGGCGGCGGCCGTACTTGCGCATCGCGACGACTGTGGGCCCGCGAGAGTCGGGTCAGTACGCGACGCGCAAAGGGGGGGCTCCCTCAGCAAGGACGAGTCCACGAGAGAGGACGCACCGTAGATCAGAGGCCTGAGGATGTAGATGATCTCGGCCAGGCGCTTGATCCCTCGTGCTTTCGAGACCAAGTCCTCAGGTCTCCGTACGTCCTCGATCGTGAGCACCCGCGACAAAAGGTACTCTTTTCCGACGTCCTTGCTTCGGGCGGGTGTGTTAGACACCGTAGGATCTCCGAGCGCCGCGTCGGAGTCTTTGCGCAGGGAAGCGAGCGTCGGCCGTACGGACCCCGTCCGCGGTCCAGTCCAGAACTCGGGTTCGTCCTCGCGGTCCGCCTCGACCGCCGCCACCCCGACCTCTGCCTCGCTCGCATCGCGCGACTCTTTCAGAAGGACGTCCGCCGCGGACCTCGGAGGCGGGACGGCCGTGGCCGAGTCGGCGCCGTGGGCGCGGGCGGCGCGGCGCATCTTGGCGAGCCGTTCCTGGTTCATCGCAAGGAGGGCGGGATCCATCTCCCTCTCTGCGACGGGGGGCTGTACGCCCGTGCGGCCCTTGGTGGCGCGCATCAAGCCGAGGCGGAGGAGGGCCTTGATCGCTTCGAGCGCGACGACCGTCTTCTCCGCGCGGTCGCGCCCGCCGCGTTTCGCGACGGCCATCTCGACGAGGAGTTCGAGGGACTGGATGACGCTGAGGAGGTGGGCGAGGACATTGTAGGGCGGGGACTTGGTGACAAAGTGGCGGGTGTAGCGGGTGTGCGACGAAGACGGGGGCCGGAGCGGAGCCGGCAGGGAGGACGCGGCGCGGTGCAGGACCGAGTCATGATAGAGACTAATCAGGTTCAGCAGCGAGTACACTGTGGAGCCAGCTGTGTCAGCGGTGCGATCGCGAGCGGAAGAGTCGCGTGAGGGGACGAGGTGGGGAGCGGAGGGGACGTACGGCCCTCGGACGCGACCTCGGCGTCCCGGAATCGCCCTGCGGGTGGCGCGAAGGGTCAGTACAACTACTGGGTGCGCCTGGCGCGCTGTAGACTCGCCTGGGAGGAAGTAGGTGAGGGTGCGGAGCGACGACTCGATGGACGCGATCCGCGACGAGTTGGAGACGAGCGCCGACTCATCTGCGCGGCGTGCTCTCGCGTGGTCAGTCGAGAAGACTTCCATATGGTCCGATACTCGCGCTCACAGGTCTCTAGTGCGCTTGTGAGCCCCATTTGGCCGTGTCGAGTCGAGGCCGGAGGGAGACGCCGGACACCGGGCGACGCGCTCAAGTCGAGTTGCCGGTCACCCGGACGCACTCGCTCTCGCTCTGAGGGAGGCTGAAGGGGCTGAGAATTCATACGAAAGGGTCATACATAGGGTAGTAAAACTCGCAACCACCCCATGGCCCTGTGCAGCGAGCGGCATTGGCTGCACCGCGCTTCCTTTTTTTTTTCCTCAAGTCGGGCGGTGCGCTGCTGCCGAGGCTCGCGCGACCCGCGTCCTGCCCCGCGTCTGCCGCTCTCTACAGCCCCCAGGACTATACGAGCGCCAGCCATGTCGGCCTCCAAGACCCTCGCGAGCATCGCCGCGCCCGCGCCCGAAGTCGTCGAGCAGCCGGTCGAGCAGAAGCAGCACCAGTCGGCCAAGCAGAAGGCTCGCTTCGACAGCGGACTCGCAGAGACTCACGTCGACCGCGTTCGTGTCGATGGACTCGTGAGTCGACTCAGACAGTCGCTTCAGGGCTCCACAGGGGCGCGCGACCGCCTCCAGGCGGCGACAGGCGGGCGAGACGGGGCGCACTCTGGCGACAAGGGGGTCGTCCATCAAGCAGCGTGATCACCGTCAAGTCGCGCACCGGAGCTCCTGGGCGCATGTGAGAACGGCGCGTGCATAGCGAGCCAGTCACAGGCATCACCCCGGTCGCCCGGGCAGCCATCGGCGACCCTCCGAGCCGACCGTCGTGATGGCAGCGAACCGCGACCCCCGTACCCGTCCCGCCCTACCCTAGCAGCACATCAGTCCCGAGAGAACAGAACTGGTCCTAACAAGCTCCCGATTCCCCTCGCAGGCTCTCATGAAGATCATCAAGCACTCGCGCGAGGCCCACACCGTCAACCCGGCGCCGCCCAACACCTCGAACGCGACCGTCACCTTTACCCCCGCCGTCGGCCAGCTGTTCGGTCTCGACTCGGAGGGCACCCTCGAGGTCTCGAATGCGTTCGGTCTCCCGGCCGGCACCTTTTCTGGCCCGCCGACCGACGCCAAGGATGAGAGCAAGGGCGTCAAGGCCGGTGCGTCGGCGTCCTCTCCTGCGCGCGTTGACGTCTTCTTGAGGGATTGACACTGTATAACTCTGACAGCTGCCAAGTACACGGCCTCGCTCGTGAACCGCCTGGCCGACGTCAACGCCGACGCCAACGTCGTCGGGTTCTACACCTCGACTAACAACGGCCAGGTCCTCGCGACCGGCGGGTTCCTCGAGGCCCTCGTCGGCGCGCAGCTCTCGGGCGGCGGAGTCGGCAGCGGGGCCAAGACGCAGCCGGTGGCGAGGCCCGGGATGGGCCCGCGGCCGGCGGCGCAGCTGGCGAGTGGCGACGCGAACAAGAGCGGCGCCGGCATCGCGCTCGTCTACGGTCAGTCCAGGGTTCGACACCGTGCATTTACCGTGCAGTCCCCGCTGACACTCTGACACCGACTCGACAGACATTGCGAGCGCAACACAAGGGGCGGTCGCGCTCAAGGCGTACCGGCTCTCGAAGGGGTTCGTCGACGCGTACCGCGCCGGCAAATTTGACACGACGAGGTGAGGGGATCTGCCTTCGAGCGCCCATGTTCGCCGGTCACTGACCCAACCCCCACCCCGCAGCCTGATTGAGCACAAGCTGATCCACTCGGGCATCCTGGAGGAGGTGCCGGTGGTGGTGCACTCGTCCGCGCTGCTGAACGCCTTCCTGTCGACCCTGACGGCGCCGACCGCGTCGAGCCCCAAGTCGAGCCTGTCGACGCCGTCGTTCGCGTCGCTGTCGCTCCCGGCGCCGTCCGCGTCGGCGCACGTCCAGTCGGCCGCGGTGCCCGCCCCGCTGACGCAGCCGCTGCAGCACCTGCTGTCGGCGCTCGAGACGCACCAGGCGCACCTGTCGACGCTGCAGTTCCAGTCTCGGCAGCTCGCGCGCGAGCGGACGCGGCTCGAGGCGTTGCACCCGAACGTGGCGAAGCGGCGACAGGAGAACGAGCAGCGCGCGCGGGACGGGTTGCCGCCGCTGCCGTTGACGGAGGAGGAGGTCCGCGCCGGGTTGAAGGAACCGAGTCGGCTCGAGACGATGTGCGCGGTCGCGGCGGTCGAGGGCGCGGCGAAGAGCTTGGCCGAGGCGACGGGCGCGGGCGTCGTTCGAGCGTACGGCGCCAAGTCGGGCGCGCCGGCAACGTCCCAGCAGCAGCAGCAGGAGATCCAGGTCCCGACGGCGTAATCTGTGGATTGCCACCCTGCCCGGTCTTGGTCTCCCGCATGCATTGTAGAAGCTCTAGCCCTCTCTCTTGTGTCTCCCTTGTTCTAACTCCTTTCCACCTAAAAGGCCTGCAAAGCGCTCGCGCCTATTCGCACCACCCTTGGCCTTCTCTGCGCTTCGTCCGTGAGCCGTGGCATGCCTCGGGGACAATAGCCGAGTTTACCCGATGGGTAGTCGTTGAGGAACGCCGCTACTCGAGATCCCTTTTCGGTCACAGGGCCCGGCTGAGAAGCCTGGGATGAGCTCTCCTGGTCTATAGACTGCCCACTGCTCCAGCCTAGGTCTGCGAGAGGTGGTGACGCGGGTGTGAGCGGCGGTTGCGACGCGTGGGATTGGCTGGCGAAGCGAGCGCGCGCGCGGAAGAACGACTCGCGCTGCTCGGCTCGCCTTGCCCGCGCCGACTCTGTGTTTCCCCTTTGCACACCGTCGCACCGTCACAAGTGAGCCCCTGTCCTCTGCAGCGATGCGCTGAGCCACAGGAGAACGCCGTGCTGACGTTTTCGCCCTGGTCGCGCGCGCCCGCTTCGCCTCGCAGTGGGATACTCTGCCGGTACGTCGCATGCGTGACGGCGTCCGGCGTCTTTCGCCTCGCCAGCTCGCGCGGCGGCACGAGCCCCGCTGGAGCTGTATACGCAGCAGGATTGCTCACACGGGACGCTCTATGATGCGCAGGTAACGCTTCCAAGGGCGCTGGTCTGTTCAAGACCCGGTACGTACTTGTCGTTTTCTGGGGCGAGCGCTTTGCGCGCCGTGATCGTGGCGAGACGGCCCGGTGGCGCGGACCTCGTCTCTGCCGGCGCGCGCGCTCGTCTTGCCACAATCTGTACAGCTATATAGCTGCTGACTCTCTTCTCGATCGGCGCCAACAGCTGCGCGCAGTGCCACACCGTCGAGGAAGGTGGCCGTCAGTCCCTTTTTTTCTCGGCTTCCGATCCCGGCTTCCGGTCGAGGGCGGGCGTCATCGACCATGGATCTGCAGTGTACTGACTTTGAGGTTTCTCTTCTACAGCCAACAAGGGTGAGCAGCCGCCACAATTACCACTTGCGATCGAACCGCGACTTCGCGCCGCCGTTATCCGATCCGTCCGCCGAGAAGAGCGCTGACCCCCTCCTCGCCCCCCTTCCCGTAGTCGGCCCCAACCTGCACGGTATCGTACGTCACTCTTTCAGTGCTTCTGCCGGCCGGACCCGCAGCTGACCCCATTCCCCCGCCTTCACAGTTCGGCCGCCAGTCCGGCTCGGTCGAGTCGTTCTCGTACACCGAGGCCAACAAGAAGGCCGCCGTTCACTGGGACGAGAACACCCTGTTCGACTACCTTGAGAACCCGAAGAAATACATTCCGGGTACCAAGATGGCGTTCGCCGGCCTGAAGAAGGAGAAGGTCAGTCCTCTGCTCCTCTCTATACCGATGAACGCTCCATTAACGAAATCCCCTGGCAATAGGACCGCAACGACCTGATCACCTGCACGTATTACGCACGCTCTACGCTGTCGGAACGACGAGCTGACCGAGACTCTGGCCGGACGCAACAGGGCTCAAGGAGTCGACGGCTTAGATTCACTGCGACTTACCCCCACCGCAATAGACGTAAATCTTCGGCGCCGTCGCTCTCGTGTAATGTTCATCTCCCCTCTACCGATTCCCCTCATGTCTCGGCCTCCGGATGGTGGCGAGAGTGGCGAGAGCAGGGACGGCGGCGGGCTGGCCGCGCATTGGGACGCGCTGTCTCCTCGCGTGGTATGGAGGGTATGCCTGCAGCTCGAAGGGTGTCTGGGACTCTATACGCTTCTCCACCACCAAGCGCAAGAAGGAGGAAGTGAGGGGGAGACGCTGTGAGGAAAGGGCAGACGCCGAGGGTGCTCTCTTCAGGCCTCCCCGCTCGCTTGCGGGATTCGCCACTTCTTCCGCAAGGGCATTTGCACCGCAATGCACAAGCGCAGGGAGCAGTGATATTACTGCGGTGTTGGGATGAGTGCCAATTTGCTCCGCTTCAAATCCTCCGGCCTTCAGCTCTGCTTCCTTCGTCCGGCCCAGCTCCTTGCATGCGTTTGTTCGGACCGGACAATCTTTTTGCCAGGATATACGCCAGGATCTGTATCAAGGGGGACTCTTCTCCCTGTGCACACGTAGGCCCGGTATACAAAGGCGAGTTTCCGCAGGTCCCGCGAAACTCACTATATCCAGCTCCGTGCGACTTCACCTTTGGCATATCGTCCGCGGCCTACTCCACTCCCAAAATCCGTTACGCATCGTCCTCCTCCATCTTGAGGACGTGCATCCCTCCCGCCTGAAGCATCGCCTCCCACCCTTTCTCGCAATCGATCCCGTCCGGCCCGCCTTCGCATTCTGGCGTCATCGCCCCTCCGTCCGAGTAGTAGAACCCCTCCCCTTCGTCCGACTCGCGGTCCTCCTCCCCTCGCTCCCCCTCCTCCTCCTCGTCGTCGTCATCGCGACCAGGCCGGCTGCCAGACGCGCGTCGTCGTCCTCCTCCTCTTGAAGACCGAGACTCGAACAAGCCTGCGTCGTCCGTCCGGAGCGCATGCAACCGACGAGGGGACGGCCCACCGTCCGACCCGCCGCCGACGGCGGCGTCCGCGAGCGAGAGCCCGAGACCCGAGGGCGGGAGTGCAGCCGGCAGACCCCTCGCACCTCCCCCCGCCGGCGACCCAGCCTGCCGGGACCCGCTCGTCGATGTCGAAGCCGAAACCGACGCCGAGGGGATCAGCGGCGGGAAGCACGGCGGTTGGGGCGCGAGGTGGCGCGACTGGGACGACGGCGGCGAAGGCGACGCCTCGACCGCGCGGCGCAGTTCCGCGTTCTGGCGCTGCAGCTCCGCCGCCTGTTGCTGCTGCAAGTCGACCACTTGCTGCAAGTAGCGGATGTAATCGACGCTCTTGGCCAGCACGGCGCCCTTGTTCGGTTTCTGCGCCGCGGCCTGCGCCTGCGCGCTGAGACCCGCTGCTGCTGCTGCACTGCCGCGCTGCTGCGCCGCCGCGGCCATGTAGCCGCCTCCGGTCGACGCTCCCGGGAAACTCGTCGGACTGCCCCCGAGCGCCATCCCACTCGACGGCCCGGGACTCATGAGGCTCAGCGAGCCGATCGCCGGACTCGCCGGCCCCCCGCCACCCGCAAGCCCGTCGCCATCTCGATCGCGGGCCCCGCTGCCCGACGCGGGCGCACCGGCTTGGAACGCTTCCGGCAGCAGCGAGGCGAGTTCGGCGATGCGGTCGTTGATGTTGTCGCGCCGCCGCCGCTCGACGAGATTGTGCGACTCGCGACGCTTTCGACGCTTGTCCGTCAAGTGCTCCGTACTGCCTCGTCGACTGGCCACAATCGCTCGTCAGCGGCCGAGATGGGCAAGGAGACCGAAAGCGCGCACTCACCCCTTGCCGTCCTGCTCGAGCGCTTCTTCCTGCACGTCTTCGAGACCCTTGTTCTTCTTGCTCGACGTACTGCTCACACTCACGCCCGACGCCAAGGCGCCCGTGCCGGACGAAGCGGGCACCTTGCCCTTTGCCGCGGAATCCGTCGCAGGTGGCGCACTAGCCGGCATCGATCCGACCGTCGGTCTCCAGCCGGTCGCCGGGTCAAAGGCCAGAGGCGCATGCGGCGGAGGGATGAACTGCGCCCCTGGGTATGGGCCAGCCATCGAGACTGGGAGGGGCATCGGCCCCGACACGGGTGGGAACCAGCCTCCGGCATGAGCGGGGAGCGAGGCCGGGTGCGCGCCGTACGATGCCGGGTACGGGAAGCCCGGCATCGGGATCATGAACGGGTGGGGCTGCGGCGGCGCAGGCGGAGGCGGCATCGAGGCCGCGTTGTGAGGCGGCGGTGGCTGCGGCGGATTTCCTCCCGGAGTTCCCGCCGCGGCGGCGGGCGTGCTCATGTCGGACGCGGGGGACGGCTTGTCAAAACTATCTCGCTGAGTCGAGCGGTCTCGCCCTCGCTCTTTCGCGTCCGATCGATCCTGGTACCCCGCCGTGGCGGCGCTGCTCGTCCTCCTCGCGCTCCGGCTCCGGCTCGTCTGCCTTGGCGCCTTGCCGACACCCCCCGCGCTGCTACTCCGTCCGACCCGCCCCGTCCGCTCCTGTGAGACGGAACGCTTCGAGGACGTCGAGGGAGTCGTAAAGGTGTCGCTCGGCGAGTTGCCGTACGAGGTTCCGGCGGCCGTGTTAGGCGTGCCAAAGTCGTGGGCCGATCCGCGTCGTGGCGGTTTCGGAGGCCGGGCGAAAAAGTCGGTCGTAGTGTGTTGCAGGGGCTGTCCGTTCTCGTTGACCGGCGGCAAGGGAGACTGGCGGAGGTGGGTCGACGGCGGAGCGTGATGTCCCGTCGCCGAATTGGGCGCTCCCATCAAGGGGTTGCCCACGGTGCTGTCGGGGCCCGGAGCTGCCGCCGCTCCTCCTCCGCCGCCAAAAGACGCGAGGATGTTCTCAAAGTCGAGGTCAGCGTCGCTCAGCATGCTGCTCGAGCCGTACACGCCGCCAAGACCACCAGCTGCACCTCCGTCTGCCGGCGTTGCCACGCCGGCGGAATGACCCGGGGTGAACATTCCGTTCGTAGAGTTGTGCTCGCTAAAGTCGCCGAGGTCCGCTGGATCGAGGGCGTTGGTTGCGAAGGCGCCGTTGTTGACCGCGCTGGCTCCGGATGCGAGCGGTGGCTCAAAGCCGTGTTGCGAGACCTGCGCCGCGTGCGACATGGAGCGCGCGGGCTGATGTGTTCCTGACTGCCCAGCTAGCCTGTCGCGTGCGCACTATAGAGATGCTGTCGGTGTTGAAAGCTGGGCTGGCTGATGAGCGCGCGAGGTGGGGGAACTGGAAAGCGGTCGATTGAATAGGCGCGGCGGTCAGCGCGGGGCCACAGGCGGCGCCCAGGTGGACGCGATACGCACGCGCGGGGAGCAAAAGACGGGCACTGGGCAGACTCGCTTGCTTGGACTGGGAGTACGGTTGTCGGGGCCACTGACGAGGCGGGAACGCCAGCCGCAAGTCGGGCGTGGACGCGAACGTGAGGCGGGCAGCCTTCGTGAACCTCCATAGCCCAGCTACTCGTCTCGAACGTAGCAGGATAACGATCGAATGACCTAGACACTCCTCCTTTCAAGACAAGACTACAGTCAAGGCCGCGAGCTGCGAGCGTAAACGGCTTGCTGATCGCCCCAGGTCCAAAGTCAACCGCCGGAATCACCGGTGAAATAGCCTGATGTCCCCCCAAGCTACGGAGGACTCCGTGGTCCAGCGCCGACACTGCCCGGCCCGGTCTTCGTGCAAAGCATTGACCAGGAGAGCACGCCGAGTCCCCGGGGCGCCGGAATCTAGCGCTTCAAAGTAGCCGCCACTCCCGTGAGTCGCGCCGCACCCGTGGAATTCTTCGGCAAGCCCTCGGACGGTCGAGGTTGAGACCCCGTCCAATCCGCCATCCGTGGTGCTGATGTCGTTGCAGACTCGCTTCCGAGCGTGGGCTCGGTGGCGAGAGCGGCAGGTGGCGGCGGTGGCGGTGGCGGGCGTTGTCGGCCGGCCTGAGGGTGTCTTGCTTGGCCGCTCGCGCCCGGAGTAGCTCCAGTGGTACTGTTACAGCAAAGTTACATATCGGTGAGCAAATCAGCGCGTGGAAGCTTGAATCGCTCGGGTCGCGGGGGTGGTAGCACCGGCGCGGCTCTGATCATGAGCGCGTGCTTCCTGAGCGCTCGAATCGGCCTTCGCCCCTGTACAAGCGACCCACAGACCGAGAGAGAGGAAGAACCCACTCACGCTGCCTTCGCCGCCTGCTGCGCCGCCCGCCCCGCCCGCTCCCTCGCCTTCCCGAGCCACCAGCTCGGCAAGAACCCTTTCCTCCCGCCCTCGACGGGCCGCTTGCCCGCGACGACTTCCTCCTCGACTTCTCGCGCGCTGAGCAGTCGCACTGTAACGCCCGCAGGTTGCTGCGGCGTCGGCTGCTGCTGGTCCGGGCCGGTGGCGCCGATGCCGCTCCCGCTTGGAGCCGGCGAGAACGCGATTCGGAAAACCGGCTCCGGCTCTAATCCGTCGTCGTCCTCGGAACGATCCCTCGTCGCGCAATGGTCGAGGATCGTTTGGCGAATAAACGCGAGGAGGGAGTGGGCCGAGGCGAGACAGACGGCGGGGTCCCAACCGTGCGGCTTGCCTCTCACCCTGCGCGATCAAAAAAGCAGAGACCTCACTCGTCAGCTCCACTCGTCTCTCATACCTTCTGAGAAGGTGTAAAGCGTGCCGCAAGCGAGATCCGAGCCAAGACGAGGGGAAAAGAAACGTACAGCTTGGGGATTTCCAGCGTCTTGAAACTTTGAAGACTCGCGAGGCGGCCTTGTCGCGTGCGGAAACCGATCGTGACGGTGGGGACTCCAAGCAGGACTGCGGGGAGCGTACAGTGGAGATCAGCCGTCGGGAGCCACCCCAATAAGGAGGGATCGAGCGAGACGCCACATACACGACTGGACGTAGTGCTTGAGGAGTTTGAGTCTGATGAGCGCAGTCCAACGGAGGAGAAGAGCATCTTCAGTAACCGACAAGTCCGCCAAGGCAGGCAGGCAGGCAGGCATCCCGAGCGAGCGATTAAAATATCCGCACCTCTCAAAGTTGACTTCGTCCCGCTGGCTCTGAATGACCATGTTCGTCTTGAGCTCGACGTATCCATCCGTAGTTCGTCTCTGAGCCGCTGCGAAACGCTCCTGAGAGACGCCCGGAGGGGGCGGCAGGACGCAGTCGACTTCGCCGCCGACGATGGTCCGGACGCCGCCGAGATTGGTCTTGACGACGCTGCACCACTGCACGTTGGTGTTCGGGACTTGGAACGCTTCGGTGGTGTGGGAGGCGGAAGGATCGGAAGTTGTGCAGTAGGATTCGAAGGAATAGCCGTAGTAAGACGGTAGTGCGCCGGCGCCGGATCGCTCCGAGGCCGATTTGGCGGCGAGCTTGGCGGGCGGGCTCGACTCTTCCAAGTACAAGCAGTCCTGTGTGATCGTGTCGAGATGTAGGTAAGCACGGAGGGGGGCTGGGAGGTCGGACCGCCGATGAACGCACCTCGACGAGCATGGCATTCATCTCCCATCCGTCTGCCCTCCTCCCGTTCGCGACGTTCTCGCACTCGTAGACCGCGAGCATGAGCTTGGTGAGCATTCCGCGCCAGGTGATCAGGCCGGTCTTGGCGAGCAGGTCTCCCGCGGCCGAGGAGGAAGGGCCCTGGACCGGGTTCCCATTGGACGCAGTGTCGTGCTCTCCCGCCCAGACGTCGAGTCTACGAGTTGAAAGGCAGACTGATCAGCCGAAAGGAAGGATGCAAGCTCGATTGGAATCGGTACGCACGATTCGAGCAGCGCATCGAGCCCTTCATCGACCGTCCCGTCCCTCCAGACCGCCTCCTCATACCCAACATTCAGATCCGCTCCCGGCTGCGGATCGCGGTAGTAGCTGAGCGAGGCGTCGCGTTCGTGCGGCTGCGTGAGGAGCTCGCGCCGGGGCGAGTAGGAGAAGGACGTGAGGGGGAGCGGCTGCTGGAACGCGGTCGGGGTGCGCCGGTCCGAGGCGTAGTGGGACGTCGGGGGGATCGAGTAGCGCGCGAGGGGGCCTGCATCGTCGTCTGCGCGGCCGTGGATGCCCGAAGTAGCGTCGGAAGACTCCTCATGACGGGATGTTGGTTCAGCAGCGACGCCCGAGGTCGCAGAGGGCGGCGGCGACGTTCGGACCCGTTTGCGGGGGCGTTCCGCCATGCGAGAATAGAGCACGTAGAGGAGGCTGAAGAGTAGCTAGCTCGCAAGCGAAAGGGTGCGGTCATCGTGAGGCTCCGGGCCTCGGGCCGCGGTTCCTCTGCAGTTCAAAGTCGGAATATACATTCCGGTCCTATGGCAAGAGCATACTACCGAGATGGCTCTCTTGAGATCACGGCGTGAATCAAATTCCGAAAGAGCGAGAACAAGTCATCAGGCGCGGACAAGCTCGGAAGCGAGACGGCGAGAAAGAGAGAAACGACCTTTGCCTGGACGGCAAGCCCTGCGACTGCATGTCATATAGCTTGCGCATTCTGCCCTCCCTTGTCCACCGTATCCTCCTCTCTTCCAGAGCGAACCTCCGCCGACGTAGTGCGGACTCCGGCGGAGTGCTGCCCTCGCGAATGGGTGGCGAGAAAGCTTCGGGATGGCACCGGCCGAAGACCCGCTCGTCGCCTCGTCCCGTCAGGTTGGCGCAATCCTGAGCTACACGTGGGACTCGCTTAGCTTGGACCGGCCGGCGTCGCTGCGGGAGACCTGTCGAAAGAGTTCGGACGGAGATCTCGGACCGCCGCCCCCGATCGAATGGGCAACCGGCCCGAGCAAAGCGCAGCTTCGACTCGTGTGAATTTACCCTGTCTCTCTTATGCGGGAGAGAGCAGTGCGACAGATCCGTGTCGGAGGCGTAGGTGGACGAGCGAGAATCTCGGAAGAGGGCGGCGGACACCGACGAACAGCAAGATGAGACGCTCCCGCTTGGGCAGCATTTTAGGTCGGGGGCCTGATATCTTGTTGCTAGTGAGCTCAAGTAGGCCAGTGCCAGCAGTCGACGACTCAATAGCGAGCCCGCGGTGGACGCCGCCATCGGGTGTTGCGGAGGCAGAGCGGCGATGGGATGAGGGTAGCGTCGCTGGAGCGGTTCCAGAGTACTACGAAGGTCAGTCCAGCCTGTGTGCAGGTCCATTCGAGCGCATAGGATCTAGTAGGCCGATATAAAGCGGCGTAGAGAGCGCGCTGGCTGCGGCAGCTCGACTTGCGAGAGAAGCACGCGCAATCCGACGCAGACTCGTTACGACTGCTTCGCTCGTCCCACACACCGTAGACGCGCGCACCAGGGCAAGAAGACAGACGGTACAGGTGGCAGGGATGCCTCGGCCCGAGCCAGACAAGGTCACGGTCAGTCTGCACGCCCTCACAGCCAGTCGCTCGGCGCGTTCGCTCAACATCGCCTTTGCCCCTCGAACAGATCGCGTCCGCAGGCGATCTCCGCCACGAAGCGGACGCCCTGCAGGCCATCCTGCAGCTCGCAGAGACGGAAGACACGTGGGAAAAGATCAACCGCGCACTCAAACGCTTCCAGGCCGTCGTCCGCGGCGGCGCAACCAAGTTCACCGACGACTTTGTCGCCATCCTCCGCGATCCGCGCACTGCCAAGGGATTCGTTCGTTCCGTGCGTTGAAACAGTCTATTTTGATTCTGCTATCCTTCGCTGTCGCCGCTGACTCTCTGCGACGCTCAGATCGTGACCGAGCGAGGGGCCTTGAGCGGTACCGCCCTCGAACTCCTCGCGTCCTGCACCCGTCTCGGCCCTCAATTCGCGCCGCTCCTTCCGATCTACCTGCCGCCCGTCTTGCGCCTCTTCGGTCGCCCAAACAAGGTCTACACCTCGCGGGCCGTCTCGACCGTCGCCTCCATCATCCGCAACACCCACCTCGCCGATGTCCTCCGCTTCATCGTCCTCGAGTGGCGCTCCGAGGCCGGCAAGAGCGCCAGCTTCAGGGAACATGCCGCCGCCAGCGTCGCGGTCCTTCTCGGCGCCGGTCCGGGCGATGCAGAGGCGGGACCGCTCGCCGTCGACAAGGACGCCCTTGCGCGCAGGATCGAGGACCTCGAGTGGATGATCAAGACCGGCGCGACCGGCAGGGAACCGAGCGTTCGGAGCGATATGAAAAAATGCTGGGAGGTGTACAAGCGAGAATGGCCCGGACGCGTTCATGCGTGCGTTCCCTTCCTCTCTCCCGTGCGACACCCTCGCACGACACCACGAGGGCTCTGCCTGTCTGATCGCCGATGATGCTGACGTGCGATCTTCATGAGCAGCTTCACGGCCCCCATGTCTCCGACGACCCGCAAGTATCTCAAGGTCGACCACCTCGCGTCTTCGCTCTCTGGCTCCGCAGCCTCCGCCTCGGCCGCCTCCACCGCTCACAGCCGCAAACCAGCAACCGCGACATCTTCCTCGTCGACAGCTCAATCCGCCTACGGCCAGTCTCATCCCGTTGCTGGTTCCCTGCATCCGCGGCCGGGCCCAGGTCTGTCGAAATCGCAAGGTCCCTCAACCGCACCATCTCTGGCGGCAACCGCCCGCCTGCACCATCAGCCCGCGTCAACAGGTCCGCTCGCGCACTCCTCGTCGACTGCGCATCATGCCGGAACCTTCGGGATGGGTCCCCCTCCGCTGCGCACCACTTCGCGGGCCGCAGCAGCGGTCGAGCCCACGACGAGTCACGCCCGCACGGTCAGCGGCTCGAGCTCCGTCTCGTCCTCTCGATCTGCGTCAAGGTCAGACACGCGCGATCGGGACCGGGACCTGCAGCCTTCTGGTGGGCCGTCCACAGGCGCCCTCGCGAGCTCCGCTTCCGGCCACTCGGCGTCGACGGCACGGGCACGCGGCGCGGATTATGCCGGTCCGGGCACGGGCGCAGGCGCGGCGGCGGGACCACAGGCGGGTCGGTCGGGCTTCAAGCCGACGGCGTCGCACGCGGGCAAGCCGATCGCGGGATCGGGGACGGCGTCGCGGCCCGCGGCGAGGACTTTGATGACGAGTTCGACGGGTTCGGTCGCTACGCTTGGGGGAGAAGCGGGGGCTCACGGCCCTGCAACGATCACGACGACGGAGCACCGCAAGGCGCGGAGGGTCCCGCTGCCGGCTACGGCCTCCTCCAGCTCGATCTCTTCGCTGGCTCCGCCCGCGCCGCCTGCCTCGACGGCGGCCTCGTCCGCAGCATCCGCAGGAACGCTGGCTAGGTCGCACAGCTCGACGTCGAGCCTAGCCAAGTCTCACGGGCCGTCGACGGCGACTCTGCAGCAGTCGCAGTCCTCGGCGAAGGATTCTGTCGCTGCTCCTCCCTCCGCTACACCTGCTACGAGCAGCGTGCCGGCGAAAGCGACTGCAGCTCCGCCGCAGTCAAGCGCGTCGACTCAGCCTCCCTCAGCTACCGCACCAGCCCCAGCTATCGCCGCCTCCGGCGCCCACGCCCCCTTCCGACCAACCCGCCGCCCGCAAGCCGCTGGCACAACCGCCCCCACCACCGCCTCCGCCTCGACCTCCTCCACCGCCTCGACCGCGCTCCGCGCCCGGCCCGGCGTAGCCCCCTCAGCTGCTACGCTCGCCTCCCGCGAAAGACGCGCCGCGCGTGAGCGGGAGCGCGAAAGGAAAGCGGCTGAGGCGGCGGCGGCTGCGGCGAGCGCGGCGGCGAAGACGATGGGGACGAAGGCGGCGGGGGCGAGGAGCAGGGAGAGGGAGGAGGTGGTGGAGGCTGCGAGGGGGGTGCCGCTGCCGCCTCCTGGACGTGATGAGGAGGAGGGAGTGGCGGCGCCGGACGCTGGTGTCACAACGACGACGGAGGCGGCGACGACGACCCTTCCGAAGGAGAGCGAAGACTATGGGGTTGGTCCTGCTGCCTTCCCCGCCGCTTCTCCGATGGCAGAGACCGTCGAGGTGATGGAGCCGGAGGAGAACGAGCAGGAGGAGGGAGCGCTTGCGGCCGTTGCTGTACCTGCCGAACTCGAGGAGCCGGACGAAGCGGCGCCTCGCCCTGCGCCGGAGGAGGATGCGACGGAACCCAACGCCGCCGTCTCCGCCGCTCCGATTCCGGACCAACCCACCGGCCCGGTTGCGGAAGAGGCGGACGTCTCCCGCGAGACCGAAACTGCCGAGGTGCATGTTCCTCCTCTTGAAGCGCCTGTCGCGGCCCCCGTCGAAGCCGAGCACCCAACTTTCTCGAGCGACCCGACCGTCGATGCTGAACTCGCACCACCGCCGTTCAGCACCTCGACTGACCACTTCGACGTCGAGGAGAGCGTCGGCATGGACAGCGACTACCTCGTCGAGTCGCAGGGGACCGAGACTGGCGAGGCTGGGGACGAGACCGTCCAGGCTCTCGAGCCGCAGGAGGTGGCGACTGTTTTCGCTGTGGAGCCGGAACAGCCCGCGCCGGATGTCGCCGCCGACGCTCGGGCGGCGTCTCCTTCCCTCGACACCGAGGGCGACGACGAGGCCGCAACAGAGACGACCATCCAGCAGCCGGAGTCCGAAGTCCGCGAGCCGCAGCACGAGGTCGCGGCCGAGGAGAACCAGTCCTCAGAGGCGGACCCGCAGGTCGAACGCGACGTAAGCGGCGATGCTCCTGTATCGGATTCGGTCGCCGTCGAAGCAGCGGCGGACGAACCGCCCGCTGCTGAGGATGCGCTGGCTAGCGAGGAAACCGTCATGGACGACCGATTGGTCGAAGACGAGTCATCGGCGGAGGAAGGACGGGCGGAAACCTATGACGCACAGCAGGGCGACGCCGAGCCTGATTTGGACGAGCCGGTCGTCGCTGAGGTGGCCGAAGCCGCCGCGGACGAGGACGAGAACGAGGACAACGCGTCCGACGCGCAGGCCCAGCTCTCGTACGGCTCGCTGCTCCCGTCCCCGTTGCTGGCGCCAACCGTCAAGGCCACGAATGCGCCCCTCCCACCCAGTCCGCGACCCTCGGCGCCGGCCAGTCCGCTCAAGACGCCTTCCCGATCCCCCGCGGGCTTCTCACGCAAACCCTCTTCCTTCGCGACTCCTTCTCCCGGCCCCTTTTCTCGCGACGAAACGCCCTTCACGCCGGTCTCGTCTGTCCCGGTCCGCTTCCCGGCTGCGAACATGCCCTACTCGCCCGAGCCGTTCCAGACTCGCTCAATCATCCTCGACACTCCGCCCCGGTTCGAGTCCTTTGCGCCAATTCGACTGCCGCGTCGGTCGACTCTCTCGGGCAAGAGCGTAGAATCGCGGGAAGAGGCGGACCCGGAAGAAGACGAGGCATCTCCCGGAGCCGAGGACGTCTCGACGGACATCTCGGCATCGCAAGCTGAGGGCTTGAGCCCCCGGCCTTACGCGGAGACTGATGCCTCCCGAGCCGGGCAGGAGGCGAATGCCGTCGACGACGAAGACGACCAAGCGGGACCTGAAGAGACGCCCGCGGCGCCCGCCCAATTCTTCCCGGACGAAGGTTATGGCGACGCTGATGAGACCGATTCGACTTTCGACCGTTCGCTTTCAGTTCCTGTCGAAGGCACGGCAGCGTCGACTCGCATGTCGCGCTCAGCCGGAGACGAGGCGGACGCGTTCGCGGCGGCAGTCGCCTCTGCGGAGGAGGAAGAGGAGGATGAGCCAGCGATCGACCCGCCGCAACCTCTGGACACGGCAGCCGCAGCAGCTCCTTCTCCTATGTCCACGGCCGCCGAAGGCGCGATTTGGGACGGCAGCGAGGATGCGGATGATGTCGCACGGGACGAGGCCGACACCACGGTCCAGGAGAAATCCGAAGCGTCGACGCTCACCGAGCTCGTATCTCCCTCGAGTGCTAGGGCGGTCGCCCGTCCAGTTGCGCTGGGTGTCGAGGCCGACTCCGACGAGGAGGAGCAGGAGATGTGCAGGGGCGCGCCGGCTTCTCCTGCCGGCACCACCCTCGATTTCTCCGACTTCAACGCCATTCCCTCTTCCAGCACGCCCTCCGCCCCTGGACGGCGAGCCTTCTGGGACCAGTCGCTGCTCGGTGACGAGAGCGCCAATTTTGAACTCGAACAGCCCGGTTTGCGCTTCTCCGACGAGACGCACCTCGAAAACAGCATCAACTCGACCGTCCTCGGCGACTTTGACATCTCGGGACGCGGTCCGACGCGTGTCGCCGCCGCTTTTGCTCGCGCCTCGTCGCCGATCGAGGCAGCAGAGGAGGAGCCGCCGGTCTTGCAACGCTCGTTGCGCTCGCGCGTCGTTGCGGTCGACCTCGCCAGCTCGACGACCAAGACACCGGCTCGGACGACACGCTCGACCGTAGCGAGCGCTCGCCGTGACGCCCTCGCGGAGGTCCAGCCGTGAAGATGCGCGCAAGCCCGCTGGACCCCGCCGTTCCTCTTTCATTCGTATTTCTTGCGCGTGGCTTTTGCGCCAACTTGTCGTTATGGAATTTATATGTGCCTCCTGACTCTGTGCATGGTCGAGTGAGGCGCGCCACCTGGCGAGTCCGACGCTCTGAGGATGCCGACTTTGACTGCCGCGGACTTTCCGCCCGACCGCCCTGCAATGCTCGAAGGCCCTCCAGCCTCTGGTTCTGGCTGCTTTCATTACTCGCGCATGTCATCTGGCCATGAAGCGCATTATTGTCCTGTGCGACGGAACGTGAGCGGCCGGCAGAATCCGCCACCCCGGAATGCCTTCGCTGACCTGATATCCGCACAGGTGGGAAACTGCATTGTTCCAGAGCGGCAACGCGAGCCTAACGAACATCGCGCGACTCGCCAGCGCGATCCTGCCGCAAGATGCACGCTCCGTGCCCCCGATCCCCCAAGTCAAGCTGTATCTTCCCGGCATAGGGAGCGGCGAGGAGGCGATTATCGGGGCTGTCAAGGTGATCAACTTCGTGTCGTTGTGCGAAAGCTTGCTGACTGTCATCTTGCAGGGTGCTTACGGAACAGGGCTTCTCGAGAACGTCCGACTGGCTTACTACTTTGTGGCGCAGAATTGGGCTCCCGGCGACGAGGTATGTCTCCTCGCTCAAGTCTTCCAAAGGCGAGTGAAAGTCCTTCCTGTTGCTTGTACTCATGCTTGTATTGTGCGCCAGGTTGCCCTTTTTGGATTCTCCCGAGGTGCCTACGCTGTCCGGCTGCTGTCTACTCTCATCTCCTTCATCGGCATTCTCTCGCCCCTCACGAAGTTGCATCTGTTTCCGAAGCTATTCGAACTACTCTGTGTACCTCGAGACGTGACCTCGTCGAAGGCCCGGAAGGCCACTTCCGAGCTCAATCTCCTACTTAGAAGTCTCGAACCGGACCTTGAGGCCCAGAGACGAGCGCATCGGTACGGTTTCCCAATTTCGATTATGGTTCTCTTTGACACGGTCAGTCCGTCTCTCTTATTCGCTGCTCGCTTCTGCGTCCGATCCACCATTGCTGACGCAGTGTGAACGTAGGTCCCTTTACTCCACCACTTTGAACGGTCTCCGTTCGGGACTTTCAACACCGCCCTTGAGCCCGGTACTTGTCGCATCATTCTTCAAGTTCTTTCAGCATACGAGAATAGACCGGCGTACCGTCCTCTCGTGCTGGAACAGTCGCCGGCTGGTCTTGCAAATCATCAAACCCTTCGCCAGGTCTGGTTTCCAGGTTGCCACACTGGTGCGCATTGCTTTTGGCCGGGCAACCTAAAGTAGGAGATCTATTTACACAGTCTGCGACACCTTTTGCAGACATCGGAGGCGGCTATCCGGCGCATGATCTTTCCGACCTGACTTTTCATTTTCTGATCGGTGAACTCGGAGACGAGCTCGCCTTCGATGCGACCTACGCAGCAACGATCTCTTCCCGTCCTGAAGCACCATGGGGTGCTGCTCCTCCACACGGTGAGGCTGCGGTCCAGACTCTCGTCCCCTCCAGGTTGGCCTTCTCACCGCGCTCACCCCTATTTGATCTGTCTGCAGTCGGCGTCCATCTTTCCTCCGGCAAAGTACGACTCCTCCCGACGCAAAGAGTAGCGGCACCTTTCCCCACCTTCCAGTCTCTGCACCCTTCCCTGCTCAAACAGCCGGCCGCCTTCTGGCCCGAGTCGCTTCTTCCGCTTCTCCCGACCCTGCAGTCGAGCTACAAGAGTCCGGCCGACAGTGACTTGTGGTGGGTACTCAATCCGTGGGAGCGGAGCATCAAGCGGGATTGGCATGCGACGACGTCCCGGACCGCGCAAGGCCCGACGCAGCCGCATGGACTTCTTGGCCTTTATGACTACGAGCGCCGCAAGATCCGGGCCGCTGGCGACGGGTTTTCACATGCACGATGAACAGCAGAACATCGTCTTGTCCCTCCCGAAGCACCGGCGCGTGCGGTCTAGAGTCTTTACAGCACCGTTCGAGAAATTCTATCACATTCTTCAGGCCCCCAATCTATGCGTACAGATCCCACTCCAATAGTCCCCGAGGCCGTCTGCTCGTATACCTCGTCACCTCTTTGAGCAAGGCAAGGTCCACGGACTGCGAGTCCTTCAGCTCAAGGAAGACGTGCGAGGGGTTGTGTCGGGCGAGCTCCGAGGCGTTCCGGTCGACGAGGCACGGCCGACACAGGTCGAACGATGCGGGGCAGTGACCTGTCGAGGGGGAGGAAAGAATCAATGTCGATCCGTGAGGCGGAGCCGGTGGAGGGAAGCGCACAGCACATCATCCACTCTGCCGTGATGAAGTTCCCGCACGCATCGCACACAATCTGCTTGCCCGCCGGCGGGGTCCCCTTCGGTCCCTTCCCATCGGCCCGTTCCGCGTCCTCTTGACCCGTCGCGACGGATCGTTCTGCCGGCGGCAGGTACAAGAGCGGCACGAGTCCCGAGCTGAGGCTCGGCAGCGGGCGTTGCAAGCGGTGCGTGAGGCGCAGGAAAGCGTGACTCGGGTCGTGGATCTGATCCGAGTCTCGCTCGCACGTCGAGCACTAGCAATGGGAAGTGTAGGTCGTCAGTCAGCTGCCCTCGATGGCAGACATGAGAAATTCGGTTGGTCCGCACCAAGTTGTATCCCGGGACGGTCGGGCAGTTCCCACACAACCACCTGACGCCCTCCTCTCCCGGCCCCGCCGGGATGAGCCTCCCACAGTGGGAGCACCCTACCCCATGATTCCGTTCAATCACGCTATCGAAGCGCTTGAACGAAGGCGGCTCGTACGGGAACGCGTTCGAAGCGGATCGCGCGTCGCCGCCGGCCTGGTTCAGCCCCTGCAGGACGGGCGGCATCTCGACGGCGGGGATGTTTACTGCCGGGATCTCGACGGCAGGGATGTTGAGATTAATCGCCGGGGCAGAGATGGCGGGAATCGAAAAGGCGGGGATCTCGATAGGCGGGACAAGCGGTGGTGCCGGACCTTCTCGTTCGCGCCGTTCTGAGGCCAGGCGGTCCGGGCGGGTCAAGCGTGTCGGTCCGTCGCCCGGCAGTCGCACTTCAATAGGCTGGGTACGGCCCGTGTACGGCAATGGGGCACTCGGGGGCCGGACAGGAGGAGGCGGAGGCGCCATCGGCGGCGCTGTCGGGGTCGCCGCAGAAGAGCCAGCCGGCAGCGCTCGCGCCGGATGCAGCGAGGACAGCAGCGCAAGACGGCTCGCAGCGGGTAGGGTTGCGCCCGGACGGATCTTGAGCAAGACGTGGTTCGCGTCGTGTAGCATCGGGATGTACTCGTGGGGTCGGCGGCCCCATCCGATGGAAGCCAGGGCGGTCGCGCGCTTACTTCTCGAGGCGAGCTTGGCGCTCGGGTCGGTCTCGCACTGCGAAAACGGCGACAGCTCAGGATGGGTCGGACAAAGTGAGGGAAAGATCTGGACGCACCGTCTCGCACAGGTGGTAGCCTTCGCACTGGACGCAAACATACTTCGTGCCCTCGATCACGTCCATACACACCGCGCAGGTAACAGCGTCTTCCTGCGCCTCCTGAGTGAGGGGATCCCTCGCCTTCGACGCCGCCGCAGGCGGAGTATTCCCACCCTCGCCACCGTTCATCACGACCGCGCCGCCTTCCCTCGCCCGTGCCGGACCGTCGCCCCCCTCGCGCTCCGCCAAGTTGACGTAAGTACTCGACCCGACCTCGCTCGGCGCAAACAGGGCCTCGACTCTCGCGCGTTCGCTCCCCGTAGGCCGGTACGTCGAGTCGGCTCTCGCACCATCGACGCCATCGGAGCCGTACCGCGAGTCGGGCGCGTACGAGTACACCGAAGAAGCAGTCGGCGAGGAGAACATGGGCGAGAAAGAGGTGTAGACGGGCTGCGGCGGGGGTGAGCGGTCTGTCGGACTTGTGCCGGTTGGGGGCGGTACGATCCCCGCTCGAATACCGGCGAGCGCAGCTCCGAAGGTGGCGGCGCCGGCTTGCTCGGGAGCCGCGATGAAATGCGAGGCGAAGTTCGGATGCAGGTGGTCCACCCTGCGCGGCGGGGCGGTGGCGCCGGTGGGCCTGTCGGTGCGACCGGGAAGTCTTTGATCGGCCCCGAACGGGACGGACGAGACCGTCTCGAGGTCCCACCCGTCGTCATCGTCGTCTGCGCCGTCGGCGGCGGGATGCGCGTCGCCGTCGGAGCGCAAGTGATCGTCCCGCGGGGTCTCGCTGCGCAGGTCTGACCCGCCACCGTCATCGGTGCCGTTCCCTCCCGCCAGGTCGTAAGCCCGGGTTTGAACCCACTCCTCATCGCTCGAGAGAGCATCTCCGCGTGCCGGAAGGAGACGAGCCCGCGCCTGCGCGAGCTCACCTGTCGAGACGGGAGCCGCCTGCGAAGGGTCCTGCCCTGCAGCGCCAGATGACCGACGCCAATGACTCTGCCATCCATTTTCGTACCCGTTCCGCTCATGACGCAGTGCTTCCTCGTCAATCGGACTCGCTTGCTCCGGTCGAGTGCGCCTTCCGACGGCGGTGCGAGCGAACTGAGCGGCGAGAGCATCCTGCTCCGCTTTCCAGCGAGCGAGGGCCCCCTCGCGATCCGTCGCGGCAGTCGAGATGGTCGTCCCTTCTCGACTGCGACTCAGTGTCGGTGCCGCGCCCGCAGGGCCGGAGTAGGAGGAGAAGGACTGGCTGCGGTCCCCGCTACTGAAGCCCGTTCCGGTCCCCGCCTCGCTCAGAGCGGGTCCGTCGTACTCGACGAGGATCTCGAGCCGCAGCGTGACCGCCATCTTGCCCGACCCCGACCCGAGCTCGAGCGGCAGGGACGAGGTGTTGGAGCCGCCGAAGGAGAAAAAGTCGAGACATTCGTTCAGGTCGGCGGCGGTTGCGAGCTCGATCAGGTCATTGTCGTCGTCCCGGTCTGTCGAAGGCAAGCGTGAGTATATAAGTGTGCGAGTAGCAGCAAAAAGACGCACAAGCGAGCCTGAAACTTCCAGGTTGGAGAGCAAACGCGGCCGCGAGCTGGAGAACGGTCTCGGTCAGCCACGCCGACTATGCGCTTCGACGGAGACTTACCTTGTTTGATAGAGTGTCCCGGTCGAGCTGTATTGACGGGCGGAAGGCAGTATAAGCCTCAGAAATCCTCCTCTCATCAAACGTCGACTGCTTACCGAGTCTTGATCGGGAAACGAGACCCGGCGCGGGTGCGACTGCCAGCCCGGCACGACCGCCTTGACGACGACGGAAGTCCCTGTTCGCTGCGCTGTCGCCGCCATGGCGAGTCTCCGTCGCTCTAAAGACTCGCTTCTATCGGCGACAGCAACGGTCGCTCCCCAGTGAGTCGGCCGGTTGCCCGAGAGTGGAGCCCTGCACCGCGGTGCCTCCCTCAATACAAGTTGTAGTTGGAGATAGGCTCGACAATCATTAGTGACGTGGATCAGCGCCTCCCGTCGGGTCGCCCTCGAGTTCTCGTCGCGACGCGTCCGCATCCATCTCGAAACAGAACCGCCAGACGCAGCCCTCGCTACACCGTACAGCATTGCGCAAGCACGACGATGGCCTCAACAGCTGAAAATGCGGCGACCGCTGCTGCGGGGGGCGACGATCACCTCGCGCGTGGTATCCGCGCCCTCGCCCTCAAGCACTGGTCCGACGCCTGCGACTGCCTCGCCCAGGCCGTAGAGCACGCGTACGCTCTTCCCGACTCATTCTCCAGACTCACGGCTGATCCGCGCGACTCCACTCAGGACGAGCCAGCACGGCGACCTCGCGCCGGAGAACGTCGAGCCGCTGATCCTGTACGGCAAAGCCCTCCTCGGCAGCGCCATCGCCCAGTCCGCCGTCCTCGGAGGCGCAGCGCCCGCACCAGCGCCGGAAGCAGCGCCCGAAGCACAGTCCACAGCGACAGGCAGCGCCGGCCCATCCTCCGGTGCAGGTGCAGGCGCTCCCGCAGCCTCCACCAAGGACAGCAAACCCAACTTTCATTTTGGTGGTGACGCCGAAGACGACGATGAGCAGGATGAGGAGGACGGCGAGGGAGCAGGAGAGGGCCAAGGCGACGAGGACGGTGACGGTGAAGGCGCACCAGGGGGAGACCGCGAGGACGACCTCGAGTCGGCGTTCCAGGTCCTCGACATGGCGCGCGCGACGCTCGAAAAGGAGATTGCGTCCCTTCCGGCGAAGCAGGGAGACGACGGCCTGATGGCGAAAAAGGAACGGCTCGCAGAGGTGCACCGGTTGCTCGGCGACGTCGCCACCGAGTCCGGTGAGTCTTGCCGTCTTCTTTGCAGCCCGACTGCCTTTGGATCTGATCAGCCGGACACCGTTGCCTCGCAGAACAATTCGACAGCGCCGTCGACGAATACACCTCGGCGCTCGACCTCCTCTCGGCCCTCTACGCCCCCTCGAACCGCGCCCTCTCGGAGCTGCACATGCTCATCGCGCTCGCGCTCGACTTTGTCCCGAACGGCAACGACCGCGCCGTCTCGCACGCCGAGCGGGCCAAGAAGGTCCTGCTCCTCAAGCTGGACGAACTCGAACGGGTCAAGGAGGAGGACCGGGACGACAAGGCCAAGCGGGAGATTGAGGACATCAAGGGTCTCATGGGGGATGTCGACATGAAGGTACGCTTGTGCCTTATTCACTATAGACGCTTGTCCCGCTCTCGGCGTCGCCCTTCTGTTCTCAAGCGACCCGGTCCTCTCAACCGGCCAGCATCAGCCCAGCCCAGAAAGCTAACACCCACCCGCCCCGCCTTCCTGCTCATCCCTTCCACAGATCGAAGACCTTCGCACTGTCCCCGTCGCGCCCGCACCCACCGCCTCCGACAGCGCCCTCGAAGCCTTCCTGCGGCAATCGACCGCGGCTCTCCGCGCGGGCGGCGAAGGTGGTGAACCCGCACCGGTGAACGACCTTTCGTCCCTCGTCAAGAAGAAGAAGAAGGCGCCGGAGGCGGCAGCGGCTCCCGTGGTTGGAGGAGAAGCGGAAGGGGAGGTGAAGCCGGAGGTGAAGGCGGAGGCAGCGGCCGAGGGGAACAAGCGGACAGCGGGCGACGAGTCTGAGGCTGGCGAAGGCCCTGCGGCGGCGAAGAAGGCGAAAGTGGAGGACAGCAGCGATGGACGTGCGGAGGCGGCGTCCGAGGCACCTTGAGGGGTTCTCTCGCCAGTAACCTTTCTGCGCAATGCCCTTGCAGTCGCAGATGCTGGTATGCACACGGCAATCACCAGGTCCACGGGAAGCAATCCTCGAGAGGCGGATCGCAGCGGTGCGGAAGAACGCGAATGCTGAGCGTAGACTTGATTGCGTTTTTGAGAAACGATTGCAGACCGCGCAGGAAGCTGCCAAATGCATGCGCGGGGATGTCGATGAGGGGGTGACCAAGTCAAAAAAAGGTATAGGGACAGGGAAAGAAAGGCAGGAAAAAGAAGAATGGATCTATAGAGCAGACAACACCCAAAGGAGAGACAGAGTTGAACCCGGAAAGTGAACGAGCGTGAGAGAGGGCCGGTTGAGCGAGCTGAGGTTGGGAATTTGCTGTGGGGTTTGATTTTGCGATTGTGGATGAAGGGGGTATGGGAGGACATGGGAGGCCGGCTCGACGGCGGAGACTGTTGGAGCGGTACGGAGCGACCGCGGTACGGAGCGAGGACGACCAAAAACGGATAGGCCGGGATACAGATTCGGCGAGGGTCGGTAGCCCCGCCTGGAAACTCAGACACGTCGCTGGCGCTACATGAGCAGACAACGAGTCAGAACGAGCACTCGGGCGAAGGGATAGTGGGAACGCAAGTGTACCTTGGAAGACTGCGGTAGGGGTTCAGACGAGACCCAAGGCCTGGCCACTGCGGGCCACCCCCGCTCCATGTCCGGCAAAGGAGCCATCCGAACTTTGGCGCCCGGCGACCGAGGCGGCGTCGGCGGAAGAGGCTCGAGGCCCAACTCCAATGCGCCTGTCATAGGCGACGCCTGCGCCGACACGGGCGGCAAGTCGACGATGCTCGACTTGCGCAACCGGGGCGGCTCGGGCGAGCACGCATCGGGGCAAGACTGCTCGTCCTGAGGCAAGACGGCGGCGTGCGGCATTTCCGACGGTGCGGGCAGGTCGAGACCGGCCTTGCACCGGGCGGTGGTGGCGGGAACCGGGGTCATGGCGAACCGATGCGACCGGTGCATGGGGTGAGTCGGAACCGGTTCGACTGGAAGAGGTAGCGGACAGTCAAGGGGCAACTCCGGCTCGGGGAGCTGCGAGAACGGCGGCAAGTCGAGCGGGATCAACTCCGGCGAGGGCGGCAGGTCCCGGTCCACATCGTCGCCGGCGAGATCGAAGGTGTCTTTGCCACCGTCTAGCTCGGAGACGGTCGTGGCGTCCGACAGCTGCCGAGAGCGATGGCACGCAAAGTACGAGTCGACTTCGGAGGCTGCGGACGAGGATGCTGCCGACGACGCTGACGAGGGACGCGCAAAGAGCGCTGCAGCCGGCGAAACAGGAGACGGGTACGGATACGATGACGTCGCCGAGAGTCGGTTGGTCTTGGCGCAGGACAGGATGAGGGAACGCTTCAAGTCGCGGAGGTCGAGAGCCAAGCCAAGAGAGTTTCGCCGCCGAGACGCCGGCTCGTCGTGCTCCTCAGCCTCGACATCCATCGAGTCTGCGCGTGTATTAGAGTCAGCTCGTGTACGCGCCTCGACTGACTCCGGCAGTGTGAGACGCACCCGGACATGTCTGTGCGCCGTCGCCCCCGCGGTCTGCGTCGAGAGAAAAGTCGCCGTCCAGGTGAGACGTCTCGACCCAGCTCGCCACACCTTGCGGTTCCCTCGCCAGCTGCTTCCGGCTCGCCCTCGTAGGCGATGTCGGTCTCGAACGTGGTGAGAGGTCCTTATCGTCGGCGAGTCGGCGGCTCTGGGACCCCGTCATGCCGCCGTCGCCGCCTCGGCAGACTTCACGACGGCCACCTTCTTCCGCTCGGCTCGTCGTCGCCGCGGCCCAGCTGTCGATCCACTGCATAGGCTGCGAGGGACGGCAAAGGCGAGAGGAAGCCATGGAAGGACGCGGGCGGCAATCGATGGCGGGCTGAGCTACGCGGACGATTGCCCACGACCGGCCGGGGGCGGAAAAAGGCGGAGAGTCTGGGGGAGGCGGAAGGGGAGCCTTCCTGATCGTCGCGCGTGAAGCTTGAAGTAAAGCTTCTTTGGGGCTCGTACGCCTCGCACCGTCCTTTGTGAGAGAGAGAGAGAGCAGCTGAAGCCCTCGAGAATGCGAGCCAGGCTCAAGCGGTCCTCAAAAGACCAAGAGTCGTTCAGGAGCAGGAAGGCCGCCGAAGGTGTTCTCGACACTCGTGCGGGCAAAAGAGAGTTGGCCAGCTCTCGAGCGTTGGACTCTCAGCTGCGGAGCTTCTCATATCATTCATCACCACGGCTGCATGTTTCAGCACTGATTCAGGAACAGGACAGTTTGTTACCCGGCCTGCGAGCTCGAGCGCGCGCAATCGCCGGGTCGAGTTCGTATGCAGTCCAGGCACGAGCTGCAGGCGGGTTCTTTGATCGGTAACCTTCTCGGCTCAACTCAGCCGGCCGACCGGAGCCGACAAGTGCGAAAGGGTTTTGAAATGCAAAGATGCAGCTTTCGGAGGCTCTTTCAGTGTCACGCAAGCACTGGCTGACGCTGAAGCGGCCGTCGCCGCCCGCGAGCGCTGGCAAGTGAAGCAGCGCGAGGACCCAGCATTCCGCCCACACCACCAGTATGCAGAAGGCACCGCGTCAAGCCTACAAGCCGCTGAGCGCGCTGCCCAAGGCTGCAGCGCAATGCGCCGAGACTGTACGTCCTCGGCTCCTGCACCCTACGCCGCTCCGATGCCAGAGTGCCAGCACTGCGTCACCGGAGGAAGCTCTCCTGCTCCAGCTCCAAGCCTTAAAAAGTCTCTGCATTCAAGGAGGGAATAAGACGCTGACACGCTTGTGACGCGCTGCGCTGCAGGGCCGCGCGTACGGCAAGTGCATCGGCGCCCGCTACATGGACGCCGAGCGAGGCATGTGCGAGCGCGAGTTCGTCCACTTCAGGCAGTGCATGCTCGAAGCAGTGCGTTCTCGATTCTTGAGGCGCTATGCAGGCGATAATGTAGAGACTGACGAGCGAGTTCTTGCCGCGGTGCAGATGAAGAAGGCGCGGAGCGCATGATCGCGCGAGAAGGAGACCTCTCGAGAAGATCGGCCCGCCGCCTCGACCGCGAGCGACTCGACCTCTGAGCTGCCGACGAATTCGCCATGCCGAAGGCCGGCAGCGGCCTCGAGGGGCTGCCAGATCACCGGTCGGTGGAAAGGATGCAATCACCTTGGCGCGGATCTGCACATCTGCTAATGCCGGGGCGGGATCCTGACGTTCAGACCAACTTGCGTGTACGGATTTCGCCTGGCCTTCGGTCGCCGACCGAATCACGACCTTGTTCACGTTTGACGGCACCGAGCCTCGTAGGAGAATCCAGCGGAAATGTTCAATTTGCTGCCGCACGGCTTGCGAACACTTAAAGGGCTTTGCCCCTTCCTTCCGGCGAGGTATTGTATACGGTGCGCCTTTTTATGCATCAGTTGTACCTTTCTTGCCAGCCATTCGAGACTTCGAACCTCGCCGACTGTCTCCCAAATATATGTAGCTGGCCCTTAATGCTGACTTCGAGGACTCGCAGACGAACTTTCACGTATAGAAAGGGCCGCCGCCATTCAGAATGCTGGCTGACAAATATATTGTGCCTCCACTGTCCATGTTATAACAGCTCCAAAAGAATACAATATGGGATCGACATAGGTACGAATAGACCCCAGTGCAGGGCCCATCTGCAATCTCGCAGATCGTTTTGCGCCATTGATTACGACAGGGTGCGCGAAAGTTCGGCTGGTCGCAAGTGCAAGCGGGAGTGGTTGGTAATTTGCACCGACTGCGGGCGCCGCCCGCTTTCTGCGAGCGCTCTTCTCCTCTATCGCCGCGCGCGCCCAAGTCCGCTCAGCTCGGTGGGCCGATCCCGCAACCCGCTCGGATCTCCAGGCGGTTGGCAGCGCCTCCCGCTCCCTAGGTCGCATCGTTCTTGTAATCTCGACTTCATCGGGGCCGGGAGCGTAGAGGTCCAGCCGCACTTTGTTCGATCACTGACGCCGGAAAGCCGGAATGTCGCAAGCGGTTCCGCCGGGGATCTGCGCCGCAGCAGCTTGGCGCAGGCGCCTGGAAAGCGATCAGAGAAGAGCTCCTCTTGGCGCAGGACTAGAGCACATGGTGAGAGCCTGCTTGCGCTCCGGGAACCTCCGGTCCAACGTCTTCATACTGTTTCGTAAACCTCTGGTACTTTCCCATTCGGACCATCAGGTGCCCGGCGCCGCAGCTGAAGAGCTGATCTTTCGCCATCGGCTCTCCGCTGGACTGTGCGCACGAACCGCGTGCATCATATCGTAGACTGCGGCAAAGGCGAGAGAGGGGATCCCATGATAATGTCCACGCAGCCCTGCGACGGTCAGGGCATCACTCCTTTCCTCGTCGACCCAGGAAAGAAAGCCACCCGCCGCCTTCGCCAGCCGCGCCGTCGTCGCCGCTGCTCTGCTGTCCAGGGTATTCTCCTCGCGCAGACGGCCGTCCTTCTGCCCGTAGTGTTTGCGCCGCCGGATCGCTGATGGTCTGCGTGGGCCGTGGCGGCGGCGGCGGCGGCGCCGAAGAAGGGGCTAGCCGGGTCGCTGCGCGTGCAGTCCAGGGCCGCTGCGGACCTGCAGTGACTGGGCCTTGCGGTCTCTCCGGACTAGTCGCCGTCTTCGTCGCCGGATCTGCGGATGAGGCGGTACCAGGCACGGCTGCGGCACGGCGTACCAGCCTGATCGTGATCGCAGACGATATTGCTGCGGCTACCGCCGAGGAAGGAACCGCGTCTGAAGCTGCGGCGCGATGCAGTAATGCGAGGGGAAAAGGGAAGTCAGCAACGATCGCCTCGCAATGAGCAATGTCTTGACCTTCCGGGTCAAGCGCAGGCTGATCCGCGAAAGGAGCTCAAACGTACGCGAGAGCATAGCCCACAGACCCGAGCGCACGCTCGCTGCAGGTACCTCGCTCGGCAGCCCTCTTTCGATGTCCAGCGAGTCCGATCCCCGGCTTGCCTTCAGCCGTTTCCGCTGGATGCGCTCGGCTAGCTTCGTCAAGGCTTCTTCCTGAGTCGGGTCCGCCGACCCGAGTACCAGGCCCGGTACGGCCGGATCCTGGCAGCGCGAGAACGAGGATGAGTGGCGGAAGAACGCCACAGGCGAAAAAGACCTTCTCACCTCCAGCTGCACGAGGCAGTACTTGCAGTGCGCATCCAGCGCGCGCGGCGACACGACGGTCACCTCTATTCTCGGCCAAGAAGTCGGCGACGGGCGAGGCCGGGGAGACTGCGAACGGGCCGGCGACGGCTGCGGTCGTGGAGCCTGCTCGGCTTTTCGTCCACTCGTAGGTACCGGAGAGGGGGCGGCCGGCGCCGCCGGGGCCGATAACGGAGGACTGATCTCTGACGATTCTGGAGCGCTCGGAAACAGGTGGTCCACGAAGTGGCACAGCGCGAGGAGGCAGGCGATCTCGTGGCCTGCGAAAGAGAGCAGTTCAGCAGCGGACGAGGCGTGTGCGCTGCATTCGCGACCCACCTTTGCGATCCTGTATCGGTGGTTCTACCCGCTGTCGGTCGGCATCACATGGTCAGCCAGGCTTATTCTCCCCAGTTGAGGCCGGCTCACGCCGACTGACCGCAAGGTTGTGATCCAGAATCTCGACGGTACCTCCCTTGCGCGACGGGTGGTACTGCATGACCGGAAAGCTCGGGTCCGGCTTGCGATCCTGCATCGAAAGATCAGAGTCGAGGATCAGCACGGTCCGGCGTGTCCCGTGCGCAGGATGCGCGCGGCGAGACTTGCCACACTGAGCGTGTACGAGCGCTCGCTGCTCAAGAGGCTCGCGACCTCCCTCGTCCACACATACGACACTTCCTCCCACTCCATCTTCCACGACCAGCTGAGTCCGCCGTGATTCCACAGGTGCACGTCGACGTCCGGGTCGAACAAGCGCGTCAGGCGGTGTTTCGGGTTCGGCTTGGCGTTCGGAAGGGAGGGCGGAGCGACCGCGCTCGTTCCCAGCCGGACTTCCGTCAACGGGTCATACAAGTCGTGGCCTCCATTCTGTCGGTCCAGAGAACAACGAGTCGTCAGTCTCGCCTTCGACACCTTTGGTCCGACAACCCCCTCTCGACCACTCACCGTCCGGTGGACTGCATAGCTCGGCTCGCCTGGTTCGGTCCCGTTGGCAGAAGTAACAGCAAACTCCAGCCAGCCCGGGAAGCCTGTCCGTGGCCGCACGACGAGGCTGTACACTGCACGCGACGTTCGGCATAAGTGGGGGCGGTGCGGACGGTGCTCAGCAGGCTGCCGCTTACGGGATGCGTCGAGCGGCATCGAGGAGTACAAGCTAGAGACAGCTCAAAGCAGTCGTACCACCCGTGAGCGGACCTGGAGGGCGCAAGCGCAAGCGCGAGCAGAAAGCAGCGAGGCGAGCGAAAGAGGCGGTGCAAGTGACGAGGAGATAATCGTCAACACCAAGGCATTTTACAGCCTTTTCTTCGGAATCTCGAAGTATGCAAAAAGAAGGTCGTAAATCGAGCGTCGTTCGCGCGGCTCGTTCAATCCAGATGATCGTCCCGCGCCGCCGCTGCAAAGTCGATCTCCGCCTCGTCGACCGCAAACGGCTCCTCCTCCTCCTCCTCCTCTGGCGAATCCGCGTCCCCAAAGATCCGCTGGACCGTCTCGGCGACATCCTCTTCCTCTTCCGGCGCCGCCGCACCTCCCACAGCAGCCTGCGGTCGTCGCCGCCCCCGCGCCGGCTCGGCCTCCTCCGCATCATCCTTCGGCCCCGCAGCCTTACCCCCTCCTCCCTCCTCCGCCTGCAAGATCGCCTTGATCGGCAGGGCCGTCGTCCCCTCCGCCGCCGCCGGGATCGCGACGCCGTCATCCTCCGGATGCGCGCCCGGAGCCTCCATCGGCTGGTCTGCCACCACCCCCGTCGTCATCTCGCGCGCCCGCTGCTCCTCTTCTCCGCGAGCACGAGCACCCCCGTCCACGAACAGCGGCCCGTCGCGGTCTTCGTCCCGGACCGCTCCAGCTTCCGCCGCCTCCCGACGCGGTCGCTCGTCTGCGTCCGAGTCCGGAACGGCAGAAGACGCCGGCGCCTTCTCGACGGGTTCGAACCCGCCCCGACCGGGCTGGACCGCCGCGGCCGCGATCGACGTCGAGGCCGAAGCCGCCGCATCTTCCACGGTAGTCTGCGCCGACTCGGCCAACTGCGGCGAGTAGTCCGAGAGCTGCGGCGTACCAAGACCGGTCAGCCTCGCGTCCCGAGGAGCTTTCCACCAGCCAGGACCCTCCCGCTCCGCACTCACCTTCTCGTGGAAGTCCGCACACGAAAAGTCCCACGACCGTCCGAGCCTCTTGGCCCGTTCGCACTGCCCCCGCGTCCAGACCCCCGCGTACGCCAACGGCGCCAAATACCACCAGGCAATCACGGCGCCTCCGACGAGCGTCATCGCGACCGAGAGGCGCACGCGCGGTCGCAGTTTCGACGTCGCGAGGTCGAACGCCGTCGCGAGGAGGAGGAGGGCAAAGTACAGGGCGGGGAAGTAGTGGTGCAGGAAGAGTTGGCGGCCCATGAGGAAGAAGGGGAAGTAGTGCAGGAACCAGCCTGCGAAGAGGAAGGTCCCGACGCGGTCATAGTACACCACTTGGGCTGCGGGCGGGTGTTCGTGTCAGTCATCGTTGCGAGCGGAGAGGCGCGCTTCGGAGCAAGAGGCGGCGGGCTTACAGTGGGAGAAATCCTTGTAGCCGCGCTGAGCCCTCAGGATCAACAGCCCGCGAACGGCGAGGAACGACGAGACCGAAAAGGTCGAAAGCGCCCACACGAACGGGTTCCCGATCAGGTACACCTGCCGGTGGTCCTTGACCCAGCTGCCCCACGCCCACGCCCAGGGTAAGTCAGCTCTCACTCTCGCTCGAAACGAGAAAGAAAAGACGGCGGGCACGCGCCGGAAGCGCGCGACGCACAAGTTGATCCCGCGGAGCAAGAGCGGCCAGCTGGAAGGCCTCGAGTCGTACGCGTGCCGGTCCGTCAACCCCTGGTTCGTCTGCCACATGACCGCCTGCAGCTCGGCAAACTTGGCAAGGAACGACGGCCGCCGGTAGTTGACCTTGCGCGCGTCGAGCGGGACTGTCCCGCGATGGTGGTTCAGGTCAGAACGAGAGTTACTCGGGGGAGGCGAGAGGCAAAGAAGATGGGACTCACGCATCGGGTGGGTGTTGGTCTCGACGTACCAGAGCGCGTTCTCGCGACTCGGGTTCTTGTTGCACGTCACCTCCTGCTGCTCGAACCCCCACTCGGGCAACTTGACCTTGTGACTGAACAGATAACACCCCGTCAAGAGGTGCCTCAGCCGGAACTTGGTCCTGAGCGCCTCGAGGTGCGTCTTGGCGTACGCGCCGCCGTACGCCGACTCGACCTGGTCGATCTCGAGCGTCCAGTGGTCGTTCGCGTCGCCCGCAAAGCCCTCGAACCCGTACCCGGACACCTCGTTCTGGTACTCGACCTCGCTCACGGGCGGGCGAATGTCGTGCGAATGCAGCTTCTTGTGCGTCGACGGGTGGTGGAACACGAGCGTCTGCCGGTCCTTGATCGGGGTCGCCGGCGCGTGCGTCTCCGGATCCGGGACCTCGAGGTTCACGGTCGAGTTCAGCAAAAGCCAGATGTTGTTGTCGTCGCGGTGCGGGTACAGCGTGATCTGTTGCTCTGCGGGCACGGTTCGGGTGTGTGAGATGGCTTCGGCAGATCCGCCGTGACCAGCATCCAGTCAGGGACTTACGCTGACTGCCGCCCGGGTATGTCGACGGGTGCGAGTGCAAGTACCCCCCTTGGGTGTGCACATGCCGGATCGAAACGCGCGAGCCGGTCATGACCTCTGCGGGCGCGGCGTAGGGGCAAATGCCCCAACCCCCTCGTCAGTCGGAGGGCCGCGGCTTCAGGGAGCAGCGACCCACCACTCACCGGCATAAGTGTCCTCCATTCCGTGTCCACGGAGGGTGTGCTGAAATTCCGAGCTCATGAACCCGTCTCCGTCGCCCGAGTTGCTCAAGATGGCGAAATGGATCGCAAACATCGAGATGTAAAACACGGTCGGGACGGCGATGAGGCACAGTGCGCGGGCGGCAAAGTGGCGCACGAGGAGCGGGATCGGGACGCGCAGGTCGCCGAGGAGGAGCCAGAGCTGGACGACGGTGAAGAGGCCGACGGTGGCAATGGTGAAGAGGCCGACCCACTTGCACGAGACGACGGCGCCGAGCGCGAGGCCGGTCATCGTCAGCCAGACCCACCACCGGCGGGAGAAAGGCCCGACGTGGCCGGCGCGGTCGCGCGGGACGCGGTCCTCGTTGGAGAAGCCGATCCAGAAGAAGGCGGAGAGGGCGGTGAAGAGGATCAGGGGCGAGTCGAGGAGGATGAAGCGGGACTGGGTGATCAACCCGTTCTCGAACAGGACGAACAGCGCGCCGAGCAGGGCGGTGGCGGGGCGGAGCTGGAGGGCGCGGAGGGTGAGGTACGCGAGGGGGACGAGCAAGAGGCCGAGGGTGGCGGGCAAGAGGCGCATGGCGATGTAGGGGACATGGTTCGGGGCGTACTCGCTGCCGATGTCCTTGAAGTCGAACTGTCCGCCCTTGAACCCGGCGAGGTAGGCGACGAGGGTGATGAGGAGTTTGGCGAGCGGGGGGTGGACGTCCATGAAGAAGCGCGACTGGATGTACTTGTTGGCGAAGCCGCCGAAATGGACCTCGTCAAAGACGACGCTGCTGGGCGTGGCGATGTGCCAGTAGCGGACGATTGCGCCGAGGATGACGAGCCCTGCGAGGACGCGGTTCTCGCCCGGGTGGATCCCGTCGAGGCCGCCTCCGACGCGGCTCCACCACGTCGCCGGTCGCTGGTGCGGGCGCTGCTTGGCGCGGTCGCGGTCGCCCGACAAGCTCGGCTTGCGTCGCTTGGGCCCCAGCAGCGAGTCCTGCTGTCCCTGGGCGGGGTATCCCTGGCTCTGTGTGAGCGGCTCGGCAGCTGGGGACGCGGTGGAGCTGCTGGCGACGGGGTTGGCGCTGGCGCTGGCCGGGTGGGCGCGCCGGGACCGGAGCGGGTCGGACGCCATCGCTGCGCGCTCCCACGGGCGAAGCTGTAGCTGGCTGCAGGGCTACACGGCGTGGCGGCTGGCAGGAGGAGCTGCAAGTGTCGTCAAGGCTGACGCTGGCCGTGTTGGCTGCAAGTCAAGTGCACCGCCTCGTCGGCCAAAAAGTTTCCGTCGCCAAGTTCCGCCGCTCGATTCGCACACCGCTCCCACTCGCCCGCACGCTCACTCGGAGGAGCTCTGCGGCACTCTAGCGGTCACAGGCACAGCCCAACTTGCCTACACCAAAGCTCTCCCGCCCCTCCTCCGCCCTCTCCCAGCGTCGCCACTCCCTGCACCGGGCTCATTACGCGCACCATGTCGACCGAGGCGCAGGCGCAGGCGCAGGAATCGCAGTGGCGGCCGATCGGCGAGGCGGTCGGCGCCGGCGACGTCCCCGTCGAAGTGATCGAGTCGCTCTGCCTCGAGTGCCACGAGCAGGGCGAGACCCGCATGCTCCTGACCGTCATCCCCTACTTCCGCGAAGTCATCGTCGTCTCGTTCCGCTGCGACCACTGCGGACACACCAACAACGAAGTCCAATCCGCGGGAGAGATCCAGCAGCTCGGCGCAGTCTACACCCTCAAGTGCACCGACCGCACCGACCTCGACCGCCAGCTCGTCAAGTCCGAGCACTGCACCATCTCCATCCCCGAGTACCAGCTCACCATCCCCGCCGGACGCGGCCAGTTCACCACCGTCGAGGGCGTCCTCGCCGACACCGTCCGCGACCTCGAACACGACCAGCCCCTCCGCAAGATCCAGCACCCCGAACTGCACGACAAGATCGCCGACCTCTGCCACAAACTCCGCGCCATCGTCCCGAACCCCGACGACCAGGAAGACGGCGAGAAGGAGGGGGAGCAGGCGCCCACGGCCCCCATGCCCACCTTCACGCTCAAGCTCGACGACCCGTCGGGCAACTCGTTCGTCGAGACCCGCGGCGGGCTGCAGGACCCCAAGTGGTCGAAGCGCGAGTACGGCCGCGACCGCGCGCAGGACGAGCAGCTCGGCTTGCAGCATGACGAAGCCCAGGACAAGGCCACGAGCCACTACGCCGAAGAGGTCCTCTCCTTCCCGGGCGTCTGCTCCCTCTGCGGCAGCGAACTCGAAACCCTCATGAAAAAGGTCACCATCCCGCACTTCAAGGTGAGCGAGCCCCCCACTTGCTCTCTGGCTCACATTCGACTCCAGCTGAGAGTCTCTCCCCTCCGCCCGCCAGGACATCATCCTCATGTCGACCAACTGCCACGACTGCGGCTACCGAGACAACGAGGTCAAGTCGGGCGGCGCGATCGCCGACAAGGGCAAGCGCCTCACCCTCAAGGTCGAAGACTCGGACGACCTCAGTCGCGACATCCTCAAGGTGCGTTCCCGCCCCCTCTCTGAATGTTCCCGTGCTGATGACTGGCCCTCCCCCGGCGCAGTCCGAGACGGCCGGCCTGACGATCCCCGAGATCGACCTCGAGCTGAACCCGGGCACGCTCGGCGGGCGGTTCACGACCCTCGAAGGCCTCCTGCAACAAGTCTACGAAGAGCTCGACGAAAAAGTCTTTGCCCGCGGCGACGCCAGCACCGAAGGGGTCTCTGACTCGATGCAGTCCTTCCTCGCGCGGTTGAAGGGTGCCATGAAGGTCGAGCAGCCCTTCACGGTCGTGCTGGACGACCCGTTGGCGAACTCGTACATCCAGAACACGTGGGCACCGGACCCGGACCCGAACCTGAGCGAGGAGGACTACGATCGGTCGCACGACCAGAACGAGGAACTCGGGTTGAACGATATCAACACCGAGAACTATGGGCATGTGCACGTGCCCGAGACGCCGGAGGAGCAGGCCAAGGCGGACGCGGACGCAGCGGCGGAGGCGAAGAAGGCGGCAGACGACTCGAAGCCGATCGTGCACGCATGAAGAGCCTCACTCTCTCTGCATTAGACGTCACCTCTCTCGTATTACCTCATATTCCTCCATCCGCTCGCAACGCATTGTAGCATCCATTCGAAGCCGTCCGTACGAAAGGAGGGCTGTTGTTACAACAAACACGGGAAAGAAGTGTGCGCGAGGTCTCGTACCCATGCGAACGAAGAACGTCTACATTTCTACATCGAAGTTAAGCATCTCAAACACACATTGGAGAAGAGGAATTCGCGCCGGACCTCGGGCGGGCACGCGCACGCATCAAGCTGCGCCTCCCTCCGCGGCCGGCAAGGGCAACGACACGGGCGGGAGGACCTTCCCGCCGAGTTGACCGAGCGTGTGTAGGCTCCCTTGCGGCGTCGGCTGGACCAGGTGCCCTGTTCGCGCGGAGCCCACCACCATCATCATCATCTCGAGAGTCAGCTTCCGTGCCATCCCTCTTCGCTCCAGCCCAGCCCGGCGCGAGGGGGGGCAGAACCAAGGAGAACGCACAGATGTTGAGCGAGAGGGAGACGACCATGACGCAGATGCCCCAGGACAGGAGGAGCAAGGCGAGGAACCGCAAGCGGCGGTCGTGCGGCGACTCTGAATCCTTGAACAGAGACAGAACTGGTTCCCAAGCACAAACGTCCTGATCAGTCTCTGAAGGGTTCTGAGTTCGCTGCGGAGAGACACCGAGACCTGAGGACGTACAGAACACCGACGGGAGGATGAACGAGATCGTCGTCGACCCGGTCGCGCCGACAAACCCGAGCACGATCTCGAGGCTCGAGACAAACATGGCGATCAAGAACGTCGCAAAGAGCAGCGCCGCGCTCTCGAGCACGAACCGCCCGAGCGGGATCTCTTCCCCTCCCCCGCCGCCGTGACTGCAATCTTCGTCGGCGTTGCTGCCGTCGTCGCGGTCGTCATCGGAGAGAGCCACGCGGTGAGGGAAGAGGAACTTGTCGAGCGAGGCGCGGGCGGGGTGCAGTTGAAGTGGGTACGAGAACAGGACCAGGACGACGATGCCGACCTGGCCGATCAAGACGACCTTGGTTCGCGGGTACATCCTGCCGGTGGATTGACCTAGGTCAGTCGATCTGTCCCCGGTCTTCCGGGCTGCGAAGGCGAGAGCCTTACTCGATCAAGTTTCCTCCGACGGCCGAGCCGAATGTCATGTAACCGAGGATCCCGAGCACTTCGTCTGTCGCAGCGTGGGTCTATACTTAGTCAGTACCCTCAACTGGGACCGCAATCATCCAATGGAACGCACAGATGATGGCTGCGCCGCCGATCGAGGTACCGATGGCCATGTTCAGCCGGGGCTGGGTATTCGACTTGAGCTCGTTGAACCTGTACGAGCCAACCTGCATGTTAGCCGTGACAGGAATACGGTTCGAAAAGATTGGCCAGGCTAGCTTACACGGCAAAGATGTTTTGCGCGCACGTGTAGGCAAAGACCTGCACCGGGATCGACTGGATGAAGGACGGTCCGAAGCGGACCATCTCGACGTCTCCCGGAGCGGGTAAGGATTCGTGATCGATCATGGTGTAGAACACGACGACAAAGACGAGATAGCCGATCGTGCAGAGGGCGACGTAGGACGTCATCTTGAGGCTGTCGAGGCGCCGGAGGAAGGCCAGCGGGCACAAGAGGGACATGGACGACAGGATCCAGAGCCGCCGGTCGAGCAGGACCGAGCCAGTCAAGTCCGGCTGGAAGGAGTGAACGACCTGGTGGCATGAATGTGTCAGTGTCGGTATCACAGATCAGCCGCCACGAACTCCGTACCTTGGGCATGAGCGCTCCGATCACGATGAGGTATGATATGGAGACCCCGAAACACTTGAGAGCGACGGCGAAGTCGAACCTATACGTACAGTCTCTGTCAGTCTCCTGACGATGGAATTCCGAGTCCGGTCGAGATTTGCTTGCTCACAGGCGGGCGAGCCCCGGGTAAGTCAGGTTGCTCAGGCTGGAAAAGCTGGCGGCGCGGTGCGGAGCCATGGCGGCACAGCGGGTGAGCAAGTACAGCCCGAAGGCGGCCGTTGACCCGCAGACGAGGACCATCAGGACGCCGGGGATCAAGCCTTCACCCGCGAACGCATGTGCCCTGCGAATTTCAGTTTCAGCCAAGGTGAGCGTTCCGGACGGAAGCATAAGGTTCGGCATTTCGAGTGAGCGGGACTTGCATGGCGAGGGAGCCTGTCCCGATGACCGTGTCTGTCGCAGAACCGGCCGTCAGCATATCAGTCTGGAACTCGCTGAGCAGTCGACCGGACGCACTGGCCAAGTTGGCGATGCATGACACGAGCGTCGCTGCGCCGTCCCTGCCCGCTGGCTTCGCCGGCGTCGCGCTGTCTGAGTCGTCTGCGTCCGCATCGCCGTGCAGCAGCGGGCGCCGGTCCTCGACGTGCGGCAGCGGCGGCGACGACGAGCGCGACGACGTCCCCATGAGCGCGCAAATGGGCAGCAGGCGGAAAAGAGGTACAAGCAGTCCTGTGCTAGCAAGCGAGTGCGCCGACGAGCTGCCGTAGAAGGTCCGTGGGCGCCGATAAGGACGCGAGGCGAAAACTGTCACGAGGCGAATTGGATCGCCAAGCAGCCGCTGTCGGCTCCGGCGACCGCATTATGCAGACCTAAGATATCTCTCTCCTCCAGCACCACAAGCAGGAGATGTAGTCGAACCATCCCTGATGGTTTCACGAAGAAGCAGGGCCGGCAGGTTTGCGGTCGCCCCCCGCCCCCTCCGCTTCGGCGGCCGCCAGCCTCCGCAGCATGTCCTCCCGCCCCGGCCACCTCTCGCCTCCGAGCTTCCGCCACTCCCACTCCTTCAGCGCCGCCTCGTCGTACGTCTTCCCGACCAGCGACTCCTCGTCCCGCAAAAAGGCCGTCCCCGCTAGTTCCGGCGGGAGGAATGTCTGATGCACCGGATGCGCATACCCCGGCTCGTACCGGTAGTCGCGCCCGTACCCGAGCTGTTTCATGAGCCCCGTCGGAGCATTCCGGATGTGCATCGGCACGGGATACGCTTCCGACTGGCGGACGAGAGCTTTCGCCGCGTTGTAGGCTTTGTACACCCTGACCGATTTTGGCGATTCGGCGAGCATGACGACAACCTGGGCCAAGATGCACTGCGGTCAAAGCGAGACCATCAGCATGAGCAGAAGGGACGGGAGAGGCGAAAAACTTGCATCGCTTTCTGGCATGCCAATCAGCTGCGTAGCTTGATAGGCCGCCAGGGCCTGCGGCAGCGCTTGTGGGTTCGCGAGGCCGATATCCTCGCTAGCCTGTTGGACATCGCGTCAGTACATGCGACTCTCGGGGAAAAGACTCTACTCTAAGCTCACCATCCGCACGAGACGTCGCGCGACAAAAAGAGGGTCGTCGCCGCCTTCGAGCATGCGTGCGAGCCAGTACAGCGCCGCGTTCGCGTCGGACCCGCGGACCGCTTTATGCAGAGCCGAGATCGTATCGTAATGATGCTGTACGCCGAAGGAGCAACAATCAGCTTAAGCTCGGAATGGTCATCGCGAGCCGGCGTGAAGAGCTCACATCGCCCGTTCGGTCATACTGGAGGTGTGCCTTCCGCAGACTCCGCTTCAGCTCCTCCCGGCTCACTCGGCCTCCCGTATCTCGGGTCGCAGAGAGCGCAAGGTCGAGGGATGAGAGCGCGACGCGCGCGTCCCCGTCAGCGGCGGCGGCGAGGAACCGCACGAGGTCGGGATCGACGGGGCCGGTATGGGCAAACACCGGATCGACGTCGGGCGGAGATCGAGCGTTCGCGTCCGAGTCCGGGTCCTGCTTGACCTCGGAGCCTTCGGGGGCAATATTGACGGGGACGGGTGCTGGCGCAGGTGGCAAGGCCTCTCCCGTCTGCTGCTCGTGCTGGAGGCGCAGGGCGCGGACCAGCACCCGAACGATATCGTCCTGCGTGAGCTTGTTGAGCACGAACACGCGACACCGCGAGAGGAGGGCGTTGTTGACGCGGAAAGAAGGGTTCTCGGTGGTCGACGCGATAAGGGACAGAGTTCCCGCCTCGACGACGGGCAAGAAAGCATCCTGCACAGACTTGTTGAAGCGTTGAATCTCGTCGATGAAAAGGAGGGTCTTGCGGCCGGTCAGCTTGAGGACGTTCTCCGCCTCGACAAAGACCTCCCGGAGCTGTGCCGTCATCGCGTTGGTCGCGCTGAGCTCTTTAAAGATGCTCGAGGTCGTCTTGGCGATCACGCGCGCAATCGTGGTTTTGCCCGTTCCCTGGCAAGCGGCGGAAAAGAACCTCAGCAAGTCCCGAGGCGACCGAACAGGTCTCGCGACGAACCGGGGGTCCCCAGAAGATGACACTCCCGATGCGGTCCGCCTCGATCAGGCCGCGCAGCAGTGCCCCTGGTCCAAGAAGATGCTCCTGTCCGACAAAGTCCTCTAGGACGCGAGGTCGGACCAGCTCCGGCAAGGGTTTCGCCGCCTCGAGGAAGGAGCGTGTGGTGTCGCTCGTCCGAGGTCGCGGGCCGGACGGACCGATGCGGCTTCCGGAAAGATGCGACGCATCTCCGGTTCGCGATCGTTTGCTGGTCGCCGACAAGGGTTGCGTGCTGTTTGTCCCGGCCGGAGTCGATCGGATTGTCGATTTCTCCTCCGCAGCTTCGTCATGGTCCCGGTCGCGCTTCGCATTCGCGCTCCTTTGCTTCGTACTCGGTGTCGCAGACGTTGGAGCCGAGTTTGAGCTGGATTGCGCTCGGGTCGCCGAAGTCGTAGCGACGGTCGAAGCGGAGCACCCGAAATCCAGGTGCATCGAGACGACATGCGGCGTGACGAGCCTGCCGCAGACCGGGCTGCAGAGCGGAGCGGCTCAGATGCCGTGTCGCCAGCACGTGCAGCAGCGTGTCCCTGTCTGTATTACGCACCATTCGACTGGAGGGAACGGTCAGCCGCGGCGTCTTTCTCGCTGTAGTCTCGGCGCTGCTGTACCTAATGTCGACATGTCGGCTAACAGAGACCTCACAGCCAATCGCTCGGGCCGGCTTCTGTGCTCATGCGCGTATGCAGCGAGGTGAAAGTCGGCGAAACGGCAAAGTGGAGCTGCTCTTCCCGAAATGGAGAGCATATCTGATATTCCGGCTAGCCCGCGAGCCTTTCCCACTTTCCACTTCGAAATATAGCTGCCAGAGATTGATATACCTGAAATCTACAGAGTCTAGCAGGGGGAGGGGAGAAAAAACCCTTCCTCCATCTAGGGACACCCTCCGCAGTAGCCGCCGCCGCCGACTCCGCAGCCCCAGCACGTCGCCGGCCCGCCAATCTCGGCGCTCTTCAACCCGAGTCCGACGACGCTCGCCAACCCTTCGCCGAGGACGAACCCCGAGGCGACGAGGACGAGACCAAAGTGCTCGAGGTGCGACGCGCCGGTGCTGCTGCTGCTGGAGCTGGCGGTACCTGGGGCACTGCGCGCGCGCTTGCGCGTGTAATGCAGGCTGATCAGTCCGCCGACCAATCGCGCGAGCGAGAAAGAAGGCGTGTTGATGAAACCGACGGCGAAAGCGATCCTGCGCGCGCAGCCAGAAATCAAAGGTCAGAATTGCGCCAGACGAACCGGCACGGGATCCGCCCCGCGGAGCACGCACCCGGACGGGATCCATCGAGTCCACTTCCAACGGGAGATGCCTTCCTCATCCTCAGCCAGCATGCCGGACCCTCCCTCCCCGGCCGCCGCAAGCTTGGCCTTCCCAACAGCCTTCAGGGCCGCCAGCGCGACGAACGCCGTCCCGAACACGAGCATCGCCTCCTCAGTCCGCGGCGGAAGTCGACCCTGGTTGACCAATCGCGCGAGGTTGAGCCAGATGGCGGCGGTCGGCACGGGGAAGGCGGTGCTCGGAAACTCGTACACCCGGCGGTACAAGCAGTACACGCCCGTCGAGACAAAGACGGACGCAAAACTGCCGATGAGCTGCAAGACGCGAGGCGATAGCAAGCACCGTCAACAGGCTGCACAACTTTTCAACAATAGCAGGAAAGACTCACCTGTCCGTGAAACTGCGCCTTCGGGCTACTGCCCCATAGGTAGCCCGTCTTCATGTCCTGCATGAGGTCTCCCGCCTGCTGAGCCCCCGCTTCTGCGATCCCTCCCGCGACGAGGTTCGCGACGACGTTGCCCGGTTGGACGACGGCGAACAGGAGCTGAGATATCTTGCCGATCGCAGAGACGGGGTTCAAGTCGGTCGTGCCGAGGGCGCGGACTCTGCGGGCAGGCAAGGCGTCAGCATGGCGGCTGCTGGTAATCGTAGCCAGCCGCGAGGTGCTTACCCCAGGACCGCGAAGGCAGAGGCGAGGAAGAGCGCGATGACCTGCGACGAGCATTCGGTCAGATTCCTCGAGGCGCCCATCGAGCGTGGATGAACAACTCACGGTCGCCCACCAAGAGATACCCTCGTTCCCGAAGACGGCGGCCACCAGGATGACGCACGAGATGCAGCTGAGCCCTGCGCCGACGAGGACGACCCGCGTCGAGGGGTCCTCCTCCGCGCGCGGGACCGGCCGAGCGCCACCAACCTGCAAGCCCTCGACGCTCTCGATGTCGTCGTCCTCGTCGTCACTCTCGAACGCCTCTCGCTCCGCTCGAACAAAGAGGTTGCCTTGTTTCGCCCGTTCGGCAGTCCGCGCCAAGACGGGTTGGATCGCCTGCGCTGCGACGAACGAAACGCTGAGGATCGATTCGGCCATCATGATGGCGAGGGCGGGCCAGAGGATCCAGCCTCGGGCGCCGTCGGCGGAGGAGGAAACCGGGCCGGGGGCCCAGCCAAAGTGCTTCGACAGCGGGGACAGGAAAGCCCAGCCGCAGAGCATGCCCTGAAAGTAGTACCCTGAGTCAGGCTCACTTCCTTGGGCAATTCCCTGAGGCGGAAGCGGCGACTCACCGCATTCATGCTCAGAACGGTCTCGGAGCCCATGATAATGCCCTGACCGATGTACGAGAAAGACGGGGTGAACCTGAGAAGTCGCAGCATGTCAGTCGGCCGCCGAGACATTGACACCTCAGCTGCTCAAACGCACCACCACAGCCAGTCGTGCGCCGCGCGACGGATAAAGAGGTCAAAGACCGGCACGGCGTAGATCACCGGCATTGCCAGGCTCAAGAGCTGAGTACCGAAAACCGCTCCGTCAGCATACATGCCCGAACCGGACAGAGAGCGAGGGAAACGTACAGTGTAAGTGGCTGAGACCGAAAAGCTGACCAGCAGCGACTGCCAAGCCCTCCTGCCGACGACCTTTTGCTCCGGCGATTCCTGCTCACCGCGCAGCTCGCCAAAGTCTTCCTGGCCCATCGAGTCTTCGCGATGAAGTCTGAAGTCCGTCTCGCCCTGTGCGGGCGACGCGTCGAACAAGGCCGCCGAACGCCTGCGCCTCCGGACCCTGTCTTTGTCGCTGCCTTGAGCCGCGTTCACGAGCGGTCGGCCGTGCAGCACGCCGAGAACTTGAGCTGTGGCGGTTCCACTCGGGAAGACGAGTTTCTCGCGGACGACGACCTGCTTCCGGAGCGGAACGGCGAGGAAGACGCCGAAGAAGGCGACGCCGAATGACCAGGCGAGGAGAGCCCGGAAGGAGAGGAAGAGGGGCTGAGCGCCGCCGTCCAGCTCTGGAGAGAGCATGCCGAGGGCGGGAATAACGCCGACGAAGCCTGCCGCGAGGGGGAGCGTTCCGGTCGCGACCGCCGTCGTTTGGAGCACAATCTGGAGGATCGCAGTTACATTCGATCAGCATTGGCCTCCCCTGGGTCAGAGAACCACTCAACCGACATTTTCGTGTATGGAAAGAGGTCGTTTGTCAAAAAGGCCGCTCTTCGGCAGGACCTTGAAGACTGCGAAGCCGAGGAGCGAGGCCTGCAAGGACATCATCGAGATCCAGCCGGTCTGCAGACCAAAGTACGAGTTGGTGCATGCGAGCAGGACTCCGATGGCGAGACCGACGACGACTGCGCGCAGCTGTAGGATTGACAGGGAGTCAGCTTTAATGCGGAGTTCCCTCGAGGCACCAGAGCGTGATCGCCGGCTCACCGTCAGCTCCTCGTCGTCGTCATCTTCGACAGCCTGTGCGCTGTGTCGCCCAGGACTGCCATCCGCACCGTGTGCCGTCGCCTGACCGAGGAGCCGATCGAGGCTGCCTCGTGATTCCGCTCCGGCCATGACGGCCCACGCTGAGGGTCGGACGGGCGCTTAGCCGTGGACCGACTGTGTAGGCGGCTGCTTCCGTGTGACGAGCGAGATGCGCCGTTCAAGGGTGCTCGGGAGGATGCGGGGCGGCACTGCACGCGAGGCGATTTGGGCCAGCACAGAGCGCAGCAGGAGCAGCTGCTGATCAGAGTCGCTTCTGTGCTCTGCCTTGAGCGCTTAGAGCCACAGAATGAGCGAAGGGGGTCGATAAGCCAGAGGAGCAAATGGTCTCCCGTTCGTCATCCTGGTCAAGTCGCGGGTAACTTTTTGACCGGGACCAGGACGAGCCCGGGAGCTCTAGCAAACCCGGAACCTTGCTGATACGCTTAATGGAGGGTATCGGGACTCCACACGGCGGAATCTACGCCGTTCCGGAAACTCAAGACTCGAACTGCGGCTTGCTGCGGCGCTGCGCCACAGAGCGTATCCCTCTGCAACCGGATCGTGATGCGTTACTTGCCTCGGTACATATCTACAGATTCTCCGAGTTAGGACCTGCGATTCCCGCCCGCATGATTGATGCGCGCCCTCACCTCACAGTACCAACTCGCGCTCCCGCTCCCTCCACTCCCCGCCTCTCCCGCCTCCCGCTCGCGCTCCCCCAAATCCCGCCGGACCCTCATCATAGTAGCGCGATGGACCGGGCACGTACCCTACCGGCGTTGCGGGACTGCGACTCGACATATGGCGGGGCGGTGGCGCAGGGAGGGCAGCGAGCGGACGGGGATAGCCGCGATGGATGTGGTCATAGGCCGGACCGAGGGCCGGGAGGGAGTGGGAGCGGTGCGGGCTGTGGTGGCGGTGCGAGTGGTGATGGCGATGGTGGTGGAGCTCCGGCGTCGTGACGAGAGGCGCAGAACGATGGTGCAGGCGGCGCAGGGGGTCGTGGGAGTGCAGGTGATGCGAGTGGTGCTAGCCAGATCAGACAGTCCAGCAGTCAGCGTACAGGAAGCGACCCGGGCGAACTTTTCGATGGAACGTACCCCGTGGCTGATGACCGTCGTGCTCTCGCTGCGGTAGCGGGTCGTCCCGTCGACGCAATACGTCACTTCATGCCGTCCCGCCTTGGCCTGTTCGCATCCCGGCCACAGTTCATGAATCAGCAGGGATCAGCGAGAACCGGAGCGAGCTTGGACTGACGACGCGATCCCCGTTCACTTCCGTCTTGGCCTCGGTCCACTCCTTCCTCGCCGTCTGACATTCCTCCTCCCTCCTCCCCAGACCCCACACGCCAAACTCTCCTCCCTGGCCCAGGTACGGTTCCGGTCCGTACTGGCGACGATGCCGATGCGACTCCCGCCCGACTCCGTAGCGCGGCGCGAGCGCCATCTCCGTCAAGTCGCTCCAAATCCGCTCCAAGTGCTCGACCTGATCCCTCGTCACCGATTCGAGGCGGTCCGGATCGGCCAGGGCGTGGTCCGGGCCGAAGGAGGCCTGAGCGGAGCGGGGCGGATGAGGCGGAGGAAGGTAGAAGGAGGACGCGGCCCGGGTCGGGTAGCCGCCGGGTGGGACGCGGTAGCCCGGGAAAGGACTGCCCGGAGCAGAGACGTGGGAATCGTACGAGTACTCTGATGCAGGTGGATGTGCTCCGGAGCGCGATGGCGCGAGAGGGAGAAACGACGAAGGAGAAAAAAAGGAGGGGTGCTGCGGCTGCGTTGGGTTCTCGCGCGCCGCCGCCTCCGCCGCCTGATCGTACGCCCTGCGCCGGCTTTCTGTTCCAGAAGGTCCTCAGCAGCCTTCTTCGGGATAAGTAAGGCACTCTCTACTCGCCGTCACTGAGCGTCACGTACGCCCTCGCGAGCGCTTGAAACTTCCTCGTCGCCGCTTCCTTCTCCCCCTCCGGGACTCGATCCGGATGCGCACGCTTAGCCTGTCATGCGCTCGCCGCGGTGGGAAGACATCAGACGCACTTTTCTGAGTAGTCGAGTCTGCGAGGGAAACAGGCAGCGGCGGAGAACGCACCTGCTCGAGGTACGCCGCGCGGATTTGTTCGGTGGTGGCGGTCGGCGCGACGCCGAGCAGGTCGTACAAGGACGCCTCTTCGGGGGCGGGGAACGTCAACCCCTGAGTAGCGAGCGCTGGCAAAGGTGGAGCGGGCAGAGCTTTCATGTCTGCTTCTCGAATGAGCGAGGCGGAGGAGTCGGGCTTGGGCGGGGAGACGACGGGGGAAATGTCGGACCCGCCGCGGAGAATTGGAAGAGCCGGAAACGAGAGTCCGTGCACGGTCTCTCCCATCTCCTCCGAATCCATAAAGACGCACGACCTTCTCCAGGTTGGGAATCTGCAGTTGTTACAGTGTGGGTGCGCTGCGGCGGAAGGCGCCTGCCACGATCGAGTCGGAAGGGTCTCCGAGCTTCAACCCTTGACGAACTGCCCTGCCGCTTTCCTCGTGTAGAAAGCGTCCGTCCTGTAACGCGGGAGGACACTGATGTCAGTGCCGAGCGTCCAAAGAGAGGCGTACGAGCTTGTCGCCCCGAGACGAAAGCATCCGCGAACAGAGGGCAGGGAGACGCGACGCACCGTGAGGTACCGATGTTGACGATCTTGGGGCAGCCATCCCGAGACTTTTCTAAGCGGACACATTCCTGCGTAGAGGACAAGCATACGTGAGTTGGCGAGTTGCTCTTGCGGTCCGGGAGTCGAGAAGCGAGGAGGAGCGAAGGGGGAAGAGGCGAGGGGGACTCACGGCGCAGTAGTACGCGTCCGAGACACCTGCGGGCCGAGAAAGCGGTCGTCAGCGTGGCCTTTCCCAGAGCGATTGGCCAGCGCGGGGATGGGACTGACCTCGGCCGCCGCAGACGATGCACCTGCCGCCGTACGTGCCAAAGTTGCACTCGTCGCAGATCCGCACGAGCTCGGCCGGTCGCACGTACGAGTCGCAGATCGGGCTGGGTACGTCCACATGTCGGCGTCAGCGCTTGTGTCACAGGGGGAGCAGGAGGGGCAGGGAACGCGGTCGGGGCTGCTCACCACTTTCCATCGTCCTTTTCGCACAAACGGCCGATGGCTGTGGGCGGTCCGAGAGTCAGCGCTGATCATGGCTTGACGCGGTAAGCAGACGACTGTACCGATTCCGGGTTGTTTCCTGCACTGGACGAGATCCGGCGAGTGCTTCGACATGTTGACAGCACCTTCTTGAGCTCGTTACGACGCTGCAGCAGGGGTGGACCAGAGTCAGTACTCTTTAGCACTCGATACTGATTGGTCCAGGACGGGCTGTTGCGCGTATGCCTGCCGGGCACGACGGCCGCCCGTCGTGACTGGGGAGGAGTGGCAGCGATCAGCTCACGGTCAGGGTTCCGCGACAGCTAGCAGGAACTGCGGGTAACAATCTGCAGAGTAGGGACTCTCTTGAGCGACGCAGGGGGCGTGGTGTGGCTCGATCAGTCTGCGAGAGCGAGAGCGTCTGGACGGAGGTCGATGAGTTACAGTGCCTCCCCTGAGTCAGCGGCTCTACTTTCATCAGCCAATCAAAAGTACAACTTCGAGCCTGTTGCCGGAAGCGCGGCCGAGAATCTCAAGTCCGGCCGACTCGTATGGCGCCATCGTAAGGTCTCTACAATTTCCCCCGTTGACTCGCTGCACACGCACACTTGCGAGTAGATCACAGCCTCAAGAGCTCTGATCTTGAGCCCCCAGCCTCCTGCGCTTCAGATATGTCGACTGGGATGTCGACGCCGCGCTCCACCTCGGCGTCCGACCCGCTCGCGCCGAGCAGCCCCGCCTCGCTCACCTCCTCTCTCCTGCGAGGCAAGTCAGTCAGTATTGCCCCATATAGCGTATAGAGGAAGCTAACTTGGCCCCCGCCGCCCTCGGACCCGGTCGACCGGAACAGCCCGCCCGTACCGCTTCGCGACCCTCGCGGCGACCGTCGATAACCCCGACCCGGGCCACAAGGACCAGTATGGCTCCTCGTCCGTCCCCATCTACCAGACTGCCACCTTCAAGGGCATGGGCGGACAGTACGACTACTCCCGCTCGGGCAACCCCACCCGCTCGCACCTCGAACACCACGTCGCGAAAATCTCCAACGCCCGCCACGCCTTTGCCGTCACCTCGGGCATGGGCGCACTCGACGTCATCTTCCGGCTCCTCCGCCCCGGAGACGAGATCATCGCCGGCAACGACTTGTACGGCGGGTCGAACCGCCTGATCGGTTACCTCCGCGACCACGGCGGCATCACCACTCACCACGTCGACACCACCGACCCCGACTCGCTCCTCGCCCTCCTCAAGGATCCGGAGCACAAGATTGCCATGGTCCTCCTCGAGTCCCCGACGAACCCGCTCCTCCAAATCGCAGACCTCGAAGAGATCGCCCGGATCACCAAGCGCCACCGGCCAGAGGCCATCATCGTCGTCGACAACACCATGATGAGCCCGTACCTCTGCCGGCCCCTCGAGCTTGCATGTGACATCGTGTACGACTCCGGGACCAAGTACTTGAGCGGCCACCACGACCTCATGGCCGGCGTCATCTGCTGCGACCGCGACGACATTGCCAAGGTGGGCAGCCCGCTCGTCGCGAATGTAAAGCGTGCCGCGCTTTGCTGACTTCTCCATCGCGTTGCAGGGTATCGCCTTTACCATCAACTCGATCGGGAACGGCCTCTCTCCCTTTGACTCGTTCCTGCTCCTGCGCGGAGTCAAGACCCTCTCGCTGCGCATCGACAAGCAACAAGCCAACACGATCAAGATCGCGCACTACCTCGACCGCCTCGGCTTCAAGGTCAACTACCCCGGGCTCGCGTCCCACCGGGGCAAGGCGGTCCACGACCGGATCGCGAGCGGCCCGGGCGCCGTCCTCAGTTTCGAGACGGGCGACGTCGCGCTCAGTGAGCGGATCGTCGCGAGTACGCGGCTGTGGGGGATCAGTGTCTCGTTCGGATGCATCAACTCGCTCATCTCGATGCCCTGCCTCATGTCGTGCGTCTCCTCTCTCCCCCTCTTCGCACCCCTCTCACCCGGATCGGCCACTGACCTACGTCTGCCCGGCGCTCCCAGTCACGCCTCGATCGACCCGGCCGTCCGGGCCGCGCGAAACCTCCCCGAAGACCTGATCCGCCTCTGCGTCGGCATCGAAGACCCCGCCGACCTGATCGACGACCTCGAAGCCGCCTTGCTCGAGGCCGGCGCGGTCCGGACCGTTGACGAGGCCTCGAGCATCGCGCGTGGCGAGCGGTTGAATTTGGAGCGGGTGGGAGTCGCCGGCGCCGGGGGCGTGGGCGCCGTGGAGGGGTTGCTGAATCGGGGGTTGTCGGCCCTGGGATTGAAGGAGAGTGAGGGCAAGAGGGAGGTGTCGAAGCCGAAAGTGGAGACTGTCATGACGAGCGCGCCGGGCAAGGTCATCTTGTTTGGGGAGCACGCCGTTGTACACGGAGTGGTGCGTAACCCTTCCCCGCGCGATCCGTCTGAGGGACCCCGCCTGACTGACCTCCACCTGTGCTCTGCAGACTGCGATCGCCGGCGCGATCGACTTGCGGTGTTACTGCCTCGCCGAGGCGCGCCGGGACGGACTGCTGTCGCTCGTCCTGCCCGACATGGGCTACTCGCAGACGTGGGACCCGGCTTCCCTCCCGTGGGACAAGGTGGCCGCCTTCCCTCCCCCGACGTCGAGCGTCCTGAAAGCCGGCCCGAGCGGCGATCTCGTGCCGGACCAGGAGCTGCTCACGCTCCTCGCGAACCAGTACATCTCGCACGACTCGGACCAGAGCCTGAAGGCGGTCCAGTCGGCGCAGGCGTTCCTGTACCTGTACATGCACGTCGCGAGCGCGACGGGCCTCCGTCCCGCGCAGACGTACACGATCCGCGCCGCCCTGCCCGTCTCGGCCGGACTCGGCTCCTCCGCCGCCTTCTCCGTCTCGGTCGCTGGCGCGCTCCTGTACTCGCACGGCGTCCTGCCCGTTCCGGACCGGCCGCTGCCCGCGACGGGGTCCGAGCCCGTCGCGCTCGAACACGCGCACCTCGTGAACGCGTGGGCGTTCATCGCCGAAAAGGTCCTGCACGGGAACCCGTCCGGGGTCGATAACACCGTTTCGGCGCTTGGAGGGGCGATCGCGTACCGCCGGGCGATCACGGGAAGGCAGGAGCAGAGCCTGACGAGCTTGAAAGGGTTCGACGAGATCCCGTTCTTGATCACGGATACCAAGGTCCCGAGGGACACCAAGACGCTCGTCGCTGGGGTCGCGCGGCGAAAGCTCGAGGTGAGTGCTCGCGGGATGATCAACACGCTGCGTACACAGGCTGACGCGGAGGGAGCCCTGCGAGCAGGAACCGGACACGATCATCCCGCTGCTCGACTCGATCCAGCGGATCTCGGACCAAGCCGAGGCGGTCCTGTCCGCGTCGACGTCGCAGTCGCGCGCCGAGCAGATGTCGACGCTCGCGCGCCTCGTCGAGCAGAACCACTCGCACCTCGTCTCGCTCGGGGTGAGCCACCCGGCGCTCGAGACGGTGCGGAACAAGACCAGAGACCAGCCGTGGGGGCTGGCGACCAAGCTGACGGGGGCTGGCGGTGGAGGCTGCGCCGTGACCGTGGTTCCCGATGGTGCGTCCCTCGCGACGTTTGTGCCCAAGGGACTGAACCTGACTTTGAGATGCTCCCTCCCCCGACAGGTTTCCCGAACGACTCGCTCCTCGAGCTCCGGAGCGCCCTCGCCGACATCGGCTTCGAGACGTACGCGACAGCCGTTGGCGGTCGCGGGTACGGCGTCCTCGTCCCCCCTGCGCCTGGGTCCGCCGGCGAGCAGGTCGAGTCGGCCGAGGGCGGCGTCGAGGCGAATGTGGTACCTGGACGGAAACGGTTCGAGGAGGCACCGGCGGAGGACCTCGCACGGTGGGCCGAGTCGGCGGGCGTGTGGTCGTGCGCATAGGTCCGGCTTGGCGCGGAGGGTTTCTGATGTCAAGATCGGACCCTCGCCTTCATCCTCTTGTAGATTTCGATGCTGCGGGCAAATATGTCACCCTGTTCCCGTCTCGCCTTTCCACTCTACGCTCGACAGCTGTGGTGATCTAGTCCTGCGCTGTTTTTCGACGCTGGCAGCCGCTCTATGCTCTGACTTCCTGCCTTCGTTCTGGCCTGCTGGGCGAGTTCCGCGTGAAAGGCGGTCCGCGCCTCTTCTGTCCTTATTTCCCGCGCTCTTGCGCCTGGCGCCTGGACAAGCACTGTACGATGTCGGACGACGAGCTCGATCCTGCGTTTGCGGATCTGGACCTGCCTGCGCCGGGCGGCTCGAGTCTCGCGTCGTTCGCCGGCGACTTTGGCTCGTCACTCGACGCGGACGACGACAACGACGAATACGGCGACAGCGCGCTCTACGAAGCGCACGGGGACACGCTCGACGCAGCCTTGGACTCGGACGATGAGCTCGGAAGCAGGCGCAGCTTGGGACAGCGGCTCGGAGGGGAGGACCTCGAGGACTTGGGCTATCCGAGGCGCGTGCACACCGACCATAGCGGCGGAAGGAACTTCGCCGATTCTCCGTACGACGACGAAAGAAGCAGCGACGACGAGCTCGGGTCCGCGTTTCGGACGCCGTCGAGGCAGCAGCGCGCCCGCGGACGCGCCGAGCGGCAACAGCAGAGTCTCGCGTCGGAACTCGCGAGCGTAGGCCGCCCTCGCCGCGAACAGAACCTCTTGCGCGAACTCGGACTCGACGACGGGGACGGTTCGCCTGCGGGGGAGCACAGCTCGGAAGGTGTCGACAGCGTAGCGGGCGGCAGCGACGCATCGGATAGAGGCGACAAGGACGGCGCTTCCCGACGTCCGAGACCATCGAGTGACCGGAACACGGTATCGCCGACGCGCAAGTCTCGCAACTCGTCTCGCATCCTCCTTTCGTCCTCCGTGCACCTCAATGCGGGACCTCCGGACGAGGAGCAGAGTTCGGCGGCGGAAGAGCAGGAAGTGGAAAAGGAGCACTCGATCGAGCGGAATGTCGCGAGCGCGGCGCAGGAGCTGTCGCAGTCAGCATCCGACATTGACGCCTTCCTCAAGAGGCTGCGCGACCACTCGGCCAGCTTTGATCCCGCTTCGAACCTCGAGCCGTCAACCGCCCGCAATCCGCCAGGTGCGGACCCCTCGCGAGCACAGGCGGACGCAGCTCGTGCCCGAGATCGACAAACCGTCGTCGAAGACCTTGCCGCGACCCTCCTCCGGTCGCTGCAGTCTTCGGCAACCAGGCGGGTCGACGAAGTACGGGAAATGACCGGTCTCGAGCGCGATCTCGGTCGAGCAGGTCCGCTCGCGCTGGCCCAGGTGGACGCCATGCCACTTGGTCCTTTGAATACCGGTGATGTAGCACAAGACACAACAGCGTCCTCGACAGAGGACGACGCGGCCCGCGCCGCCACCGAAGCACCGGCGCCCTCGACCTCTTCGGCCCTCTCGAACGCCACCGCCGAACTCTCCCAACTCCGCGAAACGACCCAATCGCTCCTTTCCTTGCTCGCCTCGCTCGCCGAACAGAGCCAAGTCCAATCCGCCCTCTCCTCCGATGCCGGCCGCAAGTTGCGCGCCCTTCGGACTCAGCTGGCGACGCTCAAGGACGAGCACGACAACCTCCGACGGAGCGAGGACTTTGTGCGGCATTACGAGGCGAGGTATCAGGCTGGGAGGGAAGGGGATGCCGCGCGAGACAGGGGCGCGTCCTCAGCGCAGGTACGCGCAGACGTCGAGGAGATCCGAGATCGGCTCGAGGGGGGCTGGCGTAGGGCCCGAGAGATGCTGGTCATCTCTGCCTGATATCGTACGCCGTATTATTCTTGACGCTCCGGGTCCCAGTCGTGGGCTGTGCAGTCCGCGATCCTCCCGCTTCCCTGCTGGTCCGGGTCCAGATCGCCAGCATCAGGCAAGAAGCATGATTTGGAACACCAAGAGGCGCGATCCCGTTCACCAGCCCTGTGATCTTCTCGATTGCAAGGAAGAAAGCCGCTCTTGATGCCTTGCCCGCCTCAGCGGATCCGCATCCATCGCCCCCCGCAATACAAGCAGCACGTCACGCTCCGGAGCAGTTGCGCCAGCTGAGGGTCCTCCGCGTGCAGAAGCGCCTTGCGCTCGCAGGCAGTGCACGTGCGCACCTGGACGGTCGAGATCAGGTCGAGGGTGACGGAGCACCGCTCTGTCCGGGACAGAGGGCCCGCGGGTCAGGCACCTATTCTGAGAAGAAGGCGGTAGCGGGGGTGAACTCACCCCATTGGTGTCCCGAGGTGCAGCATGCGTGTCGTACATTCGCGAGAGGGACCGGCGCGCGACATGCAGGGCAAACGACGCCCTGCTGCTCGAAAGCCTGCCTCAGCGCTCCAGCGGGCGACCCGTGCGAGCCGACGCCAGCATCGGTTGGCGCAGCAAGCGACTTTGACGCGAGCTCGACGCGGGCCCGGATCGCCGTCGCAGGTTCTGAATAGCAGAAGTCCTCGAGAGACCGTCAGCAGCGAGCACACCGGCGACTGCTAGTAGCGAGTAACATGACGGAGCAACTCACCTTGCAGGTCTAGCTCTCCGAGCACGCTCGCAAGCTTCTTCAGAACTGCGGCGGTCAAGACGTGCGACAAATCGCGATGGACCTGCTGCGTTCGCTCCCGAACGGCCGGCGCCAGCTCCGAGTCGAGCTAAGAAGGGTACGACCGAGCATGAGTGATCCGATGCATGACCTTCCAGTTAAGCGAACTCACCAGTAGCGTCCGCGCAAGTGTCTCTTTCTCCCGCGTCGACTCCAGCTCCGAACCCGCGTACATTTGCGTCTTGAGGCTTGAAGCCAGGCCTTCAGAGCACGACGACATCTCGGCGTCGTCCCGCGGTACCGGGGGAGCGGCGAGCACCTCCAGCAGAGGTTGGACAAAGTCCGGGTCGGAAGAGTGACGGCGGAGATGGTAGAGTGGGAATGCAAGCTTCCTGAGAGACGATTGAAAGCGGGCTGAAAAGGAGTTTGCTCTCGTTGCGTCAGCATAATGTCCGGAGGAGCTCCCAGCGAAAACCCCACGGGACTCACGGTTTGTCGGCCATGAGAGAGTGTGTTCGATCCCGGCGCGCGCTTCCAGAGCCGTCTTGGCTGAGCTTCCTGCCCCACTGAGCTCCGCCACAGCAAGGAACGTGCGATACTGCCCCCATGTCCGATGGATGGACGAGTCGGGTCGAGCAGTCCTGCGTCAAGACGGCCACAGCGAGAGCAGAGTACCATGTCAGCCCCCCTGCGAGTACTGTCCGAGAAGGACGAAGCTCACTCGAAGATGAAAGCGACGTCCCCGAGCCGACCCGTCGCCTCGCCCGACCCCTTGTTCAACCTCGTCAAGCCCATCACCCTCGCGCCTTCTTTCCTCCCGATCCTCGGCTTCGTTGCGCCTCCATCCGCCTGTTGCTGCGGCTGCCCGGCCGGTCGACCCTTGCCCTTTGCGCTCATCCGCGTGATGACCTCTTCGAACAGTTCGCGGGCGGAGAGGGTGAGCGAACTCGCTGCGCGTGCCGACTCCGGCTCGAGCTCGAGGCGTGGAGAGAGCTTGAAGACGTAGAAAGCGGCGGAGGACAGCGAGACGAGAAGCGAGTCGGACTCGGGGAGGTAGGCGAGCCCTGTTCAATGAGCCAACAGCCCAGTCAAGACAAGTTCTACAGCAGGTAAAAGGTCGAATATTAATCGCTGCAGCGGAGGGAAGACTCACCACTGCACGGAGCCCAGGGGTTCGATCCCATCCACCGCTCCTGACCCACTAGCGGCAGGTCGACCTCCTCCACCTGCCATTCACGTACGCCCGCCTCGCCTGATCTTCTTGCGCACGACGCGAGGGAGACAGTCCCAAGCTTGGAGAACGCTAGACGGAGTTCCTACGGCCCACGATATTCAGCACCGTCAGCCAAACGCCAGTCTCAAGACCCACCGAGGATCGCGATCTGGCTCACCGTGGCGGTCTCGTCATCCCGGGTCACCCAGCACATCTGCGTCGCGCCTCTTCGATCAGCAGCGCGCACCTCGCTCGCCGACATGATTTCGGGTGCCGGTGCGGCGGCAGCGCCCGTCGCCGGCCTCTCCTGTTTGATCTCGACGCTGAAGACCCGGCCGTCTCCATCGGCGATAGCCAGGTGTGACGACACACCTATGCGCAATGCGGGATCCCAATCAGCTAATCATGTGGGGCATAGTGGACGCTACCTCGCATGAAGTTAAGGTCTTACTCGTATCGGAGGTCGCCTGCCATTCTGACCAAGCAAGCACGTTAACGATGTTGACCTCCGCATCTAGCGAGAAGTGCGTTAGGTATTCTGGCGCATCCGAGGCGCCCAGTCTGAGAAGAAGCAGGAGGGGGCGTTCCCGCCAGTCAGATGCGGCGCTCGGTTGCAGGTAGGCGAGGACGCGTACCGCCAGAGGGAGACTTCGCCGCTCCGATGACCTAGAGCCAAGAGTGACAAGTCACAGGCCGAGCCTGGCACTGGAGGCGACCAGGCGATCGCTGCACGGCGGGAGATCGGAGCGCGTGAGTCAGGATCAGGGGGTCGACGAGGTTGACGAAGAGGCGGTGACGAGGCCGGCAGGGACCGCACCTGTTGTCTGACAGCGTAGAAGCGCGGCCACCATCTCTCGTCGCATCCCTGCGGATTGCGTGTCCTGGTTCGATTCTGGGATCGAGCAAGCGTGTCAGTCTCATATGCGGGTTTACCGGTCTGAAAGCGAAGAGCATACGGTCGGGAGCCAGTTGTCGGATCAGAGCGCTGGTCAAGTCGTCAATCTGATGTTCAGCAGAAACCATTGCCGACGGCTTGTTAGGACCGATGAGACTAAGGAGAGTCGCATCCAGATTTTGAAGCACCTCTTCCCATTCTCCCATGACGGCGTTCTTCTTGGGAGCCAAGACCAGAACCTCTCCATTCGTCGTGAGCGCGGCAAGGAGGCATCTGCGAGCGGACCCGGGTAGTCATAGATTAGCCTCCGAGTTGCGTCCTTTGCACTTTCCGCGAGCTCACCCTCCAAGATGCGACAGCCCGGACGGCGACCAGCATGCCGTGCGCCAATGAGGCTCGACGAGACCCGGCATGTTCAGGTCATACTCTGCCAAACGGAGGCGACCCGTGGTCAGTCGCCGCAGAGGGGGCCGAGGAGAAACTGACCAAAGAGAAAGCGGGGGTTCCGACCTACCATCTGCCCAATCAGCCCAGCGAATAGTATGTTTCTTGTCGAGAAGGATGGCCGTTTTGAGCCACGGCAGCTCGTCCCGCTCTTTCCCTTTGCCCTTGTCCGCCTCGAGCGAGTCGGTCGCTTTCTTCGCGCCGGCCAGTCGGACCGCGCCTCCGCTGCCGCCGGTAATTTGCTTGCTCGCATAGCCGAGTGCTGGGGCCTGGATGAGGATCGATGGTCCGCAGTCAGTGCAATGCGGGGGAGCGAGAGCGTTCGGTCAACATGTCCTAGGTTCGGAGCTCACGAGCAGGTGCAGCTCGGCACGGGTCACGATGGCGAGCTGCCCGTCGTCCGAGTACAACAGGTTGCTGGGCGTCGGAGACGCTGCGCCGTGTGTTACGCTCGCGGTGCCGACCAGGAAAGGCGCCGCAGAGGTCGACGCTGCCGCCGACGAAGAAGACGGGCCGGCTTCCATGGCGCTCGGCGAGGGCTAGCCTGACTGTTTCCGTGTCCACTGAGACGGGTCAGGCCCGTTTGTGGCGTTGTTCGCTATAGCTTTTCGCTCGCCGCTTGTGGGGTGAGCCATTCTGGCGCCTCCCCTCGCTCGCTCAAGTGCCACGTGGCGCCCGCGGCATCTTCTCCGTCTCCGAGAATTTCGCGTCGACGCTTTCCACTTCGGCTCTACAGCTCGTATACATTTCAAGCGTCAAGTCCCTTACAGAGTAAGAACAAGCCCATTTTTGCCCACCAAGCGCACTCCAGCTGACAACCCTGTCGCCTCGCCTCGTCGCTCCCGTTCATCGTCATCGATTAGCTCGAATCCGATCAGGAATTACGGAATGTCGTCCTCCAATGCGCCTGTCAAGGTCGCCGTCGTCGGCATGGGAATGTCCACGACCGTCTTCCACGTCCCCTTCAGTCAGTCCGCGTACACTCCCGCCGACATCAGGCTACATCGCTGACCCTTGCCTCCACTCCCTTGTCTCTTGCGGTCAACCTCCGCGCAGTCCAGTCCCTTCCGGACAAGTTCAAGCTCCAAGTCATCGTCGAACGCTCCGCCACCGCCGAGTCCTCCAAGGCTCGCGACAAGTACGGCTCCGGCATCCGCGTCGTCAACTCGGTCGACGAGGCCCTCCAGGAGGACATCGACGTCGTCTGGATCTGCTCCATCAACGACACCCACTACGACTACGCGAAGCAGGTTCTCCTCGCCGGCAAGCACGTCGTCGTCGAGAAGCCCGTCACGCCCACTTCGGAGCAGGCGTACGAACTCGCCGAGATCGCCAAGCAGAAGAACCTCGTCCTCGCCGTCTACCAGAACCGCCGCTGGGACGCCGACTACCTCACCCTCAAGAAGCTCATCTCGGAGAACAAGTTCGGAGACTTGAGCGAGTTTGCCGTGAGTCACGCACAACCGGTCGGTTCCCCCGGATGCGGTTCCACTGAGCCGCACTTTTTCCCAGTCGCACTTTGACCGCTACAAGAACGTCCCGAACGCCAAGGTCTGGAAAGAGTCACCCCTTCCCGGAGCCGGCGCCACGTACGACCTCGGCTCGCACGTCGTATGTCCCTCCTGCCGTCCATGTCCGCGATTCCCGCCTGCTGAGACCTTTCTCTCGACGCAGATCGATCAAATTCTTGATTTGTTCGGTCCGCCCAAGCAAGTGACGGGTCTCGTCCGCAACTCGCGTCTGCTCGGGCACCTCGAGGTGCCCGACTCCTTCCTGATTCACCGTAAGCAACCCGTTCCTTCTGACCGAAAAGACTTTCCGACTGAATCGAGTGTCCGCTTCCCTGCCAGTGCACTACGACGCGGACCCGACTCGACCGGGTCGCCAACTGCCGCTGATCGCCACCGCGCGCGGGAGCATCCTCTCGCTCCTGACGCCCCAACAACGCTTCATCGTCAAGGGCACCCAAGCCTCCTTCATCAAGCACGGCGTCGACGTGCAAGAGTCCCAACTCGTCGCGCGCGGAGGCGACGCGATCAAGATGGACGGGTTCGCACAAGACCCGGAGGACCTGTTTGGCAAGCTGTACACGCTCGAGAACCCGTCCGCGCCGCAGACGTACGCCCAGCTCCTCTCCTCTTCGTGATTAATGTCTCTGTACGAGCAGACTCCGCTCACCTCGTCGTGCCCTTTCCGGCAGAATCCCGAGCGAGAAGGGCAACTACCGCGCGTGGTTCGAGAACGTCGGCGACGCTCTGCAGCACAACGACCCGTCGCGCCTGATCGTCAAGCCGGAGCAGGCGGCCCTCACGATCCGGCTGATCGAGCTCGCGGAGCAGTCGAGTCGCGAAGGCCGTACCCTCGACGTCGAGGCTTAAAAGGTCACACTCCGCGACGAGAACGGACGACAGAGCCCGCAATGGGAAGATGCCCGCGATGGGGATCATTGCGAATGTGCAAGAAGTGATAGAGTGTTTTTGTCTGATCAAGAGTGCGACGACGCGAGGTCCTCGCTTTTCGGTCGAGGGGAGAGATACTGCTACAGGAATGCTTTACGAGGGAGGAGGGACCTGCTGTTGGCCGTCTTCTAGCGGCTGCGACTGCGGCGGCTGTGCGATCCAGTCTTCGACGTCGTCGAACCCGTTCAAGTCCTTCGGCGAACCCGGCTCGGCCGAGCCCGGCGGGGAAGGGAACGCGTTCGACGCGTCTGCCGAGGGGCCCGCCGAAGTGGCCGGCATCTGCAGGTGCGCCAGCGGGGAAGGTTGCATGCCTGTGAACCTGCCCGGTACCGGCACCTCGTCGTCGCTGGTCGAGACGCTCGCGCCAAAGAAATCGTCCGTCGAGGTCGAGAGGAGGTTCTCGCGCGAGGCGTACGGCGAAGTTCCGCCGACTTCGGAGCCGGCGACGGAAACGTTGCGCGAGGCATTGGCCGACTCGACCAGCTCGCGCGACTTGGCACCGCCGATCGGCCGCGCAGTCTTCCGACGGTAGAACAGCAGGTAGGCCGAGGAGGACTTGACTCGGTCGGCGCTGATCTCGCTCACGCGAGACTGTGGGGACAAGCACTTCGTCAGTCTTCGAACGTCGTGCATCAAGTAGGCTTCGACCGAGGACTTTACTCACGTCGTCAAAGTCGTACCAGCGACCGTTCTCCGGGTTCTTGGCGAAAGCCGTGTAGTGACCTCCGCCGAGTCCACCGAAATGGTTCGAGACACCGTACAGCTCGTACGTGAGCGAGTCCGGCTCGGTGATATGCGGCGCGTCGGCCATCTGCTCCGCGAGGCGCTTCTCCACCCGGTCCCCCATAACGAACGGTTCCATGTCGAGAGCCTCGTGCACCGGAAAGTCGACCAGGTCGTCGATCTTGTCGCGTGAGTAACGAGACGAAGAGAAGCGCTTGAGCGCAAAGACGAGCACGTCCGGCACTTTCCACAGCTCGACCTTCTTCGTCGCCTGCTTGTGCTCCTTGCACGAAGAGCAGTACCACATGTCGTCCTCGCCGAGGCGCTCCTCCTTGGTGAACTCGGTCAGGCAGTCGGAGAGCGTGATCGTGCGCTTGGCGCCCTTGCCCTGTTGCCTCCGCGTGACCAGAGACGGGTCGACGACGCTCTGCGTCTCGCGCCACGACGCGACTTCTTCCCCCAAGAAGTAGTCGTACGCGCCAGCCTCCCACGTGACGGTCACGGTGTGGCCGATGGTGAACAGCGGACGGCGGGCTTGCTGTTCGTCCGCGGCTGCGGCTGCCGGCTCGGGCTCAGCCTGCTCCGGCGCTGCGCCGTCGGCCGGCTTGGCCGATCCAGGCCCAAACATGTCGATATCTTCTTCCGCCTTGGACGCAGCTGCACCCGCGCCCGCCGAAGCAGCCGCAAGTTCCTCAATATCGACGAGGCCATCGTTGCTGCCGTATAATGTCCGCTCCTGCCCGAGCGGGGCGCGGCCCTGCGCAACCGGTTCTCGCGAGACCTGCACGCGGAAGGCAGTCTTTCGGGACGGGGTAGTTCGCGCCGACGATGCCGACGAAGTGGCGACGGCGCTGTTGTCCGTAGTCGGGAAGAGGGGCTCGAGCGAGGCGGTCGACGAGGAGAGCGAAGACGTCTGCCCGGAAGCGTTGCCAGCGTCGGTCGGCGGGATGGACGGTGCTGCGGGAGCCTCCGAGGCCGCGTCAAATTCCATCGCTTCAGGCTGAGGCGACGGCGACTGTGCCGATTCCGCGCTCTCAGGCGCCGCTGCTGCGACCTCCTCCTGTGCAGGCGCGGCGATGGGAAGCTCGGCCTCCCGCTCGAGCCATGCAATCTCCTCCTCGATCAGCTGCAGCAGCTCGTCGCCGCGAGTCGTAATGCGCGCGTACTGCCGCGCCACCGCCCGCTTGACGTCCGCGACGCTGGAGGCCTCCTGCGGCGTGAGCGTGACGACGAACGGCATTCCGAAGGACTCGGAGTTGTCCGAGATCCCGAACGTGCGAGTTGCGCTGCCTCGGGAGGACAGCTTCTTGTGGAAGACGGGGGCGATGATCGGGACAGTGCCGTCTTCTGCGACGATGGCGGGAGCCGAGCGGTTGCCAAAGCGACGCGGTTGAGGATAAGGAGCCGACGTCTCGTACAAGATGATGCGGTCGTGCTCGGCGATCTCGGTGACCATCTCGTCGTCGAACCAGTCCCGGTAGAACTTGCCCTTCCACTCCTCGGTGACGATGAGGTGCTTCGGCTCGAGCCCGAGGATCTGGCCGACGGCGTTCTTGAGAGACTTGATCGTGCCGTTCTTGGCGACCTCGAGCTCGACTTCGATGACGCCCCGTGAGGCGTCGAGCGGCACGACGTGGACCTTGCCCGACCATTTCTTCGTCACAGGCAGGTTCGTCGTAACGTACATGAACGGGTCGAAGGTGATCGAGACCTGTCAAGGCGATGGAAACATACTCGTGAGCGGAGAACCCGGACCGACTCGCAATCGAGACAAGCGTACCTTGTCGCAGTCGGGGCAAACGACCGTACTGCGGTACTGTCCCTGGAACAGATCGACAATGACGGAGTCGTTCCGACTCCGGTACTGCTCCCAGCACGTCTTGGCCAGCTCGACCAACTCTTTATCGCTGCCGCCCTCCCAATCCGGCGCCTCCGTCGCGGGCTTCTTCTTGATCCGGTTCAAGTCCTCGTGGATCCCGTCGAGCAGGAACGCGAGCAACTCTTGCGAGTCCTGTTGGCCGTACCCCGAGAACTGCGGCGCGAAGCGCGAGAGGGCCTGCTTGAACTCGCGGGGCGCGACGGACGAGCCGGTCCCGTGCCACAAGCGCTCGATGAGCTGACCGAAGGCTTCGGCGACCTGGCCGCGCATGCCGAGAGGGTTGTCCGGGTTCAGCTCGGAGCGATACACGCCGGCTGTAGAAAGTATCGCGAGACGTCAGCGTGAAGCCTCGGTGCGCGACAGAAAAGCAAGTGCAGCTCACAAAGGAAGTATTCCTGCAGTTCCTTGGTGTTACTCATGCACTGCAGGGCAGAGTTCATAAAGCACGTGCTGCAGCCACCACAACCGGATCAGCCTTCACCCCGAGAACTAAAAGGACGCGACTCCCTCCGACTCACTTGCCCAGGTTCTGCAGGCCGACGAGCCCTCGCTGTCCTTGTTTGCCCCCAACTGCCGTCTTGCTCCGTGTCAACGCGCCCGTCAACGCGCCCATCATCCCTCCTCCACTGGCAGCCTTGGCCGGTGCTGCCCCCGTTGTGGAGGACCCCGCCGCGGCCGTTCCCGAGCCCTTGGGCTTGTGCAGCCCCGCCGCCCAGGACGAAGCGCTCGAGAAGAGGTTGCGGTGACCGTGGTGGTGGTGCTTCTTCTTCTTCTCGTCGCCGTGAGCGTCGTCCGCGTCGGTGAGGCTCGCAACCGAGGCAGAGAGGCTCTGCGGCGCCGAGTCCGGTGCGGGTGCAGGGACGTCCGCATCGGCGAGCGCGGCGAGAACAGCGTCCGCATCAACGATCCACGACTGTGCCGAGTCCTGCTCTTCCACCGCGAGACGAGTCTCGTCGTCCGCCAGGAGCGCGTCGCCAAGCGTCGTCGAGGACCCGAGCTTGTCGAGCTCGAACAGCTCGACGCCCGACTCGCGGAGCTTGTCCGCAAAGACGTACGCGGGCCCCTCGAGGGCCGAGACTTCGTCCGCGGCGGACGGAAGTCGCCAGAGCCGGACGTTCCGCTCGAGCGAAAAGGCCTCCTTGACGCCGTGGAACAGGTCGCCGACGGTGGACGAGGATGCGAGCTGGATCGAGGGCGCGTGCTCGAGAGACGGGACAGAGACGTTGCGGTCGCTCGAGGTCGCGGGCAGCAGGAGGTAGAGGCGGAACAGAGGCGGGTAGAACTCGATCGTTTCGCTGCCGAATCCGGCCGTCGCAATGACTTCGCGGTCAAACTCGGGGCCGACCTGGCCGTACCTGGAAGAAGGGAGCGAGTGAGCCCTGGTTGGAGAATAAACAAAAACTTGGCGGGATGCGCACCAATCGACGAGGTACCTCCACGCCGCCTCGGGCAATACCTCGACGTCGACGCCGACCTGTACCGGCTTCCGGAGCGAGACGCCGTCCTCTTCAGCGAGAGACGTGGTATCAATCGGTCCGACCTGTTCCGGCGTCAAGCTGTCGTCGTCGTCCTTGCTCTGCGCGACGCCAGAGCAAGCGGTCTGCCAGCGGCGGTACCACGTCCTCGGGACCAAGAACCACGTGTCGCCCTCTTCGAGCCTAAAGTCTTTCATGTCGTTGATGAGGGCGAGCTGCTGATCCGCGGCGGGACCGTTGTACTGGCTCGTCGAGGCAAACGTCGGCAGGTCTTCGTCTTCGCGGTGGTCGGCGGGGCCCCCCTCGTACGCGGGCGGAAGCTCTTCCGTCTCGGGCTCTGGCGACATCATGCCGGTGTCTGCAGCGTCGCGCACTGTGACGTCGGCCTCCTCCTCGGCGGCGGCGGGCGAGTCTGCGTTCGAGGCGGGGCTACGAGGAGTCGAGTCGATGTTGAGCCTCGAGGCGCCGATGCTCCCCTCGTGATCAGACGAGGCCATGTAGTCTTCGCTGTTGGCGCGCTTGGGAGCGCTCTGAATGTCGGCGGTGCTGGCGCTGGTGGGGAGCGGGCGCTTGCGGGCGGGGGAGGATGCGGACCGAGACGGAGACGGCGACGGCTCACGTGCGGGCATCAGCTCGATGCAGGCGGGCCGGCGCAGACAGGGCCGAGTCAGAGCCCCGCGTTCGTGCGTGTACAGCTGCTGCAGAGGTCGCCCGGAAGACGGCAATGCGCGCAGAGCTGCGTATGGATGATGAGGATGGCGAGCTGCTCGACGCGGCGGAGCGCTGCGCAGCCGGGCAGCCGGCGACCAGGCACCGCTCCCACGCGCTCGCACGATGGGAACGTCCGAGACAGGCTAAAGCGTGACTGCCACATAGTAAGAAGCTCGATACGGCGACCAGGCTCCCGCTTCACTCCCTCCGGACGAGGCCTTCCCCTGCTCACGCCCCCATCACCTCGTCTTCAAGCCTGCGATCTCCGGCATGCTTGCTGGACCCCCAACTGAACGCAGTACGCGTGCTCCGCTCCGCCGGCTTTCGCTCGAACGAAATACGCTCGAGGTGACCGGTTCCGGCTGCCTCCGAAGGCCCGCTCAGAGCTCCCCATACTCTGCTCTTCAGGTCCCGGCGCCAAAAAGGCGCTTGCGGTGGTTCTGCTCCAGAGCCCCGTGAGACTTGATACCAGCGCTTCCGATCCGAACCGGTCCGAGAGGGACGTCCAAAGACGGGACCCGCTGCCGAAAACAAGGGGCTTCCCAACCGCCTTAGCAACGCCCGCCAAAGTCCATACCCGGCGGCCCGCCAGGACGATTCGAGATGCAATGGCTCGCCACTTTCGCCAGCTCGACATGAAAGAGGGGTAGAGGTCCAGAAGGCATCGTCCTTGCAAGTGCATTGCTTGCCCCCGGACAGGTCAGGTCATCTTCTTCCCCTGCAGATTGTTGACAAAGTCGAGTCTGGAAAGGCAGACTGCACAGCGACTGTGTAGCGTAAATCAAAGCCTTCTGATTGAAAGCGAGACTTTGGCACAATTGTCTGATAATCGAATCTCTCGACCCGGCGACATCAGGCCAGAGCTGTTTCTGACCATACCGCTCTCCCCAAAAGGCCCTGTGCGCGGGCAACGCATCAAGAGCACTGGACGCTGCTTTGCGACCAGTCAAGACGCCCCGAAGTGCTCAGGCCGGCTGAGGAGGACCGACGTCCGACCGACGACCATCCCTTGAGCGAAAGCGTAGTGGTTGACGGCCTCTACGTGCGCGAGCGGGGGGCATGGATGGACTCGATGTGCCGCCGGTGACCAAAGCCTACCTCGTGTACGTTCAGACTGCACTCTCGGCCCCGTCCAGCCCCGTGAGAGCTGACCGGAATGGGCGTTCCGACAGCGGGGCAGTGGGGATCAGCGTCGCAGTCGTACGTCCCCTGGTGCGATCGGGATGAGCTACATGCACTGGTACTGACCCGAGGCGTGCATGGATGTTCGAACTTGCGCAGCAATGCGGCTTTGTGACGCCGCTGCAGCTCTACTTCACCTGGAGAACCGCCATCGAGAACAGACAGGTGCGCCCGCTCTCTTCTTCTGAATGACGTACAAAGGGACTGACGGTACTCTTCATTCCTGCGTCTGACTAAACGCGCCTCTAGATCTGGCGGCTTGTGACCTGCTTCCTCTACTGGGGGCCGCTCTCGCTCGACTTTTTCTTCCACCTCTTCTTCTTGTGCGTTCTCGGACCGCCCGCTCTTGCGCATAAAAGCTCGAGGAAACTGACCGTTCTGCGTCGGACAGCATGCGATACTCGAAAATGCTCGAACAGTCGACCTTTCACGGTCGGAGAGCAGACTACCTCTGGCTGCTCATCGTCAGCTGCACTATGCTGCTGGTTCGTCCGCGTCGCCGCACTACGCCTCGCCTCGCCTCAGACTTTTTCCGGAGGAGTGACTGCTGACACACGCCGTGCTCCCTTTCAGATCCTCAGTCCGCTGAGCCCTTCTCCTTTCCTCTCCTCTCCGCTCTCTTTCACCGTGCGTCGGCCGAGCCGCGGCTACGACCCTGTACTGACGCTACCCACGCCCTCGCGTCCCCCGCGTGCAGCTGGTCTACCTGTGGTCCCGCCTGAACCCGCTCGTCCGCCTCTCCCTCTTTGGGATCATCACCATCACGGCGCCGTACCTCCCGTACGCCCTGTGCCTCTTCTCCTGGGCGCTCTCGTCCGGGGAACGGTTCGGAGGTGGCGGACAGGGGGGAATGGTCGGATGGGGGCTTGGGGTCGTTGTGAGCGATCTACTCGGGATTGCGACGGGACATTGGTGGTGCGTCGGAGAGTCAAGAGTCTCGGCGCGACCCTTTCGGGAGCGAGCGAACTGACTCTCCCCCTTGCGCCCCGGACACAGGTACTTCTGGACCGAGGTCTGGACGCGAGAGCGAGCGTCGGGTGGGCGGAACTGGCTCGAGACGCCCCGGATCCTGTGCGTCCGCTTCTACCCTCCTCTCTCTTCCTCTACGTGCCCTTCGGAACCGACACCCAGCTGACGTTGCACGATGACTTTTCGCGGAGCAGAGTCAAGCTATTGGACCCGCCGAGCCGACTCGAGGAGCTCGAGGCGGCGGACGCGGCGCGGATGGCGGTCGCGCAGCAGCTCGAGGCGGATCAGATACGGGCGGAGGCTGTAGCTCGGACGGCGGACCGCGGGCGATGAAGATCGCTCGCTCGGTGCAGCTGCCTTGACACTTGACACTTGTGGGCCCTACTCGCGGGAGCTGGAGGCTTCCGTGAAGCTTGTGGTGATCCGACCGGATGGTCGACTGCGGATGAACTCTTCCTGGCCGGCGCTCTATGAATTCGATCGATCTGTACTGTACTGCTGAGGGCGTTCCCACGTGCGCTGTGTGTCGCCTGCAGCGCTGTATGTATGTAGTAAAATCGGGCAGCAAAGCTCGCGAGATCGGTCGTAATTTTGCTGGTTGGAGAGTGTAATGAAGCCGGTCCGCGTGGCGTGGGCACGCGCCAGCATTGGCACGTGATCGCGGGAAAGGGTTCTTGCAGCTGGCCCCTGTTTGCGCGGGGGCCGATCCTCTCGAGAAGGCTGCAGTCAAATCAGGCGCGCCCCGGGCTGCTCGCAAGCAAGTACAAGTGCTCCAGCTGTAGCAGCAGCTCGTATGACCTGAGTACGCCTGCTCTCCATCCCGCCCACGCTCCGCATCCCGGAGCTGCACGTCGGCGCAGCGCCGCGCAGCGCTGCAACGCGTTCGACCGCTCTAAAGCCGGAGCAGCGTGCGCAGCAGCAGCAGCAGCGCCGATCGCGCGCAAGGCACGACCTGCAGCCGCGGCAGGGACCGACGAGCGGCAGAGTCCGAGCGCCCGTACACCGTCAACACTCACAACCATAGCAGCGGGGGGACGACGAACGGGATGGATCCGGTGCGGTGGACGCCGCTGGGGACGAACCGTCCGGGGTTGATCGCCGTCTCGACCGCCGCATCCGTCTCGCTCGCCTTCATCGCCGCGTTCTCGTCCTGGGTCGCGTACCTCTTGATCCGCCATCACGCGCGCGAGAAGAAGCTCTGGGTCGAGCACGAGACCCGCGCGGTCCGGTTCCTCGCGAGTTCCCATGGCATCTTGCTCGGATCCCTCATCATCGGGTACGTCCACACTCCAGGCGCGTCTGCTTATACCGTCCACTGACTCTCGCAAACTTGTCGCAGGGATCTTTTGCAAGCGCTGGGTTTCGCGCTGAGCTGGCATGTGAGCGCTTAGCTTAGCCTGGACCTTCGGAGATCTCCGGCTCGGTTCGGGAAACTGAACACTCCCCCTCGTCCCGCAGTGGCTCCGCCGAGGCGCACTTCCAGCTCCAGCTTATCCCACGAGCGTCTGCACGACCCAGGCGGTCCTGATCCAGGTCGGCGACCTCGGGAGCGCCTTCTCGTCGCTCATCATCTGCATCAACCTCCTCCTCATCCTCGTCTTTCGGATCTCGCCCGCCCTGAGATGGCTCCTCACCGCCCTCGCGTTCATGTGGACTTGCATCTTCATCCTTGCGGCAGTGGGTCCGCTCTGGCGGATCGGTAAGGGCGGCGTCCCTTTCTGTGAGTCCTGCAGTCGATGGACCCTTTCGCTCCTGCCCGGCTCACTGTTTGTCCCTGGGTTACTCAGACGGTCCGGCAGGCATGTGGTGCTGGATCGAGTCCTCCTACTCCCTGCATCGACTCGCCGTCCACTACGTCTTTGTTTTCATCGTCGGCTTCCTCGATCTCTTGCTCTATTCGTCAGTCCATCCCCTTTGCCAGCGAGGATCAGAGCCAAAATCACTGACGATCTAGCTGCCCGCACCGATCAGAATCATTGCGATCTATTTGCGCCATCACCACGCGCAGATGAAGGGGCAGAGCCACCTCAGCAGCACGGCCAACATCTCGCGCGCGATGATGCTGTACCCGCTGGTCTACGTTGCGACAATGTGAGCCCTTTCCCCCGTTCGCCATCGGCGGACTCAGCTGACGCCATGACGCGCTTGGATAGCCTTCCACTGTCCATCTTCCGCTGCGCGTCCATGGCCGGCCGGCACTGGAGCATCCACGTACGCGCATCTCGACCCCTGGCCTCGCACACAGACGGCTGACGAGATGCCCCTCAGATCTTGGCTGGATGCGGCGCCGTGTTTACGCTGAGCGGCATGGCGAACACCATCATCTACGCCTTGACTCGGAAACTCGTCTCGTTCGACGTCGTTACGAGCAAGCTGCGGCGAGGCAGCGGGAGCGGCTCGGGCGGCAGTCGAGGTCAGTCACGCAGTGGCGGTTACTGGCCGACGGAAGCAACCGCTGACGGTCATTCGCTGCAGGCGACGCGGTGTCCTATTCGCGACGAGGCTCGGGCGCGACGTTTACACAAGCTTCGCTGCCGGCAACGACCAAGTCTCGCCACCTGCGCGGCATCCTCGCCCTCCTGTTCAGCAACAGCGACACCAGCCGGTACCGCTCCGAGTCCTCGACCGGAAACGGAAACGGCTTCGAAGGGATCGTCGTCGAGGTCGAAACGACCAAAGCGCACGACCAGACCCCCGCCGCCTCGCCCGACCTCGGCTTTGATGGGCGTGTCGCCCATCACCACGACGGGTCTCGCCGTCTGAGCAAGCCGGAAGTGCGGTGGGACCTCGAGACGGCCCTGCTCGAGGATCGGCCGTTCGGGCAGCTCGAACCGCGAGACTCGCTCGAGATGAACCTGTCCAGGACGCCGAGCACCGCTGATCGGTCCGACAAGAGTTGAACAAAGCTGTACCAGATATCGTACATTCCCCGGCCTCCCTTGTTGTGTAGAGACTAGAAGCAGATCCCCGCAATCGGCTTGAAATTTACTGGACTGTCCCAAAATATACGCCACACGCTTGCTCCCTTGTTGCATAGACAATGGAAGAAGGTTCGCGAAGTGGACGATACAAGATATGGCTGTACGGCGCACCCTTGCAGCTTGGGGAACGACTGCATCTAATCTACACCCATCGCTTTTCCCCTCCCGCGGGACTCGCCTTCTCCGTAGCCTCCGCAACCTTTTCCCTCCCCGCCTCTGGGTCCGAAGTCTTGCCCGTCGCGATTTGCGCCGCCGCCGGGTCCAACAGCGCCGCGATCGCCTTCTCGTCGAGCAGCGCCTCGGCAGGCACCGCGAGCGGCTTTTCGTCGATGCGCGGCTCGGGGGCGGTGCGGACGACGGTCGGGACTGCGCCAGCGTCAGAGGGCGAAGGGGCGGAACGTGCGGCGGCCTTGGGAGCCTCGGTCTCGGCCTTTGTGTCTGCAGAAGCGGGTGCAGGAGCGGCTGGGATCGACTCGGCCACGGGCGCGGGGACGGGCGTCTCGACCGCCGCGGCGGGAGAGCCTGCGTCCTGCGGCGCGACCGCCGCGGGCGCCTCGGCCGACTCGCTCGCGCTCGAGATCGGGAGCGAGTCCGACTTTGGCGGCGCGTCCTCGCCCGCGCGGGCGAGCTCCTGAAACAGCGTCTTGAGCTCCTCCTTCGCCTCTGAGAGGCTCTTTTCAAAGTCTTCCTTGCTCGGCAAATCCGATGCAGCCGAGTCCGAGGTCGACTTCGAAGTCGAAGGGGCGGCGGCGGGAGCGGCCGCCTCCTTGATCCGCCGACCCGAACCGACCACGTCCTTCCACGCCTTGCCCTCCTTCTTCAGCAGCTCCGTGAGCTCGTCCTTGATCCTCCTCGGGAGACCAACGCCTCCGTACACAAAGCCGGTGTAGAGCTGCACGAGCGAAGCGCCGGCCTTGGCATAGTCGAGCGCGTCCTGGCCCGACGAGATGCCGCCGCATCCGACGAGCGGGATCTTGCCGTCGGTCTGCTCGTACAGGCCCGCGAGGGCGCGGAGAGCGAGCTCCTTGACGGGAGGTCCGGAGAGACCGCCAGTCTCCTGCAATACGAGGGACGAGCCCGCCGAGGCAGGCCGCGAGACGGTCGTGTTCGAAACGATGACACCGTCGACGCCCGAAGTCTTGGCGGCGTACGCAATGTCGGACAGCTGCTCGTCGTCGAGGTCGGGCGCGACCTTGACCAGGACGGGCGGCTTGACGGCCGTCGGCAAAAAGTTGCGCGCCTCGACCACACCCTCGAGCAGCTCGGAGAGCATGCCCTTCCGCTGGAGGTTCCTCAGACCCGGCGTGTTGGGCGAAGAGACGTTGACGACGAGGATGTCGGCGTAGGGACCGAGGTTCGCGATGCCCTTGACAAAGTCATCGATCGAGTCCGGGTCGCTGACCTTGTTCTTGCCGAGGTTGATGCCGAGAACCTTGCCGGGCTTGAGACTGCGAGGCATGCTGACCGAATCGGCAGGAGCTGCTCCCGAACCTTCCTGCGATGCAAGGTACGCCGCGACCGGGTTGAACTCTTCGGCGACGGCCGAGTGGGGTGGTCCGGCGGGGAAGAGAGCGGGAGGGAGGAGAGCGGCATAATCGGAAACAAACTTGATGACGCGCTGGCGAAGGCGGGCGAGGGCGGCCGCATGACCCTCCGAGTTGAAGCCGTACCGGTTCACGACCGACTCGGACTCTTCCACGCGGAACACTCGAGGCTTCGGGTTTCCGGGCTGGTAATCGGACCGGTCAGCAACTCCCTCGGTGAATAAGCCGGACTGCGCTCGAGGACAGACCTGCGGTTCGGGCGTGATGCTGCCAACTTCGACGTATCCGAACCCGAGGTCGAAGAGGCCGTCGATCGCCTCGGCGTGCTTGTCGAAGCCAGCCGCAATGCCGATCGGGTTGTCGAACTTTTTGCCCCAGAGCTACGGTGATTGGGGGAAAGCGCTGGTCAGTCAGGAACGCGGGAGAGCAAGAGCAAGATGCCGAGCGCACCTCGAAAGCCAATCGCTCGTCGTCCTTGCCGCAATCGACCGGTCCAAGGTTCTGTGACAGTACCTTGACGGCGATCTCGTGTGCGAGTTCGGGATCGTCCTGGGTGAGCGCCATGAACGCGGGCTGGATTACCCATCTGCGATCAGAGCGAGAGTCGTGAGTGGGGGTCGGATTCCGCCTCGGGCTCTCTGGATGCGCGCACGCACCGGTGGATGCCCGCTCGGGAGTCGTACGCATAGACGAGGAGTGCGCCTGTGCCGAGGAACAGGAGGGACGAGACGAGGAGAGACCGGAGGCGACTCGCGGCACCTCGTCCGGCCGCTGCGGCTTCGTGAGCAACCTCGGGGGCGGGCGGAACTTGCGGCGCCGAGGGCTTCGGGACCTCGGGCTGCTCGGCCGAGGCTTTCAGGTCATTTTTGAGCGTGCCTGCGGGCTCAGGCGCCGGCGGAACTTCGTTTGAGGGCGGCGGCAGCGGAGTAGCGGCGGGAGCCGGAAGAGGCGCGGTCGTAGCCGGCGCAACAGGCGGCAGAGGCGGCTTGGTCGACTGCAGGCGGACCAGAACTCGCCGCGAGGGCAGCGCAACGCGCTTGCTCGCCAACCGCAGCATCTTGGCGTGAGAGGAGAACAAGTTCCTCTCCGGCCCTCTCGCCATGACGATTCGGACCGGGTTCGACTTCATTTCTCCAAATCGTTAAGAGAGCTAGAGATGACTACTACTCGACTTTTGCTATCAAAGCCCATCTGTCATCGTCCCGAGGAACTCACGGAAAGGGGTGGGGGGTGGTTCGCCGCCTCCGGTCTCGAGAAGTTGCGAAAGAAACCTTTCTTTCAACTTCCCTTGCCCTCCTATTCAGTCGAGCGTATGTTTCCGCCTGGAACACTCTATGCAGGGTGAGCGAGCGCCGCGGCGGTTACTGATTGTAGGAAGCCCCGACGGTCGCGGGAACTCCCTCCGGTCGTATCCGGTCAACCAGCGCCCTCTTCGCGCGCGAGACTTGACCGCAGTCGCGGCAAAAGCGCAGGCATCCCTCTGCTGAAAGACGCGGAGATATCCAGGGAGCCTTCACGCAAGCTCAGCCAAGCAGCGCGAGCGGGAGGGAGAGCAAGACTGCCATAATCCGGAGGTTTCCGGATCATAGCGCGCCGGAGGAACGCGTTGGCGGTGCGCAGCCCTTCGCAGACATGCTCTGAACCGACCATAGCTTAGCAAGCTCCATGCGATAGACGAGCGATGGAGCATTGAGGTGATAGTCGCAAGCGTGCGATGACGGCGAGGCCAGCTCGGGTCGAAGCGGTGGAATTCTGGAGCAGATTGTTGGTCGGATCGGTGAGCAATACCTAGCCTGCATATCATAGGACCGTCCCAGCGATTGAGCAGAGCAAATAAGGGCCATAGAACCGGCAGAACGCGGCCCGGGTGCGGTCGAGCTCGACGTACAGATCGCCGGCGCGACCGCGTTGGCCTGGCGGCGCGCGCGCGTCCCCTCTCTCCTTTCTTCACCTCACGCTCAATCTGCTCCTGTGCGCACTGCGTCAAGCCGCGCATGGGATTCCTGAACGAGCGCAGAAAAACACGACGACTTGAAGTTTGAGAAGCTAGATTAGGAGCTCGCGCCCGTATGCCCAGAGGCGGGAGTGGTTCGTCGCCGTACATCCTTTACCTCGCCCGTCCGCCCTGTGCTGGCTTTCCCATAAGTAGCACGCTTTCCACTGTGGAACTACGTTGCTGTCCAGATGTTGTCGCCCAGTCTCGTGCGCGATATCGAGAGGCGAAAGCTTCCTCGACCGGCGCCGTCTGAACACCGCGGGCGACTGCCGCCAGTCTAAGGCTACTGGCCAGCCTGCTCCGTTCGGCCAACGATCGCTCCGATGTGGCCAGTAAGTCTTAATGCAAAAGGGTTCCGGTGATACAAAGCGCGACGCACCACTGTATCGCAAGCAGGTACCCGCCGAACAAGGTCGGGGACCAGGAGTCGTCTTCAGCTCATCATGCCTACGGGACCCGGAAACAGCGAGGTGGATATCGTACATTCTCTCGGCTTTCGTTCGAGCAGCTGTGAATTGCGAGCGAGCGCGACAGGTCGATATCGGCAGATCGCAAGTCGAAAGTGGTCGTTGCAAGCGGAGACGTCCTGTCGCCGACTGCTGGGTCGACAACTCGGACCCCGGTATCGTGAAGGGCTTCTCGCGGGCTCTGGCATATAAGTGAGTCTCACGAAGGAGCCGAGCCCCGAATCCTATGTGCTGGCCCTGCACTTCTGACTTTTGCTGCTGCGGGATGGTGGCGCGACTGCCCACGAGACCTGTATTGCGCCACTTGGCCGAAGCACTGTCCCCGCAGGTCACCATCGCTTACAGGCCTTCGCTTGAGAAGGCGCAGAGCTTTCTTCCGAGACCTGGCATTGCGCAGCCCCTGGAGCCGTTGTCTTCAAGAGGCTCGCCCTCGACGTCTTCCAGGCGTCCCTCGGACCTTGCAATCCTCGTCCGAAACAGCCCATGCTGATATCCTCCAAGTTCCCGCGCAGAGAGACAGGCGGCACGACCAGGAAAGAGGCAGTCTCAGGGTACGCAGCCGAGAATTACGCTCTGTGCCTTCAATTCAGACCTTTTCCTCAGTCAATCCTGTGCCGGACCGCTGCGAAGCGATCCAATCCAACCACCTCGAGTGTTCTTTCACGCCAGGACATCCCGCGAGCGTTTCCGTGAAGGTATCTGGCAGCCGACAAAGCGGAAACCCGCTGATCCGACCATCCTCCGATCCACAGCTCACGTGCCGGGTCCGCGCGACCAGGCCCTGTAAATAATGAACGCGGAGGACAGCACTGCGCTCGAGAGCAGAGAAGCAGTTTCCGCTCGCGAGACAGAGCGCCCCGAACCATCTTATCGGAGCCAATACGCCCGAACGTAGATGCGTGTCAAGGGGAATTTTCAAAGAGCCCCCCGGCTGCAAAGTCCCACCCAGGTTCACACCGTTCCACACCGTCAAAGTAACCGATCACGTTCCCCCAGTCCTGCCTGGGAGCCGGGAGAAAAGCTCTGTTTTGAAGAAACCGCGCCGATCCTCCCCATGCGAATAGTTGTCCACGGAGCAAGAGCTTTACAGCTGCAAGCGGGGAGAACTCGCGAAAGGTCAGCAATGGGTCGGGAGGCGCAAGGAGTGTGGAGGATGAGGACTCGCCTTTGACCGTCAGGCGGACGAGCCCTTGACGGCGGCGAGCGCGTCCGAGAGGCCGTTCGCGATCTTGTCCGCGTCGGACGGTCGGTCCACGACCGAGACGCCCATGTGGCCGAAGCGAATGTACTTGGTCTGTGCACAGTACCTCCGTCAGTTCACCGTTGCAGGACACCGAAATCCCCGAGAGGGAAAGGCCTGCGCACCTTGATGTCCTTGTGCAGGCCACCCGCGATGACGATGCCCCGCTCAGCGAGCGCGCCGACCAGCGCCGGAGGTGCGATACCTTCCGGCACATAGACGGCGGTCATGCCGTTCGCGCACGCCTCGGCCAAAGTCGCGACCGTCTTGAAGCCGAGCTTGCCTGCCTGCAGTTGCGACCGACAGGTCAGCCATCAAATCGCTAGCCGCCTTGAGCTGAGTAGAGACCCACGTGTTCCCGGAACTTGGCCGCCGCCTGCTTGTGCATCTTGAACCGGTCCTCGAGGGAGACGGGTCCCTCGACAATGTTCTTGAGCGAAGCCTCGAGCGCATAGATCAAGTTGACGCTCGGCGTCGCAAAGTATGCCGGCGTGCCCTTCTCGTACCCCTGCATGACGGGCAACCACCGCTTGTAGCTCGCAAAGTAGGCCGGGATCGGCGTCTTGCGGGTCTCGACGACCTTGAGCGCGCGCTGCGAGAGGGCCGTGATCGAGACGCCGGGCGGGGCCGAGATGCCCTTCTGCGAGGCTCCGACGACGGCGTCGATGTGCCACGCGTCCATCCGGATTTCCTCCGAAGCGACGGAGCAGACTCCGTCGAGCACGACGAGCGTGTCCGGCGAGACACGGTTGACAGTCTCGGCGATACCCTTGGCGTCCGACAGGACACCGGTCGCTGTCGGGAGTAGACGTAGATATGTGAGCTCAATGAAGCAGACTGGTGCACGGGCCGGAAGACTCACAGGTGTCGACGTGCGTGAACGTGACGACGGCGTACTTTTCCTTCTTCAGGGCGGCCTCGAGCTCGTCCAGGGAAGGCCGACTACCGACCGGAGCGCCGAGCTGGTCGACCTTGGCGCCGTAGGTCTCGAGGCAGTCGGCGAACCTGAAGGTCGTGCGCAGAGATTCAGTTCGGGCTTGCCCTCGAGCCGAGTGGAGGCAATCACGAAAAGGGGAGCAGCGGGAGACTCACGCGTCTCCAAAGTAACCTGAAGAGGCAGGATGACCAATGCGGAGAGGCAGACTGTCAGAGACCTTCGAACCGGGATCTGCCACAGTTTGGGAAACTCACCGGTGTTGAGGACGAGCGCCTTCTGGCCGGCCTCGATCACTATCAGATCCCGGCGCGTCAGCTTCTCCCGGCCAGCAGGAAGACAGCAGCGACAAAGACCGAGACGTACAGTTGGCAGCGACGAGGTCCCATCCGAGGGTGCCGGAGCCGGCGATGATGAACGGCTGGGCGGATTCGGTGTAGAGCAGCTTGCGGAGGTACCGCAGGCAGTTGCCGAAGACGGGTGCAAACGCCGGCGAGACATGGCTCATCGACGGGTGCGCATTCTGTCGAGGCGCATCGGGTTTTCGTGGTCCGGAACGCAGAGAAGCGGAAGGGCGCGCCGCGGTTCGGGTGGGGGAGCGAGTTGACGATGATGTCGAGAAAGGCGGTCAGCCCGAGCCTCGGCGGAATTCTGAGGTGGTCGTACGCCTACTCACGGCAAAGAGGACCTCGTCGCTGATCTCGACGGGGCCGGGGACGGAGAGCAGCTTGTGCGGGAGCTGCGTGAACGAGTTGGACGGGGAAGCCATCGCGGTCGGTTGTCTGGCCCGCGGACTGTCAGTCTCCAGCTTGCCGCAGCGTGGACAAGCGCCGAGGTTACTCACTAAGCTTTATAGAGTCGCTTCGGGCGTAGAGAACAGGAGAGAGCGGGGGCGCGGCGAAAGCGGCCGGGCGAAGCGGGCACCGCGGCAAAGCGGAGGCAGCCGCCGCCGGACCCGAATCACCCGGCCGTCTCTCGAAATCCGCCGATCGAGCACTTCTTGCGGAACATGATTGCGAGCTAAGATTATTACGAGGTCCTACTGTCTATATGTGCGAGAACACTTCAAGCCTTCTCCCCCGTCGCCGCCTTCTCCGCCGTCCCCTCCTCGCCGTTCTCGGCCGAACCCGACGGTGCTGCGGACGAAGCGGAAGTTTTCTCCGCCGCCGCCGTCGTCGCCGCCGCCTTGTCCTTCTTGTGCTTCTTCTCTTTCCGTCGCGCGTTCGCCTGCGCGACCAACCGCTCGAGTTCCCGCCGCTCGTCGTCGCCCTCTTCTGGCGAAACCGCCTTCAGGATCGCTCCGATGAACAGAATGGCCTGCATGAAGATCGCCGGCGGTTAGTTTGCTGCGACCAGAGCAAGGGATTCAGAGCGTAAGAAAAAACAGCGGACCTTGGCGCGGTTCATCAAGACGGCGTCGGTCACCTCGGGCGATTCCTTCGAGAGTGCTGTAAGCGATGCCAGTGGGGCAGTCAGCACGGATTTCGGGCAGAGCCAGCAGACCCAGAATTGTCATCATAGGACGCACCGAGGTCGACCACCTGCCTCAGCACGGCGCTGAGCTCAAACTTGCTCCCCTTCCACGCGACAAGGAGCAGCGTCCCGCTCAACTCCTCCTCCAACTGTCGCTGCTCCTCCTCGTCCAGTTCGCCCTTCTCCTGCCGCTTCTCCATGTCGAGCATCGCGCGCTGCACGTCCAGGCCCGTCGAGAGGAAGGACCAGCCTTCCTTCAGGGTCGTGCCTTTCTCCTTGATGCGCGACCACCAGCCGGGGAGACCGAGCAGGTTCGAGGACGGCTTCTTGTGCAGGCGGATGTAGGTCGTAGCCCTGCGCGAAGCGGTACCTTTGCGTCAGCCTGAGCGGGAAAGAGGCGCTGCGAAGAGAGGCAGAGAGACGACTCACTTGGCCATGTAGACCTCGCCGAGCAGGTGGCACAGCTCTGTGGGCCGAATATGGAGTCAGCCATCTCCTGCGCCAAGCAAAGTCGCCATCATCGATTGTGAGGGAGACCACGCACCGACTCCAAAGCTCTCCATCGCCAAATCCCTCGCCTCCTCCCTCATGCGCTCCGCAAACCTCTTCGTTTCGACATCGTCCTTGTCGCCCGGTTTCGTCGCCTCGACAAACGGCCTCACGCGTTCGCGCAATTTTTTCGCGAGCGTCTCGACCCGTTGCCGCTTCTCCTCCCACGACTTTTTCTCCTCCTCGTACGCCTTTTGGCGCTGCTCGGCCGACTGCTGCTTCGTCGCCGCCTTTCCGCCTGCCGCACCGGCCGTCGCTGCTTGGGGCTTCTTCGACTCCTCCTCCTGCGCCGCGGACGCCGGAGCATCCGCCGTCTTGTTGTGGTGCCGGAAGTGGTGTCGGTGCTGGTGCGCCTGCCCCGCCTCGTCCGCTCCCGGAGGCGCCGCGCCGCCGGGAGCACCGGCCGCCGCACCGGACTCGGCTCCGGCGGAGGCGGGAACCGATTCGGCGGTGTGGCCGGCGCCCGTCGGGGCGGTCCCGGCGGGGGAGACACCGGTCGCGGGTGCAGAGGCGGCTGCGGGTCCTGAGTGAGCCTCGGCGTTCAGGGTCGATTGAGGGGGAGACTTGGCGGCGTCGGAGACCGAGTCGGTCTGTGTCGCAGGTTCAAGCGAGTCAACGTCAGTCGGCGTCTGGGCCTGGCAAAGGCGGGTCCTCTCACCTTGCTCGCCTCGGCTTCTTCTTCCTCGGCGTCCGCTTGAGCCTGACCGTGAGTCGATCTGTCAGCTGTCTGCTTCCACCTCAGCCGGAGAGATAGACCAGGACTCACAAAGGCTTTCGAGACCTCCTTCCCGAGCGAGATCTCGCCGATCCAGTCCTCAAAGGCCTTGCCGCCAAACATCTGACTAAACAGTTGTCTGCGAGCGCGGAAGAGGAACCAGAAGCGTCAGTCCGAGACAAGTGCGGGGGAATGGGTACAGGGGATCTGCCTCACCCTGGGTCCGGCATGGCGCCCTCTTCTCCGCCCGCCTCTCCGAGAGCCATACTCTTGCCATATTTGTCGTACACAGCCCGCGAGTTGGAATCAGAGAGGATCCTATTCGCTCCCAGATTCGTGGGTCAGAAGCTGGTGTACACCGGAAGGGCAGGCTTCCCGCGTCAGGCGGGCGGGAGTGGAACGAACGACGCACGTATACGCCTCGCTGATCTCTTGGAACTTGGCCTGAGCGTCCGGGTTCCCCACGTTCTTATCTGCGGGGCCGTAAGTAAGCGTCAGCAGCTGCTGCTGTAGCTTCTGGTAAGCGGACGGACCGGGGTGCCATCGGAGGGACTGTTTCCGGTACGCCTTCTTCAGCTCGGCGTCGCTGGCGGCTGCGAGGACCCCGAGCAGGCGATAGTAGGACGGATCTTTGACTTTGTCGCCGTCGCGGTTCAGGCCGACGTCGTACTCGGTTTCGGGGACGAGGGGCGCCTTGGCGGCGGAGGCAGCAGCTTCGGGAGCCGGAGCAGGAGCGTCGGACATCGCGCGGCTTCTGACGGGCGAGGCTGGATAGCGCGGAGTAGACTGAGTCTCAGCAAATGGGTGGCTGCACGCAGGAGCTTGCTGGCTCGCCAGGCGGTCCGGGCGGAAGCTCGGGGAGACCAAGTGAAGATCCTCGGCCAACATGACATAGCCTTTCACTTGCACTCTTCCGGAAAGGCCGGACTGCTTTCACACCAGTCTGTAAAGGAGATCATGCGCGCGGCCTCGATCGGCCCGGCAGAAATTGGGTGCTCTTCTCGCACTCCTCCTCTACGCTCGGCATCCAGGACCGAGGTGGCGACCCGACTTTCTCGGACGCGAAAGAGAAGGCACTTGCTTCGAGTACCTGTGGTGTATCCACGCTGCTCGAGATCTGCTCGACCCGCCTTCTCCGCATCTCGAGGTCCGCAGACGCAGCCGAATGGCCCGCTTGCCTCATCAAGGGCGGTCCGAGGGCGCCTCCCCGGCCATGTCCTCCCACCTCGTCGGAGTCGTTGCAGAGTCCCCAGATGCGAAAGAAGCAGGCGGAACCTGTTTGTTTGCGTGAGGCCCGAGTGACTTGTGGCGAGGACCATCGGGAGGAAATCAGCCAGCGACTCTGGCCCGAAGGAGGCGCAGTACAGGCAGAGCAAGGGCGCAAGGCGGAATGCAGTCAGAGATCACTGCACAGTGCATCGGAAAGGAGAAGCAAACGTGGTCCACGGCTGCTGCTCGCGGACGGAATGGGAAGCGAGCGGCGGAAGCACAGGAGACCCCGGCAGCGTCAAAGCACAAAGCAACTCCACTGAGCAGCACCGGATCCGATCACTGTAGGCTGACAGCGATCCGCAGCACGTTGAGGATCGAGCATAGGGCGAATGTGCGAAGATCGTCGACAAGAACTCGAAGCAGCGAGTAGGACCCGAGGAGCAGCTTGGGCGGCGGCGCAAGGCGTCCGACTCGGTGTGTATTCGTGGACCGCGAGAAGCAGCGTATCCGTATGCCTTCGTCTGGACGAGCGTGTCAGATTGAGACAGAGGGTCGCAACAAGGCGCAGAGCTGACGCGCACGCCGGGACGCGGTTCGGTTCGGGTAAGCAAAATGTCGTGCGCCTCTTCGAGCTGCGGAAACGCGGCGTAGATACGGTTCCACAGCTCGTCGTGCTCGACGAGGGTTGACACGATATCCTCCATCAGATCATCGACGTGGCTATCCTTGCGGTATACGGCTCGGACAAGCCTTGCCAAGTCCGGCCGCCGCTCCAAAACGCGCAGGCAACGCCGGCTCTCAGCGGTCAAACACCGTACTTCGTCAATGACGTCGTCGTCCGGCCCCATACTTTCAGCTTGATACGGCACTCGATGGTCTGCCGGAAGAAGAGTTGAGGCCGGGCGAGGTCGCAGAACTGGCGAGAGACGCGCGAGAGGCTGCTGAAGTCGGATTTGTCGAGGACGTCCTCGCGGAAGATTTCTTCGATCAGCTCGAGCGGAAGCGCGCGGCCGGCGGAGCTGGTAGACGAAGTCATCGCGGGCAAAGCTTGTATTGTCCTGAGCGCTGAAGACCGTGAGGAAGCGGGTGCAGCGGGTGCGGGGCTAGCACGAGCCTCCTCGAGCAGGGGTCGCGTCGGCGTCGGCGCGGGCGGTAGCGGAGCGCAGCGGTGCGCAACGAAGAGGCAGACACGCTCAGCCGTCTCGTTCCTGAGCTGTCTGGTTGAGCAGAGACGCTGCGGCGCGAGAGACGGAGGGTGAAGCCTGCGGCGGGCCGCGGCCGAGGAGCAAGGACGGCGGCTGCCTCGATCTGCCCCGCCCTCCCATCACCGCCGGCTCACAGCGCACCCGTACGTCCATGCGATCCGCTCAATCAGTGAGGGTCGGCCCCGCAAGGGACGCCCAAACGCGTCCGAGGGCGCAGAGTGGTTGCTCGCCATCGTCGTCGTCGCGATCCGTTCCGCCGAGCAACTGCTCCCGCCTCGCCTGGCCGCCAGGGGGCTTTCCCGACCGTATAGAACTTAGCGCTGACTGTCGTGAATTCCGCTTGCCGCGCCCTGGTCGCCGCCGTCGCCCTCATTCCCCCGCCGGCCTCTTGCAGTTCATCGCCCGGCGCACTTTCCCTCGTCACTCTCCAGACTGAGCGCCGCCGCCCAGCCCGCTCTCAAGATGCTGTCCTCGGTCTCCGCCGCCGCCACCCCGCTCCTCCGCTCTGCCCTCCCCCGCCAGGCTCGAGCCCTCGCCCTCGCCGGCCCGACATCCCAACGGCGTCTCGCATCCGGGGGCGTCCACTACAACGAGCCCACAGGTCGCCTCTTTGGTGAACACGTGCGTACAGCTCGGTGCTCTTTCCCGCATGATTGGGACTGAGGAGCTGAATCGGCTCGCCTGTCTCTTGCCTTTTCTGCGTCGACAGCCTCCCGCACCTGGTACGTCTCAACGCCGTGCTGGCTTCTACGAATCAGTAACTGACAAGTGTGCTCGACCAACAGGCCAGAAGCGCGGCAAGGAGGACTGGGAGAACATCTATTACTACGGGTTCGGAGGCTCGATGCTCCTCGGCGCCGTCCTCATCTACTACAAGCCCGACACCTCGTCCGTTTCTACTTCCTCTCTGCCCAGCGTGCGACTCTAGACACTGATCCTTGAGCGCCCTCTGTCTCGCAGGATCGAGGGATGGGCGCGGAAGCAGGCACAGGAGAAGATGGCTGCCGCAGGCGAGACGGTCCGTCCCAGATCTCGTCCTTCCCCGACTGAACACGTGGCTCGCGGTTGTTCTGACTCGATACGATCTAACCTCTGTCGCTCGTCCGCTGCACATACAGCCGTCCTACCAGAAGTCCTCCGAATAAGCGAAGGAGGCTTTCCCCTCCCCCGTGTGCGGCTTCTGTAGAGTTTTTACTTCCTCCCGTTCGAAGCTTGTGTTCTCACCGATCTTCGGGCTCGCGCGTGCCGTTGGAAGTCCATCCTGTCCTGGGAGAGTCGCATGCCCGGCGGCGTCGCGTGCTGGAGAAAGGGGCGATTCTGTTCTCAGCTAACGCACTTTGGCGACGGTTCCGCCCCAGGGCTGCATGTGTACTATTTGTGCATCATCCTCGATGTCTGTAAAAGAGCTAGTCAGACGAAAGACGATTAGAGTGTCGCCGAAATTCACCTTCACATGCCTCTTGCCGCCTCGACCGGCCGATTCGCTGCCTTCGCTTCTCCACTACCAAACCGCCATGAAGTTGGACGCTACAGGTACACTCTCCAGCTAGATTGCACTCTGCTTCGCTCAGTCTCGCCAGAACGGGCGGCCCCTCTCCGTCCCGCGCCCGACGAGCTCGACTTTCAGATTTGCGCGCTCACCGGCTCTCTTCGCTGCGTTACAGACTTGCGGTACATCGGAGCCGATGCCTTCCGGGTCCTTGCGGCTGTGAGTCACTCCTCTGGCCTTCCGGTCAGTCAGGGTGGCCAGACGCTGAGCCGACTTTGATCGTGCACTGCCTCCTCCTTTCATCAATTCGACCGTTCGGAACGCCTCTATTGCGCCATATTCTCTCCTGTTTGCTCTCCCGCTTGTTCTCACTCCCGCCTCCCGCTTCCCGCCTCGCCGCCGCCGACCCGCGATCCGCCCCCTTCCGCCTCTCGGACCCCGCCGACCCCCGCTCGCCAGGTCGAGCAAGGCAGCAAGAACCACGAGATCGTCCCTTCCGCCCTGATCGCGCAGCTCGCCGGCTCGAGAGCCGGAGGCGTCAACAAGGCCCTCGGCTTGCTCGCAAAGAAGAAACTGGTCGCGAAAGTCCAGAACGCGAAATGTTCGTCCCGGAATTGCCCTCTCTCTCTCCTGAGGTTTGCGGCCGCGCCTTGAAGGCTTGTTTGTTTACTGACGATGATGCGACTGGAAAGATGATGGGTACAGGTTGACGTACGGAGGGTACGATTTCCTCGCGTGCCGGACGTTCGCGAAACGGGATACGATCTACAGCGTCGGGAACCAGATTGGAACGGGCAAGGAGAGCGGTCAGTCCTTTTTCCGCCGTGGCGCCTGCTCTCACGCGTGTCATGGCGGGACTGGCGGCTGAGGCCCGCGTGGTCCCCGATCTGCAGACATCTATGTCGTGGCGGACGAAGACGGCGCGCAGATGGTCATGAAGATCCACCGGTGCGCTCGTGCTGTTTCGCAAGAACCCCATGAGCGTGAAGGAGCTGACGTCTACGGCTTACGCGACGAACAGACTCGGTCGGATGTCGTTCCGGGCCATCAAGTCGAAGCGGGACTACCTCCGGAAGGGCCAGTCCGCCAGCTGGATGTACATGTCCCGGTTAGCAGCCATCAAAGAGTACGCCTTCATGAAGGTGAGTAGCTCTGTCTCCCGTCTCAGTCCCCGCCTCTCGTCAGCCCGCCCGCCTGGATTGCTCACCCCTTTCTTTGCGCGACCTGCAGGTGCTCCATGACCACGACTTTCCCGTCCCGCTCCCGATCGACCAGTCTCGGCATTGCCTCGTCATGGAACTGATCAACGCCTTTCCGCTGTGAGTCCGCGGCAGGCGCACTCACCAGCATTTGCCCCGCCAGACTGACTGAAGTTGTCCTGATCGCCCATCCGCTCCACCAGTCGTCAAATCGCCTCGGTCCCGTCTCCCGGCGCGCTCTACTCTGCCTTGATGGACATGATCGTCCGCCTCGCCCGTTCCGGCCTCATTCACGGCGACTTTAACGAGTTCAACCTCCTGATCCGGGATCACCGCACTGACGCGGAGAAGGACCGCGACGACGAGACGGTCGACGAGCGCGAGGCGCGCATCGAGAGGGAGGGAGGGGATTTCCCGGTGCAGGTCGAGCTCGAGGGGGAGGAGTTTGAGGAGAGGAGGAGGAGGGAGAGGGACGGGACGCTGCTCGAACCGGTCTTGATCGATTTCCCCCAGATGGTCAGCACAGAGCACCCGGATGCCGAATAGTGAGTCGGCCTCCCTTCTGACTCCCTGCTTCGGAAGCTGACGAGCGACTCCCTTTGCGCCGCGTCTCGGAACCAGCTACTTCAACCGGGACGTCGACTGCGTCCGGACTTTCTTCTCTCGCCGGTTCAAGTACGAATCGAGCGTGTACCCCAAGTTTACCGCGACGATTCGCGACGGCGTCCGCGAGTTTGACCTCGATGTCGAGGTGGCGGCGAGTGGGTTCAAGCGCGAGGACCGCAAGGCTCTCGAAGACGTGCGTCTTTCCTCCGTTTGAAGGGGTACTATTTCTGGACGGCTCGTTGACGTATCTGGTTAACAGTACATGGCGGAGCTGGCGGCGCATGATGCCGAAGAGGGCGAAGTCGCGTCTGACGAGGAGTACAGCGAGGAGTCGGAGCGTGAGGAGGAGGACGTCGGCGAAGGTACGGCGGCAGCAGCAGATCTGCCAGAGATGGAGAAGCTGCGGATAGGTGACAGTGCGGTGGAGCGCGCATCGGACGCCGCACCGGAGGACGGTGAGGAGGAAAAGGAGGACGAGGAAGAGGAGGAGGACGACGACGACAGCGAGGAAGGCTCGGAGGAGGAGGGCAGCGACCTCGGCGAGGAAGCAGAAGAGGAAGCTGCAGCGCGCACCCGCCCGCCGCGCGTCGCCCGCCGTCCAGCGCGGACCGGCGCCCGGGACGTCGAATCGATCGTCTCGGCGTCTCTCTCGCGGACCAAGGCGCAGCAGGACCGGCGACACCACGGGAAGAAGCCGGTGAGCGCGAACGTGCTTGGGAGGCAGAAGGGGTCGAAGAAGAAGCAGAACGCGAGCGCGCGAGAGGCGAGGACGGCGAGCAAGCAGGGCGGAGGGCGCGGAGGCGATTTCTGGTAGGCGACTTTGATGGGGGAAAGGGTGTCGCTCTCTCCTTCTTCCGCGCCACTCGCACCGGACGTAGGCAGTCGCATATGGCTCCGGCTTACCTAGCAGCAATCTGGCTGAGTCTGCATCCACGCGAGTGGCAACCGAGGAGCACGTGGTCGGGAAAGCGATCTTTGCGAAAACCCTTCGGACCGAGAGGCGTCCCCCCCTACAGCCCCGAGCAACTCGTTCACTTTTGCCAACAGCGCGAAAAGAGTGCGCATACTTTCTGTCTGTAGCGAGGTTCGTGCGTGGCTGCGGGTGGCGGTGCAGAACAGGTTCCGAGCTCGCGAGCTTCAGCGTCGGAGTGAGTTTCAGCTCGACGCGACTGTGCTCGCTCCTCACTGTCCCGCACCGCGCCCAGACCGGCTTGAGCTGCAGCTAGCGCAGTCCCACGGCTCGAGCCATGGCAGACGTACGTCCTCGAGCCCGCCGCGGCCGTGTCCTGGCCGAGATGGAACGCGAGAAGCTGACCTTGCGGTTCGCTCGGACTACAGCAACAGTTTACCCAGTCGCTCTTTGCGACCCTCGAACAGACGATTGCCCCGGACACGCAGGTCATCAAGGCTGTGCGTACCAAGCTTGTCGCCCGGGGCAGGAGATCGGCATCTGATACTTTTCGTTCCTCCGCGTTCAGGCCACCGTCCAGCTCAACCAGACCTTTTACACCGACGCACGATGCGTTCCGGCCCTCTTTGAGATCGGAACGAGCGGCGCCAATGCTGCCGTAAGCTCTACCCCGTCTCCGCGTCGCCTCGCCGAGTCCGAACCACTTCGCGCACGCGCCTGCTCCTCGCAAAATCTCCCACTTCCTCCGCTCGGCTCCACTCCCATGCTTGCCCCAGAGACGATTCTCTTGTGAAGGATTGTGCTGACGTTTTGGGCTCGGACAGATCCGGCAACTCGCGCTCGTCGAGCTCCGGAAGCGCGTCTCGGCCAAGAAGAACAAGCAATGGCTTGCCCAGTCGCAGGAGGTCCGGACTGCCCTGAAGGCCCGCCTGCTCGACTTCCTCCTCACCGAGACCAAGTACGCTCGTCTTCGCCCCGTCTGGTCGCGCCTGGACTCGACTAATGCGCGCTTTTACCCTCTTCAGCTCCCAGGCACGGACAGCCTCTGCCCGTGTTGTTTCGACCATCGCCCGCCTCGAACTCGAGAAGGGCGTCTGGCCTGAGCTGCTCCCCTGGCTCTGGAGCATGGCTTCCTCCGGCACCGTCTCCCACCGCGAAGTCGCCCTCCAGACGACTTTCATGCTCCTCGACTCGATCGCGATCGCCCCGACCGGCGCCGGCGCCAAGCCGACGAACCAGATCCCGGCCCTGTTGCAGCTGCTCAGCAAGACGATCGCGGACCCCGAGAGCCTGTCGGTGCGGACTTGGACCGTCCGGTCCCTCGGCAAGCTGGCCGAGTACGTCGAGCCGGGCGAGGAGCAGGAGATCGTGAGTTGGCATGCTCTTCCAGCTTTCAAAAGGATTGAGCTAATGCCGACCATCGAATATGCAGGCTACGCTCCAGGGCATGATCCCGCACGTTGTGCAGGTCCTCCAGCAGGCGCTCGAGGCGAACGACGAGCCCGCAGCGAAATCGATCTTCGAGTTCTTCGACACCGTCAGCCTCGCTGTAAGTCTCTCCAGTTCTCATGCAAACGATGTGCCGCAGTCGCTTACATCCGCAAATCTCGCAGGAAACCCCCATCATCACTCCTCACATCACCAGCCTCATCGAGTTCCTGCTGCGCTCTGCCGGCACCCTCGCTTACGACAACGACCTCCGGATCATGTGCCTGAACGCCCTCCTCTTCCTCATCCGCTTCAAAAAGACCAAGATCCAGCAGCTGAACCTCGCCGGCTCGATCATCACCGCCCTCCTCCCCATCGGTGCCGAGCCGGAACCGACCGACGCCGAGGACGACGCGCCGTCGCGAACGGCCTTCCGGGTCATCGACTCGCTCGCGACGAGTCTGCCGCCGACGCAGGTCTTCCCGCCTCTGTTTGAGCAGGTCCGCCAGCTCTCGGCATCCCCGGACCCGAACATGCGCAAGAGCGCCGTCATGGCGTTCGGCGTCGTTGTCGAGGGTTGCTCCCTGTACATCCAGCCGCACCTCGACAGCATGTGGCCCCTGATCCAGAACGGTCTCCAGGACCCGGAGGTCATTGTCCGGAAGGCGGCATGCACGGCGCTCGGGTGCCTTTGCGAGGTCCTCGACGAGGAGTGCGCCAAGCAGCACGCGATGCTCCTGCCGCTCATTTCGAAGCTCATGGGCGACGCCGAGACTCAGCGCCAGGCCTGCGTCGCGCTCGACTGCCTCCTCGAGGTCCTCGGAACCGACATCGAGCCGTACATCCCCTCCCTCATGGACGCGCTCGTCCAGCTCCTCGACTCGGCGCCGATGTCGCTCAAGGCGACCGTCGTCGGCGCGATCGGCTCGGCGGCCCACGCTTCCAAGACCAAATTTGCGCCGTACTTTGACGCCGTCATGCAGCGGCTGGTCCAGTTCCTGCAGCTCACGGAGGAGGGCGAAGCGCTCGACCTCCGCGGCGTCTCGCAGGACACGGTCGGCACGCTCGCCGAGGCCGTCGGTCCGGAGCAGTTCCGCGCGTACTACGCTCCGCTGATGCAGCAGGCGATCGCGGCGGTTGGCATCGAGAACGCGCCGAACCTGAAGGAGTGCTCGTACATCTTCTTCGCCGTCATCTCGCGTGTCTACCGCGACGAGTTCTCGCAGTACCTCCCCGTCGTCATGCCGATTCTTCTCGCTGCGATCGCGCAGGAGGAGGCGGACGCCGGCGAGTTCCTCGGTGGCGACGCCGCCGCCGACTTTACGACCGGTGTCGACGGCGACGATGCCGACGACGGCGACTTTGAAGACATTGACGAGGACATCAACTCGGACGATGAGGACGCGTTCTTCAAGGCTTCGACGCAGATCGCGATCGAGAAGGAGTGCGCCGCCGACGCCCTGACCGAGGTGTTTGACCACACCGGCAAGGCCTTCCTGCCGTACGTCGAGGCGTGCGTCAAGGCACTCCTGCCCGGGCTCGAGCACACCTGGCACGACGGGATCCGCAAGAGCTCGGTTGCCTCGCTGCTCGGCTTCATCGCGACGCTGCACCGCGTCTCGGATGCGCCCAAGTGGACCAAGGGCTCGCAGGGCAACTCGCTCGGTCCGGATGTCGCGCAGCTCGTGCAGGTGGTCGTCCCGCCCATCCTTGAGATGTGGACGACCGAGGACGAGCGGGACGTTGCGAACGAGCTGTGCAACTCGTTCTCGGCGGCGCTCATGAGCGTCGGCCCGGCGCTCGTCGTCCCGAACTACGTCCAGCCGATCTGCGAGGAGGTGTCCAAGATCCTCCAGCGCAAGGCCGCGTGCCAGCTGGACGACGAGGAGGACGAGGTGGACGAGCAGGAGCCGGCGGCGGACCAGTCCGAGTTTGACGCGGCGTTGATCGGCTCGGCGGCGGACCTGGTCGGCACCCTCGCGACGGTGCTCGGCGCCGACTTTGCGCCGCTCTTCTCGGGCTTCCTGCCGGACATGGTCAAGTACTACGACCCGGCGCGGTCTGTTGCGGACCGTTCGACCGCGATCGGCTCGCTCGCCGAGATCGTCAACGGAATGGAGGGTGCCGTGACGCCGTTCACCGAGCGGCTCTTCCCGGTGTTTGTCTCGGCGCTGTCGGACCCGGAACCGGAGGTCCAGTCGAACGCCGCGTTCGCGACCGGTTCGCTCGTGTACCACTCGCAGACGGACCTGTCGTCGCAGTACCTGCCGCTCCTGAGCGCACTGCACCCGCTCTTTGGCCTGCCGCAGGACGGTCAGGCGAAGCACGAGAACGCGATCGACAACGCGTGCGGCGCCGTCGCGCGCCTGGTCGTCAAGAACCAGCAGGCGGTGCCGCTCGACCAGGTCCTGCCGGTCCTCCTGCAGGCGCTGCCGCTCCGACGAGACATGGCCGAGACCGAGTGGGTCTTTTCGGCTTTGCTCCTGTTGCTGCAGCAGCAGAACCCAATCGTGCTCGCGTCGCTCGACCACGTCCTGGCGGTGTTTGCCAAGGCGCTCGCGTCGACCCGCGCGGCGGACGGTTCGGACGTCTTTTACCCGAACGACGGCGCCGAGCTCACGGCGGAGAACAAGGCCAAGGTCGTCGAGATTGTCAAGGCGCTCGCGGCGAGTCAGCCCGAACGGGTGCAGCAGGCCGGCCTGGCGCCCTTCCTCGCCTGAATCGGCTGCGAGCCTGTTGGCCCCTCTCCTATAAGAGGGACCTGACCGCGCCCCCGTTCTAATCTGGTTCCGACTTTTGCGCCGTCCGGGTCTTTACTCGTCATATCTCGCTCGTTCTTTTCCCCGCTTCTTGTTGTCAGATAGACGTCCTCCCCGACCTCCCCCCTACCGCATGCTGTTCCCGATACCCGAGCCGGTTGCGTCTGATGTAGCCGCTCTGTTTGCACAGCAGATTCTTTCCTTCTGCCGACGAGTATAGCGAGATTTGCGGTTGCCGAGCCGGATACATTACATTCGTAGGACTAGTCCCCTTTGAGCCGGCACCGCGGTCCTTGCTTTTCTCCTTAGACCTTCTCTACTGCAAGGTATGTCAGCTCCGAGACAAAATAGCTTGCACGCTCTCCTGCTGACCTGCCGGTGCCCTGCGGCCCTGCAGCGTCGTCATGAAGGCCGCCTCGTCGTCCATCGCGCTCGTGTTGGCGCTCGTCTGCGCGCTCTTTGCGCACACTGTCGCTGCCGCCAAGGGACCCGTCATCACCAACAAGGTAAGCTCGGATGTACTGTGTCCCTGCCTTGCCCTCCAGTCCGGTAGAGGCGGCGGGGCAGAGTGCGCAGGGGTGGGACCGACTCGTGGAACGCTTCGACCGCGAGGGAAACGGCGCCGACGGCTGCGAATATGCAGCGCCGTGTGCTTCCGGGCGCAAGCCTACAGCGGCTCCACGCTACAGCACCGTCCTGCGGCCAAAGGTCCTGCTCTGAGCCTCCGCTGACCGAGATCTGCGTGCCCCCCCACTTGGTCTCGCGCAGGTCTACTTTGACATCGAGCATGGCGACAAGCCGATGGGCCGCGTCGTCATCGGCCTTTACGGCAAGACCGTCCCCAAGACGGTCGAAAACTTCCGCCAGCTCGCCACGGGAGAGCCCGGATTCGGATACGAAGGCTCCACCTTCCACCGGTCAGTCCTCCCGTCTGCTTCCCCCCCCGCACGACCCCGATACTGATGCGTCGAGCTCGCGCAGGGTCATCAAGAACTTTATGATCCAGGGTGGCGACTTTACCCGGGGAGACGGCACCGGTGGCAAGAGCATCTACGGGTACGTCGGTTCCCTCTCTTCGCCCCTTCTCCCCGGTCTGCCTCGCGCCACCCAGACCCGAGTGTTGATATTCTTTTCTTTCTGCCGACAGCAACAAGTTCGCCGACGAAAAGTGAGTCTTGCATGTGCCCCTCGTTTCGCTGTTTATCCGACAAGGCGCTGATGACCCCCCCTCCTGCGCCTTCCTCCTTACGCCTCCTTCTTTCTCCCTCTCCTCCACGAACAGCTTCAAGCTGCGCCACACCGGTCCAGGCCTTCTCTCCATGGCCAACGCAGGCCCGGACACGAACGGCTCGCAGTTCTTCATCACCACCGTGCGCACTCTGCCCCGTATCCTCCCCGATCACGGCCGCTCATCCTTTGCCGACTGACTGCAGGTCACCACCTCGTGGCTCGACGGCCGTCACGTCGTCTTCGGCAAGGTCCTCGAAGGCATGGACGTCGTCACCGCCGTCGAGAACGTCCCGAAGGGTCCGGGCGACAAGCCGAAGCAGACTGTCCGGATCGCCAAGTCGGGCGAGCTCCCGGTCGAGGCAGGCGTCGACGCTGAAGGTAAGGAGGTTCCCCTCCGCGAGGACCTCTAGAGCGCAACTCGGAGAATGCCGAGTTTGCGAGGAGGGAATGGAACGGGCCGGAGGGAGTAGCTTTCACGCGTCGACGAGGCGGACGCCAGCCCCGGCAGGCATGTGATCAGCCCTTCCCTGCAACAAACGGTCGTTCTGACCATCTGCCTCTCTCTGCCCACGCTTCGACAGACTCGACCTGGTGAATCCCCTGCTGGCCTCCTCCCACGCGCAGGCTAGAATGCATAAGACTCTCTGGAAGCGATTTGCGACAGTTGCAGTGATTTTCCCGCACAGAAAGGAGCGCAACCCCGCTATGTTTCGACGTGCATCCCATTCTGCGCTGGTGCTGCCGTCGACGCGCCGAGCTGCGCCGAGCCCTCGTCCTGTGATCCGGCCGGCTCCTGGACGAGCTTCTGCAAAGAGGCCATACTTTGCGCCGTCGCCCAGATCTTGACGACCGCGTCCTGGTGCACCGACGAGGAGCCCGTCAGCCGAACCCCTACTACGTGTGTCCGGGACGCCGCAGGTTGGTCTTCGAGCGAGCGATCTGGCCAGCCAGACGCACCTTTTCTAATGCGCCCGTTGCGAGGATCTCGGCATACGGGTGATGGTCCAGCGCTATAACGACGTCTGTAGTTTCGCACGTCCAGAGTCAGGACCCCTTCCCCACGGCGAGAAGAAGGAGAAGAGCGCCGGCGAACCTTTGTGCGCGGGCAACTGGTGCGCGACCTGCCGCGTCTGGACGTCATACGCGACGAGCTTGTGGTCCTCAGAACCCGTGAGCAGGAAGCGGCCGTCGGGTGTGACGAGGGCGGGGATGCAGTACCTGCGCCGCGATGGGAGGGAGGGCATTTTGTCAGGAAATCGGCGGCGCAGCTTTGACTGCGTTCTTGAGGGCGGCCCCATCGAGATGAGCTCATGGCCGCGCGGCGAAGGAACGTGTCCTCACTTTCGATTCGTATGACCCGTGTACGCCTTGACGACCTTGTCGGTCTGGTAGTCCCAGAGCCGGATCGCCGAGTCGAGCGTCGACGTGAAGAGGAAGTTGGAGTTTGGCGTGAAGCGCACGCTAGCGACGGGGGAGTTGTCCTCGTTGACGAGCGTCTTGAGGCATTGCCCGGTGGAGGTATCCCAGATGCGGCTGGTGGAGTACGCGGGGCAGGGTCAGCTGCTCGCTCCTTGGATGGGAGGCCCCGGCGCCGAAGATAAACGGACATATAGCCATCCCACGAGCCAGACACGAGCATCGTGCCGTCGCGGCTGAACTGCACGGAGCTGACCGGTTCCGAATGCGCAGGTAATGATCGCAGCATTCGACCTGAAACGAGGGGCGCGAGTCAGCAGCCGCACCACAGAAGCAGCGGGAACGCCACTCGAGACCGAGGTGGGGGGGACATACCCCGCTGAATGTCCCACAGGCGGACCGTCTCGTCCATTCCTCCGCTCGCGACAATGTCCCCCCGAGGGCTCCAAGAAACACAAAAGACAGCGCTGAGATGACCCCGCAGGACGCGCGCCGCCTCTTCCGGTTTTGTCTCTGCGCCATCTGTGTCTGGAGCATGTGTTGCTGGCGGTACGACGGACGGCTGGCTCGAGAGGGCGGGGTCGACCTCCCAGATTCGGACGGTGCGGTCGTCCGAGGCGGAGGCGAGGAGGGTCGAATCGGGAGAGAAGGAGACGTCGTTGACCCCAGCGGTGTGCGAGTGATACACCTGATGCAGTTGACACGAGGGCAGTGCATGGAGATGTATTGGCGCGTCGGCGGCTGCGGGGGAAGGGAGTCAGTCTGAATGGTCCATAGGGATCCTCGAAGGGGAAGCCGGACGTACACGCCGACACGAGCCAGCGTCCGTTCTGACTGAATTTGACAGACGAGACGGATTTCCGATGCCCGGTCAAGGTGTACCGCAGGTCGTACTGAGGGAATCCTCGGGCTTGAACTGCGGCGGCCGCGGTGGTCTCCGGAGCTGCGGACCCTCCATTCGCGCTCGGGGCATCTGCGGCTGCTGCATCGGGTGCAACTGCTGGTCCCTCAGTGCGGAATAGCTCCTCCTGCGCGAGCGAGACGGTGTGTGCCGCGGCGTCCGGCCCGTCGCCGAGTCGCGGTCGCTTTGCCGCGCGTTCACCGGCGTCTGCAGCGTCCAGCGGCCGATCAGGCGTAGCGAGGGCACTGCCTGGATCGCCTGGCGTCGCGTCGTCGCTCATCGCGGCTGTAGCGGGCGAAGGAGAGCCAAGACTACGACGCAATCCAAAACAACTTGTTGCGCTGTTGACATTCGACGAGGGCGCCGCTGAGAGCATATGGGCGATATTCAAGCGCTCGTACGCCAGCTAGAAGGCTACTGTGATGCCCAAGCTGGCTCCGACGAGCTCGCCGAGCTGCTGAAGCCGTACAGACTCGCTTTACGCTCTAATTCGGACCTTAGGTGCGCTTACTGTGCCCGCCGTAGCTCTATCTGAGGCGCCAGCTGACGTATAGAGCCCCTCCAGGTCAGCAGCGGCGCATGACGAACAATTCTGGCCAGTGTGCGGCCGCGTGTGGTCACTCGAGGCCGACCGGTTCTCGTCCGAGAACGACGCGGACGAGGCGCTCGTGCAGGCCATCACGGCGCTCGCAGGCTTCACATTGAGCCTGTGCATGCAGAACCAGGAAAACCAGAAGCAGGCCGTGTGCGTCCGTTCGGTCAGGGGTCCGGACCAGTCGCCGTACGCTCATCCCGAGGCTTCCGCAGTCACCATGCCGAACCGTCGCTGCGCCGCATCCTGCTCGGGTTGTCGTCTTTCGTCAATCTACGGGAACCCAAGTGTGCGTCTCAAAGCAGTCGGGTCAGAGACCGAAACGGACCTGACCTCGGACGGAACCGCAGATACGGACATGATTCGGATCTGCTGCCAGGCCTTTGCCAACTTGATCACCGCCAATCCGGACCTCGCCGACGTCTTCTTCGCTGAGCGCCTTCGCCTCGAAGAGACGGACAAGCTCCTGCAGTAAGCTGTTCCCTCGTCCGGGCCAAGGTGTCTCTGCTCATCTCGACCTTCTCTCCTGCCCGCCACAGGCGGCTCCTTGCGTCGCCGGACCACGGAACAATCCAGGCCGTCCTCATCTTCATCCTGAACTCGATCCATGGCAGTCCTGTCCGAGCGCAAGTCCAATCGCTGTCCCTTTCGTCAGCGGCGCGGTTGTCCTGACTTCAGTCCATCCACCAACAGGGACCTGCTCGCGACTTCGAAGGGCGGCGGTGCCGTCCTCGACCGCATCATGGTCATTGTTGGAAGCATATTTGATGCCGAAGATAACGACGCAATGGCCCAGGGCAACTTTACCTCCGACATCTTTGGTCTCGCGTAAGAGCTCCAAGATGAGCGACCCTCCCAGCCTCGAATGGCCACTGAGCTGCCCTGCCTGTCCACCTGCAGCTTCCATATCGTGCAGCAGCTGATATTGCAGGGCTCGCTGGAGCAGGCTTACACTTCTCATGCCCTGTGCCTTGCCACCATTCCTCCCAGTCCAGGACCCTGCACATTAACCTGCTTCCCATCCCGCCTGCAGCATGCCCGGATACGCCATCTCCCCTACCCTCGTCACCCTCCTCAAATTCCTCGACGGCCACCTCTCCCTCGCGCAGCACGCCGTCGCCCCCGCCTCCCTCTCCCTCATGCCCTTCCTCGTCCGCGAACTCGAACACCTCGGCGGAAGCCTCATTCGCGATGGACCTGAGCAGGGTCGCGGGCGAGATGCGGCGGACGCGGGGACTTTCCAGGGCGTGGTGCTCGTCTTGCATTGTTTGTGCTCGATCGGGCTCGCGCTCGAGAAGCGCGAACAGGAGGAGGGGGAGGTTTGCGAATCGGGGCGAGCCGGCAGGGAGGAGGCGGACTCTCACCTCGTTGACGGCGTCGAGGCAGTCGTTCGTGAGTCGGTCCTGCTTTTTCCTGGAGCCTGTACTGGACTAACAGCGAGCCTGGTTGGGCAGGCCTACTCGCCTTTTCTCAAACGCTGCTCCCGCCTCCGACCGGCCGGCCGTCAGCCGCTCCCGCTCCAACATCATCAGCGTCGGAAAGCTCGGCGCCAGCTCCTACCGATGGACCAGCTCCAGATTCAGACCTCGCACCTTCCGAACGTACCCCCGCTGCCGAGGCCCCCATCGCGACCGAGTCAGACGGCGTCGCCGCCATCGCGCAACTCCAAAGAACTGCTGTCCAATACCTCAGTATCGTCTCGTTCATCCCGGTGCAGGCCAGTCGCTCCACCGCGCTGCGCGCGCAAGAAGCGCAGGACCGTATCCGAATCGCCGGCGGCTTGGAGCTGGTGCTCGGCATGTGTCAGATCGATGACCGGAACCCGAGTACGTGCTGCATGCTCCGTTTCTGGTTCGTTCGCCAGATGATTGCTGACTGCGTCGCGTGTGTGTTGTAGCGATGCGAGAACACGCGCTCTTTGCGATCCGGAACTTGCTCAAGGGCAACCAGGCCAACCAGGACTTTGTGTACGTACCCGCCTTCGAATCTGTCTACTCGCGAGCCTTGCCAATGCAATGCCGTTCGGGACTGACGTGACGGGGATCTTCGTTACTGCCGCGCAGCGACGCACTCAAACCGCAGTACCGAGTCGGACAGAATGGCGAATTGATAGACCTACCACCGGCGCAGCGCCACTCGTAATTGCATGCAACACGAACTCGAGGGCAGGTTTGCGTTCTGAGCCGGCCTTCGCTCCCTCACTGTCGATAAAGCGGGCCGGAGGCAGAAGGACCCGTTGCCGCAAAGAAGCGCGAGGCGAAGGGCAGGTACACCGCGTGCGGGATGGATGCAAGGTAGTTGCACCCATACGAGTTCATCGCCGCCTCGGTCTCCTACCACGCCGAAAAGTCCCCAAATCCGCCTGCACCACCCTTCCTCTTCCGCTTCGCCGCCGCCGCCGAGCCTCCTCCTGCTCCCGATCCCGCTCGATCGCCCGGCTCGCCCAACTGCTTCAATAGCTCACTCGGCGTCGGCGCGTCCTTCCGCTTGAGACCCGCACCGACGATAGGAGCGGGCGCTGCGGCCGTGCCTGAAGAGAGGTACTTGCCGACTCCGCCGGCGCCGCCGCCAGTGCTGCTGCTGCCGCCGCCCCCGAGAGCGGCGAGCGCTGCAGGCCCGTTCTTTTCGAGGTTGGTGCCGAACCAGCTGCAGGAGAGAAGGATGCCGCAGCGATGCGTCAGAGTGAGAGGCGGGTCCTAGGACGAAAGGCTGCCGGAGCGAGATGGCGAGAGAGAGACAGAGAGAGAGGGAAACTCACGTCGTCCTGTCCTTCTCGCGCTCTTCCTTCCTCCGCCGCTTCTCATCAAACCCTAATCTCTCGCCCTCCTCGCGCTCCAATCGTTTCTTTAACCGCTCCTTGTACTCCTCGAACGGGTCTCCGAACACCTCGACGTCGACGAGCGTGACCGGCTTCAGGGGCCGGTCCGTCGCGGGGTCGATCGGGACGCGCTCGATCTTGTCGAGGACGTCTTGGCCGCCGACGAGTCGGCCAAAGACGGTGTGTTTGCCTGTCGGGTACAGACGCACAGAAGCCGGAACGCGTCAGCTCTCCGAGCCCTGCACTTCGGACCGGACCGGGTCGGAAACGACTGACCGTTCAGGTGGTCGCACCGTTCGCGGAAGGTCACGAAGAACTGGCTACCGTTGGTATTCGGTCCGCTGTTCGCCATGGATAGCGTGCCTCGCTGCTCGTGTTTGTCTACACATGAGCGAGTCAGTCATCTGAAGCCATTCGAGGAGACACGGGAGGAGGGGACCGAAAGGTCACGCACAGGCATTCCTCGCCTGGAACTCGTCGTCGAACGGTTTGCCCCAGCGAGACTCGCCTCCCCGGCCCGTGCCTGTCGGGTCACCTCCTTGCAGCTGATGGCGCGAAGGAGAGCAATGCGTCGGTCAGGGCGATGCTCTCCCGGGAAGAGCGCAGAGTCCCCGGCGGGAAGTGAGGCAAGGTCGACGTACCATGAATCCGGGAATCAGGCGGTGGAACTTGATACCCGAGTAGTACCCTTCTCGTGCCAGCTGCAGTAACGACCAGGGGTACCCGATCAGCGCGGCTGATCGTCCAAGAGAGGTAAAGCAGTCCGACGCACGCTGAGAAAGTTGTAGCACGCCTTTGGAGCCACGTTCGCGAAAAGCTATGGAGATGCCCCCCGCCCAGTCAGCATTGACCGGCGCCAAGACCCCTCTTCCGCTACCCTCACCGACCCGACGCGACTCACCTCAAAGTTCAGCGCTCCATAATTCGTCACCATCCTCGCGTACCCTTTCTCGTTCCGGTCCTTGACCTCCTCATACATCAAGTACTCCTCGTCCCACTTGGCGTTCTCGGTACGGGTCGTGACGGCCGCGCTCGTCGAGGTGAACGCCGCCGCGGCGCGGTTCGTGCTGATCGGGGCTTGGTTGTACGGGACTGGGGTGGACGAGGTCGAGGTGGAGGTGCGGGTGGCGGGTGCTGGCGCGGAGGAGGATGACGCGGCTGCTCCGGAGGGGGCGGACGGGGAGGGAAGTCCGGCGGCCTTGGCCTCTTCCTGTTCGAGCGAGCAGATCAGGGCTCTATCCTGAGGCTTTCTCCGCTCGTTTTCCTCCCCTAGAGGACTTACCTCGGCTTTGGCTCGCTTGCCCGTCTCTAGGGTCTTGAGGACGCGCCCGATCCCGCTCGCTTCGACATTGATGCCGCTCAGCGCCCCTTCATCCTCGGGCTCGACCTTGAGGGCCCTCCGGACATGGTCGAACTTGGACACTGCGGGACGGGGGACCTTGGTGAGCGATGCGGACTCGGACTCGGACTCGGGGATGTCGTCCGGAGGAGACTCTTACCGTCCTTCTTGTCGAGATTGAGGGGGTCTTGCAGCATGATGACGTCCTTCCGGGTGAAGGGCTCATCGGTCAAAAGCTGTCATCCGCAGTGGATCGTCAACGTGAGAGCCGGGCCAAAGGGTGGTAAGTAGGACGGACGTCGTGCAGGTTGTTGGGTTTCAGGTTGAGGCGGTCGATGGATTCGCGGGCGTAGACGTTTCCGGTGGTCTTGATGGCTGCGATGGCGGTGTGGTTATTGAACACCTTGAACGTGATCGGGTCGTGGAATTGCTGTGTGCGGTAGGCGGTTAGGACGAGGACAAGCGGGGTCAAGGAAAGGGAGTTGAAACGGACGCCGTCGTTGTTCCGGGCAAAGTTGAGGCGGATGAGGTCGCCCGGTGCGAGTTTCTTCCCGGTCATGGGATCTGTTCCATGCTGTCGGAGGAACGGAATGATGGCGAGGAGGTCGTATACGGTTCCGTCCGCGGTGGCGACGGGGACGTCGAACGGCTTCAAAGTGAGGGCGCAGTGGTCGAACGGGAGCTTGGCGAGCACCTGCGCCTTGCTCTGTGCGCCCCTGCTGGACGCCGAATGCTGCCCGAGTGCGCCAGAATGCTCCGCCTGTACTCATACCCTCGAACTATGGTCAGCCGACATACGGAGGAACAGGCGGAACTTGGGAGTGCGCACATGAGTGATGTACAGGCGATCGCTGTTGCCGTGGCCCATGCTGCAGTGCTACCCTCGTGTCCTGTGTAGAGCTGTGGAGGGCGCTGGCGCTGTAAGGTGGAGGCGAGCGATCATCACAACTTGAAATTCCAAAGTCGACGTCAACATCTGCTTGTTACTCTCCGTCTGACCCCATACAGGCTTTACTCGGACAGGACAGGACATGCGCTACACCAGCTGGGTAATAGCCGCTGCATGCGGGCTCTGGGCTGGCCCTGCGCTGGCTGCGGTGGGCGCGGACCGCCGGACGACCCTCCGCCTCGAACCGCAGCGGAACGTGCCGATTCAAACTGTGTTCGACAGCGCATTAACGCAGCAGGACGATGCGCTGGACTACGCAGAAGACTATGACGACGAGCTGGAGGGGCCGCTCGAGACGGCAGAGCACGACGACGACGGCGAGGGCCGCACCGGGACGGGTCATCTCAGCCAGTGGAGCAGACGCAACAAGGTCCGCATGCACTCTTCCTTACGCCGGAGCGTGCAGACGAGATTAAAGCCTGGTCTCCCGCCCACAGGAGAAATTTCTCGAGGACCTCCGGAGCAACAACGCCGACGACTGGGTCATCGTCATGGGCAACGAGGCAGGCGACCTCGACAGCCTCGTCTCGGCCCTCACCCTCTCGTACCTCTTCAACCACCTCGACAAGCCCCAGAAGGCCGTCGCCCTCCTTCAGACCGAGCAAGGTCCGCATCACCCGCTCCACCGACAGACTCGGCTTTGCCACCGCCTTCTCTCCCGTTTGACCGACTCGCCCTCCCACCAGATGCCCTCGACCTGCGGCCAGAAAACTCGCTCGCCTTGCACTATGCCCGCATGAGCTCCGGACACCGCGATCTCCTCAGTTGCGCTCGCTCTCTCCCCTTCGAGAACCGTACGGCCTCGAAACCGCTGACTCTCCACGACCCTTCTCCGCAGCAATCGACGAGCTCCCCATCAAGGCAAGTCTCTCATACAAACTGGCGTGTGCACATTTACGCGATGATTGCGCCCCAAACTGACCCCGCCCGAAATGTTACGACCTCCAGCCGTCCGAGATGTGGCACCGCATCAAGGGAATCGCCCTCGTCGACCACAACGTCCCGCGCGCAATCTGGGAACGCGCCCAGATCGTCGCCATCATCGGTGCGTTCCTCTGACTCCCCTTCTGCTTCCCCCCGCGCGGCACCGCAGGCCGGGCCCGGCTGACGAGGCGACGCCTTCGGCGCGTCTTTGCACCCGAGCAGACCACCACGACGACCGCGGCCTCGCGAACGGGACGGCACAGCCTCGGATCGTCGAGACGGCCGGGTCGTGTTCGTCGCTCGTGACCAAGTACCTCCTCGAGACCATGCCGGGCGCGAGTACCGCGTACCCACCCCGGGATGATGCGACGTGGGACGATGCGGACGAGGTCGTCAGCGAGGGTGCAGTGACTGGTGCTAGTGCGCTGGAGCTCGCGCGAGAGGCGGAGGTGGAGGGAGAGGCGGAAGCGGCGGTGCGCGGTCCGTTGCCGAAAGAGCTCATCGAGCTCCTTCTCCGCACCAGTGAGTTCCCCTCCATCTCCTTCGACCGCGCTATGTCCGTCTCTATCGCTGACCGCGCCCACTCGATCGTGCACAGTCGCCATCGACAGCGACGCCCTGAAGAAAGACTCGTCCCGCCCGGTCGACAAACTCGCCGTCTCGCGCCTGTTCCCTTACAGCTCCTGGCGCCACCGCAAGACGAAAGAGGTCATGAGTATCCTTGATGATGACATGACGCAGTCCCGCAAGGCCCTCGAAGGGCTGGATTTGCGCAGCTTGGTGAGTTAGTGCGGGTTCCGATGAGAGGCTTCGAGGGCGTCGAGCTGAGACTACTCGCTTGTTGCATTCGATTCGTGCAGCTCCGCCGGGATTGGAAGGGAGACAGGTAAGCATTGGCATGTCCCGTCAAGCTCACGGCAGTGACCCTGCAAACTGACTGCGCGACGCTGTCCTACCCTCTCCTCCGACTTGGGCAGCCTCGTCACGCGGTCGAAGAAGTACCCAACTATCTCGATCGGATTCGCGTCGTCGCCGGTCTCGCTCGAGGAGCAGATTCGGAGGACGCCGGAGAAGACGGTGCCAGAGTGGTTCGGTACGGGGCCTTCCTTGTGGCGGTGTCGAGATGCCGCATCCTCGGGAAAGCACTGACTTCGGGTTGCTGATGTCGATTTGGAACGCGCAGCGATCGAACGCGGTCAGTCCCTCTGCGTCCCCGCGCACGCGAATGCGCCCCGCTGCGGACCACCAGGCGGAGACTGACATCCCCTTTCCCGACTGATGACAGCTTGGACGTCGGAAATTCAGGCCGATGTGACGGTCGCGTTGACCAACTACAGGGACAAGAAGGGCGACAAGTACCGACAGATCGCGCTCGTCGTCGCGCACGGGTACGGCCGACGGTTGCACGCCGGGTGAGCTCCCCTTCCCCCTTTTGCTCTGCAGCTGTCTTAGCCGGAGCTGACTGTAATGCTCTACTCCCTCGACGTCGGCGTCTCCCCTTGCCCTCGTTGCACCGCAACGTGCAGCGCCGCGAACCGGCTGTTCCACCAACTCCGCTCGGCGATCGAGTCCGCCGGGATCGACAACCTCGAAAAGTGGCACCGCCCGGACAAGAAGCCGCTCCTGGCCCGCCGGGCGGTGTACCAGTACCAGTCCGCGGACGCGTCGCGCAAGTTTTGGCGGCCGATCCTCGAGCAGGCGGTTCGGGACTGGCGGGGTTGAGGCGTGCGCCCACGCACGGGAGGAGGTGGTGTCTTCCTTATTGGTTATCTCCTTGTGGCTGTATGTTTCTTGCTTCTTGTTGGGAGTGCCATACCCTTTGCATGCTCTTTTTCGTCTCCCGTTCTATGCGAGCGAGGGAGGGGTCCATGATCCCGCGACTCGAGAGAGGCCAAATATTTTAGTTCGTTTGGAAAAGAATCTGAGCGTTCTTGAGTTAGACTTGATCGTTCGAGTGTTCTAGTGTGCCTACACAGCGGCTGCATAAGGAATTGTCTCCGCGGGGACGACCCGGGTCGAAGTCGCCGACTTCGCTGTTGGCCGCCCTTGCGCTCCCGCAGCTGCTCGCCCAGCTTGCAAGGCAGCCCAGTCCACGATGGATCCTCTGGTGGACACGTACGACGAGGCGCCGCTGTCTCCGCAGCCGAACGCCGTCGCGCCGACGACCGCCGAAGCCGACGCGTTCGGCACCGCCCTCGCGCCAGAACTCTTTCCCGACGCTGCCGCCGACGAGCCCGCTGCGGCGAACGCTATCCCGGGCGAGAGCGCCGCGGACGTCGTGCGGAATGCGGGCGACGAGCCGGAGCGCGCCGACACGCTCCCTGACCCCGAACCGCAACCGGCCGCAATTCCCGGCGATGCACCACCGCAGGGCGACGACATGCTCCTCGGCGAACTGCCCGTGCCGCCGCCGCAGTTCCACGACGCACACGGGCAGGGACAGGGACAGGATCCGGAGGACGAGGACGAGAACATAGGCGACGACCTCTTTGGCGACGACGACGACGACGACGACGAGTTGCGCTCCCCTCTTGCTCCCTCTCTAGCGTGCACTCTTCTTTCTGTTCGCTGACGAGAGCTCCGGAACTCTCCAGCCTCGGCGCAGGAGGAGATGCCCCCGCGGCCGAGGAACAGCCCGACGATGGCCTGACGCCCGAAGAACGCGCACGCCGTCGCGCCCTCGAGTACGACGAAGAAGAGATCACGGGCGAAATGGCCGCCGACCGCGAAGAGATGTTCAACCAGGAGCAACAGGTCACCGCCGACGTCCCGCTCGCGAACGTGCCCGTCCCCGCCGGAGGCAAGGTCTGGCACGCCCGCATGCCCAACTTCCTCGAGATCCGGACGAAGCCGTTCGATGACAAGTCGTGGGACCCGAAGGAGGAGGACATGGAGAATGCGGGCGCGGACGAGGCGGCTGCTTCAGCGGCGGGAGGGGCCGAGGTCAAGCAGCGAATGGTCCCCGACGAGAACGTGATCCGGTGGAGGTGGACCAAAGACCAGCTCGGCGAGGCAGTGCGTCCGCTCTCTGACCCTCGAATCTCGGAGCCACCCATCTGACGCCGATGTGTTCTTCCAGGTGAAGCAATCCAACGCGCGCATCGTCCGGTGGTCCGATGGCACTCTGTCCCTGCAACTCGGCGCCGAACTCTTCGACATGACCCTGACCCTCGACCACTCGGCCCTGCTCTCCTCCACCAACCACGCGAGCGCCCCTGCCCCTCCGGCCGTCAACTCTGTCACCGCGGGCCTGACCGCCTCCTCGTTCGACACCTCGCGCGGTCACGGCCTGACCTACCTGACCGCCCGGCACCCGTGGAGCGAGTCCCTCCTCGAAGCGCACGCCTCAGTCCACGGCGGCATCGCCTTCCGTCCCGCGACGCTCGCGAGTCAGACGCACAAGCGCCTCGCCGGCATGGTCGCGCAGCGCCAAGCGGCCGCCAAGGGTCGGAGTACCAAGTCGGCTGCATTCCCGGAGATGGACCCCGAGCTGCAGCGGCAGATGAAGGAGCGGAAGCGGAACGAGGCCGCGAAGAAGGCGAAGAGGGAAGCGGCCAAGGCGGCAGGGCGCGGGGGGCGTTCGGGCGCTCGGAGGACCGGCGCGAAGAAGGCGACGCGGCTCGAAGGTTTGTCAGACGACGAAGGCGGCGGCGACGATTATGATGAGGATGCCGAGGGGGAGGAGGACGACGACGAGGCGTACGGGGGCTCGGCGTCGCAGTCGCGGAGGTCCCAACCGCGGAGGGGCCGCGGCGGCCCGCTCGCGGCGCGCGACTACTCGGACGACGACGACGACGGCTTCCTCGCCAAGAGCGACGAGTGCGTCTTTCTTTTCCTCACTTTCTGGTCCTCTACATCCCCGCGCGTTCCTGACTCGATTCTCCGCGGCTCCGTACGTGCAGGGAGATGGAGGCGTCGGATGGTGCCGAGGACGAGATCGAAGCGGCGGACGCGGCGGCGGAGCGACAGGCGCGCCGGCGAAAGGAGCGGGCACGGCGACCCGAGGGCGACGGTGCAGCCAGCCAGGGAGGCGCAGCAGCGATGGACGCGGAAGAGGAGGAGGAGGATGCCAGCCAGGCTGCGCCGAGACGGAGGATGGTCGTCGAGTCGGACGAAGAGTAGGCCGCCGGGCAGCGCTACTTTGTAAGAACACGTGACGATCCGGTGGGGTCCAAGAATGTTCGAGTTTGAGAGCTCGCGGCAGGTGCCCTTTCGGTCTCGAGACGCTTGAGGAGTTAAGACGGCAAGTATGTCCCTCCGGAAACGCAAACACTACAAGTGTCACGTAAATCACAACACCGGAGAAGAGAGTTCGTAGATGGGGAAAGAAGCGAAACCAGGGACAGGAAAGAGCGTGAGAACCGGGTTGGCGTCAACGGCTTAGAGGACGGCGGCGGCGCCGGCGAGGACACCGACAACGACGGCGACCGGCGCGATCGCACCGCGGATGGTCGAGACGGCGCCCGACGATCCTCCGCCCGAGCTGCCCGACGAGGCGGCGGCGGCGGCACCGGAGGCGCCCGAGCTGGCGCCCGAGGCAGCGCTGGTGGCCTTCGACGAAGCACCGCTCGCCATGGACGAGGCGCCGCTCATCATGGACGAGGCGCCGCTCATCATGGACGAAGCGCCGCTCGAGGCAGACGACCTGTCGGGAGGAAATGTCAGCAGATTGCGCGAGTGCCTGGAAGGAAAGCGGAAGGGACGAACATGGCGCCTCCGGTCGAGCTAGCCATCGAGCCGCCGCTCGAAGTCGCAGTGCCGGCGAGCGCGAGCGCACCCTCAGCGAGCTGCGAGAGCGAAGGGTTGTTGAAGACTATGGACGAGAGCGGGTCAGACGGTTGTCCGCGCATGGCGTCATGGCTTTCGGGCTCACCGTAGCTCGAGACGGTCGGGTTGGCGAGGGCCGAAGTGAGGATCTGCGAAACACGGCATGAATAATCAGAGTTTTTCCCTCGAGACACAAGGCAAACCGAAAGTACCTGAATGTCAGCCGTGAGGCTGGCGCCGGTCGGGAGACCACCGCCGTTCAGGATTCCGCTGAACTGGGACGAGAGCTGCAGGATCTCGGACGGGACCGACGACTGGGCTGCATGTCACGAAATCACACCTGCAAGTCAGTTCTATGCTCCGGCCGGAGCCGTTTTGATGACCCCTGATCGACGCGGGCCCGAAAATTCGCAATGCGGTGTGGGGACCACGGACCCTTGCGGGACAGCCGCGGGCAGCAGACGGATGATGCACTGACCCTGGGCACTGGCGGAGAAGGCGATGGCAGCAACAGCGGCAGCGAGCGAGAACTTCATCTTGTCTAGCGGGGCTCGAAAACTGGGGACAGAGAACGGGATGAGAGAGGGAAAGAGGAGAACAGAGCCAGCTGGTGGGTCACAAGCGGGCTCCCCGGCCGGTCGGCGCCCGCAGCAGCGCGAGCGAGGCTGGTGATCGAGAGCCCGGCAGAAAAGATCGAGTTGCACCGCCGCATTGCATTTAATCAGGCGACGACCCTTCGATCGCCCTGCAACTCGGTCGCAGCTGCACCGCCACATCTCGGCACACGAGCCTGCAGTCACTCCAACTGCCGCACCAAGGCCTCCAGGACGGCCTCCAGCTCCTGTGCGAGGCGGCGACCATTGCTCCCGTTCGTGCCCACGGACGCCAGCTGCAGCGCGGGAGAGGAGCATCAGTTTCTGCCACTTGCCCTTTCCAGCATGCAGTCCAGCCCCGGCCTCGACGCCGAGGCAGCGGTCTCCGGCTCGCCCAGAACGCCGGAGCCGCAAGGACTGCAGCTAGCGGAACGCGGTCATGGGTCGACTCACCCAACGCATTGTTGGCCTGCCATGCGGGCATGCCTGCAGGTCGTCAGAAATGTAATGTCAGACACCCTGCGCGCGCAGGAGAGGGGTTCCGGAAAGAGGAGACTGACCCAAGGCTGGTCCATTCCGCCCATGTGTTGCAAGATCTGCGAGACCGCGGGATGTCAGAGCAGGCGAAGCAGGTACTAGCGCGTACATAAGCGCAATCGAGTCGCACCGTAGCCATCTGGTTGTGATTGAGCGCCCGTCCGATCATGACGCTTTTGCGGCAGGCCCGGCTGGCGAACATCCGCCTCGCCTTGGTCGGCCGTACCACCTCGCTTCCGGAACCGGTTGCGATGAGCTCGACGAGCTCCTCGAGATCTGCTCGGAGAGATGGGTGGATCAGCCTCGGCCTCCGTGCGAAACACAAGAGTACGGATTCGCGCACCGCCGATGTCGAATACGGTCTCGCGGCTGACGGGTTGCGCAGTGAGCTTGACCCGCTCGCCGACGTCGGCGTTCTCATCGATGGCGACTTCGAACCCGTTCAGTCGAAGCGTGTCCGTGTGTTCCATCGCGGTAATCTCGTCTGAAGCGGGGAGATTGAGGATCCGCGGGCTGCGCCACAGGTAGGAGATCGGACAAGGTCAGCGCGCGCTTCCCATGAGACCATGGGCAGGGAGACAACGTACGCAAGGAGGCGTTGGGACTGGATCACCGTTTCGGCCTGCAACTTCTCAAAGTTGTACTTTTCGTCCGACGCGTGCTGGTCGACGATGAACAGATCATCATGGACTTCACCCGGCCGGCCGCCGCCTGACCCCGCCTCGCCGATCTCGACTCGTCGCCGGGCGATGATGAAGCCCAGGTTGAACTGACCGACGACTTCCATCGCCTCAAAGTCCGCCTTGCTCACCACGCGCGACAGCGTCGCTTCTGCGGCTTCGTCCTTCTCGTCGATTCCGGCTCCGACCAGCTCGTCGCGCTCCTCCGGCAGCTCTGCGTCGGCAGTGCGTGGCGCAGCGTCCTCCCGCGGCGCCGTGGACCACAGGCTCTCGAGGCGAGCCATGTCCAACGCCAGCGGCGCGTCCGCGGCGATCACCGTCCCGGCGACTTCGGATTGCGCCGCCCCGAAAGGCAGCGTCGCTGGCGGCCGATTATGCGCTTCTGCCTGCCTTCCTGCCTGTCGCTCCGTCGATCGCCCAGCACGCGGTCCTTCGACCGAGACCTCGTCCGCCTGCGAGCCGGCGACGCACGCGCACGACGCCGCGACCACCTCGAGCTCGTCGTCGTCGACTTCGGCCTCGGCGCCGTCATCAGCGCGTGCAGTAGTCGCTTGGATAGGATCCGCAGCGGGTGGTGCAGCTCGGAAGCTATCCTCGACGACCATGATAACGTCATCGGGCTGGTCGTGTTCCTCGATCGCATCCTCCGGCTCATCGTCCGCTGGCATCACGGGCGTCGGAGAGGGCCATGTTCTGGGCACGGCGTGGTCGTTGGCACCCTCGGGTTGCTTCGCCGGTGAGGGCGGCACGGCTTCGACTCCTGCGCCGAGGTCCATCACCTCGGCGACGTCGGCGTCGTCCTCGTCGGCGCGGTCTCCGTCAGTATTCTCCAGCTCATCCTCCTCACCCTCCTCCGCATGCTCGCCATCAGCCGTGTTGGTATGCAGTTGCTGTGTACCGCCCTTGAGAAACTGCTGCAAGACCGTCTGCATCCGGTGCGCCGCCGAGCCAGCGGGACGGGCCGCAGGTTTACCGGTCCCTACCGGCCCCGTCTTCCCAGAGCTCTTCGCACCCGCGGCCGCTGGTATTGCGGAGAAGTCGAGCTGGGCTTGGGCGAGAGGTCGACTTGGGGCCGAGGGCGGCTGCTGCGGCTGTCGGGCGCCGCTGCCTCCAGGTTCTGCCGGCGCCGAGGCGGCCGATGCGTCCGCCTCAGGAGCCGGAGTGGGCGAGGGCTGGCGGAACAGAGACGTCGAGGGAGTAGGACCAAGATCCGGAACCGCCTCTCCGGGACCTCCCTTGGGTAGACCGGCCTCGGGCGAGTCAGCAGCGAACGCCGTGGGCGGCTCCGGCAGAGTCGCTTCCTCCTCCGCGTCGAGGGTGAAGGGGTTCGTGATCTCGACGACGACGGAAGAAGCTCGACTCGGAGGTGGAGACGAGCGGGACGCGGTGCTGCCCGTCGTGGACCTCGATCCCTGACTCGGCATGTCCTCGGCCGTCTTGCGCTTCTTCCTCGGCGGTTCGACCGGCTCGTCGTCGGCGTCTTCGGTGGTTTGCTGAGAGCTTGATGTCGAATGCAATGTCCCAGACGGTCCGATGGTCTGCATAGCGAACGTCCCCTTCTCCGGTTCGAAGAACCGCGCGAGCGCCTCCTTCAAGGAGGCGATGAGGTTGCCCTCCGAGTGCAAGAAGATGGTCCGCTTATCGGGCGAGACGTTCACGTCGTACGCGTCTGTACAGATCATCTGCGTCAGCGTGCTCCCGCAACTCGAGCGAGAGTCGGCGCCCAGGCGCACCGGGAGCGAGCTGAAAGTCGGCGACGACGGTCGGGAACTGGTTCGAATTGAACGACTTGTACACCTCGTTGACCGCTTTCGCGACCTAACCGTTCGTCAATCGTCAGCACAGCGACTGCGCCTGTCGGATGGGAAGGTCTGACCTTGGACGGGGAAAAGGGACGTCCGTTAACATAGTAGAACTGGCGGTTCCCAGCCGGACGACCGTGCGGAGCCGAAGGTTTGGAGATCAATCCAACGACACGAACCGAAGTGGTGCTGCAATCCGCACGAAGCGCGTCAGGATTCACGATCAGCACAAACTCGAAGCGGTCCGGCAAAGGCTGACCTCGGGGTGACCTCGTCTAGACGCTTCAAGAGTGATTTTTCCGGCTGGACTTCGACCGCCACGTCGAGGTCGAGCAGCGAAGCGAGCGACTTGGGAGCGAAGATATTGGAAAAGTTGGCCCTCCGCGTCATCGAGGCCGGAGTCTGCAGGTGGACTTGAGATTTCCTGCCATTGCGGAGGAGGGCCATTCGTCTTCCGTCAGTCTCCCCATACCCGAGCAGATATACTCTCCCGAAGGCGGGCAGACCGACCCTTTGACGATGTTGCGGACCTCGAAGCGGACGCCAGTCTTGACGAGCGCGTACGCCTGAACGAGCTCGATCGCCTTGGCCATCTCCCGCTTCGCGTTCTTGACGAGCTCTTTCCTCCGCACAGGCAACTGCTCGAACAGCCGTTCGACTTTGACTGTCGTGCCCCTCGCCCTCGAGACCCGACCTCCGACGACGCACTCGCCGGCGTGGGTGAAGGTCAAGGCGGTTCCGAGCGGGAGGGTAGGCGAAGTCGAGGTCGTCATAGAGAGCTTTGCGACGCCGCAGAGCGAGGAGAGGGCTTCGCCGCGGAAGCCGAGAGTCGAGACGGAGGCGAGGTCGTCGAAGGAGACCAGCTTGGAGGTGTGGTGCTTCAGGGCTGCGCAGCATCGGATCAGTCTCGTCGTACTGGTCGTCGGATTTTGCAGCAGGCTAGCTCACCCAAGCCGGCCCAGTCCTCCTTGTCGATTCCGCGGCCGTTGTCTTCGACTTCGATCTCGTCGACCCCATGTTCTCGGAACTTGATCGCTGTGGTCCATGCAAAGTTCCTTTTAGCGCTCAGGGCCCCGACAATGGTATGCTCAGCCACGCACCAACGCTAGTAGCGCCGGCATCGAGAGCATTCTCAACGAGTTCCTTGACTGATCAAAGAGACGAGGGTCAGCTTCATCGGGGTGAGGGGACTCTCCCCGGCACACGCACCTGCGGTCTGCAGATCGATGACGACTTGTCCGCTCGTCAATCTGTGCACGCTCGTACGGTCGATCGCTGTCCGGCGGGCGCAGGGTGAGGCTCAGAATCAGCTTCGTGGAAAGTCAAGTGGGGGCGACGCGACGCGAGAACGTAGAGGACGCAGCCGAGGCAGGAGGCGGAGGGTGTCTGCGGACCTTGTATAGACATAGCATAGAGTACAGATAGCACAGCCTGTGGCGCCGGAGACCGACGGCGAACGCGAGACGGAATCGCAGATCCGGCTCAGGAAGCGATTATTGGTGTCCGAGCGAAGGCCTTTCTGAATTTGACTCTGTTGGTCTCAGGGGATACGGTCTCTGGATTACAACGACAAGGCGTATCAGGGTACCTGGAGGCGTCGACGGGGTGGTCTCAGGTTCTCGATGGGAGGTCGGGTTCCACAGTCCCCTATGCTATTGTCATTGCCCTGTCCGAAACGGCGCGACGTACAGCCGCTCCCTGTTTGACCTGCAGATATAGATATACTGCACGCGACCCAGATCTTCCGTCCGTCGAGGCGCGCAAGAAGAAGCAAAAGAGGTCAGGGTCGAGTACTGAGGGTGGCAAGACGAGCAGCGGACGTCTGTACAGAGCTTCGTCCGTCCCTTCGGATGGCGGGTAGAATAGCACCGAGCAGGGCAGCGAATGCAAGGTTCAAGCATGACGGATTCATTCAGAGTAGCATGGCCGAAGGTTCAGGACAAGAGGCTCGGAAGGCAGCCGGCGCGTTGTCGATTCCGGAGACGCAGTGACGAGGCAGCGAGAGTGCCTATTCCTTCGGGCGACCTCCTCTATAGCAAAGCGAAAGGAGTGTTGACGTCTATGCCCGCTTTCGCGACGGGGCACAGGGGAGCATGGCATGGCGATGGTGATGAAGGCGAGGTGGCCCCTCCTCGTCGGACTTGTCAGTCCAGACTGCAGGACCAGCGTGGGTGCGCGCTGAGCATTTATACAGCGAATAGGAGTCTCAGAGCGGCGCCTCGCCCGCGCAGAGAGGCAGGGTGAGCGAGTGGGGCGAGGGCACCGAGCGAGGTGGGGGGCTCGTGCAAGTTGTCGCCGGTCGAACCAGCTGCAGACCGCGCTTCCGGCCTCGCTCCTCATCGTACAGCCGGCCATGTTTGACGGACAGACGCTTGCAGTTATCGGAGGTACGCTCGTGTCCGCCTGCGCTGCGTCCGCGTGCTGTGCTGACTCCCACGAGCGCGTCCTGCAGGCGAAGGGTTCCTCGGCCACCGCCTCGTCGAGGTGCTCGCCGAACGCTACCCGCAGGCTTCGATCGTATCGCTCGACATCGTCCAGCGCCACTTCAGCACCGCCGACGCCAAGCAGCGCAAGCCGACGTTCCGCTCCGCCGACCTCACCTCGCCCGAATCCCTCGCCGCCGCATTCGAGCACCACCGCCCGCACGTCGTCTTCCACACCGCGTCCCCGTGGACCGGTTCCGGCAAGGACATCTGCGAAAAGGTCAACGTCGAGGGGACCCGGACCGTCGTCGAGGCTTGCCAGAAGCACAATGTCGCCCGCCTCGTCTTCACCTCGTCCGCAGGGACCGTGTACGACGGCGTCGACCTCATCAACGTAGACGAGCGCATGCCCTTCCCCGAACAGCCCATCGACCCCTACAACGAGACCAAGGTGGGTCTCACGTTCCAGGAGGGTATCCTTTCTTGATCACTGACTCGATGTTCCCCCACCGCTCAACTAGGCCAAGGCGGAGCAGATTGTCCTGGAGGCAAACGGAAAGGACGGACTCTTGACGATCGCCATCCGACCAGCTGGTATCTTTGGGTGCGTCCGGTCATGCTCCTTGACGGCCTGGTCTCCTGGCCAGGACCTCTGACTCTCGTGTACCCCGGCAGTCCCGGCGACCGGCAAGCGATCCCGGGCGTCATGGAGGTGCTCAAGTCGGGCAAGACCAAATTCCAGGTCGGGTCGAACCAGAACCTGTTCGACTGGACCTATGTCGACAACGTCGTCCACGCGCACCTCCTCGCGGCGGAGAAGATCGCCGACCACGTCCCGCTCTCGGCGCTCGACTTCCGCAAGGATCCCGTCCGCCTCTCAGTTCCGCGGCGGCAACTCCCGACGTCCCAGTTCCGCCCGCCTACGTTGCTCGACCGCGAGGTCGAGCTGAACCCGGCGTTCGAGAACGTCACGCAGGCGGACCCGCCGGTGCCTGCGATCCGGAACCGCTTCGACCCGTTCGCGGACTCGAACCTCGAGCAGACGGTCGGGAAGGAGCAGGTCGACCGCGAGAAGGAGCGCATCAGTATCGCGGGGCAGGCCTACTTTGTCACGAACGGCGAACCGACCGCGTTCTGGGACTTTCCGCGCGCGGTCTGGAACGAGTACAACGGGCACGTCGCGCCGTGGACCTTGCCCCTGCCGCCCCAGATCGGACTCATGGTCGCGGCGCTCGGGGAGGGGATCGCGTACATGCGCGGCAAGACGCCCAACATGACCCAGGGCAAGGTCATCTACTCGACTGTGAACCGGTTCTACAACATTGAAAAGGTGCGTCTCCCTCCTCGTGGGCGAGTATCTGATCTGCGTGCGGACATTGATCAAGCGCGCATCTGGTCTTCTCACGCTCGCTGCAGGCACGAAGGATCCTCGGCTACGAGCCTATCGTCGGCCTCGACGAGGGTATCAAGCGGGCGGTCGCGGTACGTTTCCCGTATCGCAATTCTGGCTGTCGCAACTTTCTGATTTCTTCGCCCTCTTGCTCGCTCGTACAGTGGTACAAGGAGAACGAGTCGACGATGGAGCCGAAAAAGGCATGATCGGTGCCGGGGCCAGCTGATCTGTATGAGGGATTTGGCCCGACGCTCGCGTCGGATCATGATCGCATTAGTCTCGGTTTCTGTACCTGTAGAGCGCGTGTACGATGTTCCCTCCGGTTGCGGTCTTTCGAATTGCGGCAGAGTCTTGGTGCGTCGCGGACATCGTCGGCGGCTTTGCGTCTCTCCACCCTGCCTCATCAACGCACTCTATATCTGCGATCGACTTGACTCGTCACGTGACGGACGCGAACGGCCGGACAGGCTGTAAGGTGCCAAGATAGGGCAACATCACAGCGGCGCGGACCTCGACATCATCGTTGTCCGAACGGATTCCGACGCCCGCGAGCCCCGCTACGATGCATGCGCCGTTTGCCTTGTCGCCGTTAATCAGCCCAGAGGCATTGGGCACTGCGGCCATCACCGCCTCGCTGCTGTACAGTGCGTTTGCTCCTCTCCCCATCTTCCCCGCCGTGTCTCCCGACTGACCCTCTCATGACCCCTGAACCACAGCGGACCGCATCCTGCTCGGCACAGACAACGGCAGCTTGATCACCTTCGACCTCTCGAGCCAGAGCGCCGCCGGAGCGTTTATCAACCATGGTGCTCCCCCGCCAACCGCGACGTTCGTCTCCCGCCACGACCGTTTCGCCTCCAAAGCGATCGACCAGCTCGCCGTCATCAAGGAGCTGAACGCGCTCGTGTGTCTCGCGGGAGGGGACTTGACTCTGCACTCCCTGCCGGACCTCAGCTTGCTCTCCTCGTTCGCGAGCCAGACCCGCGGAGGCGGTTCGACCTTTGCGCTCCACACCGAGATCCGGCCGCCTCGGTCTGCGCAGCCTCCGGGCCCGCAGCAGCCGGCACCGCCGTCGGCGAGCAGTCGAGACGAACCACCGACGATCCGGACGACTCTGGCCCTCGCGTGCAAACGCCGGTTGATCTTGCTCTCCTGGGTCGACGGCACGACCTGGAACCCCCTCGTCGAGTTGCTGCTGCCGCACCAAATCCGCGGAATGGCTTTCGTCGACCAAGAGGACTCGACGGCCGAGACGAAGCTCGTCGCGGGATTCTCGACGGGAGAGTACGGCATCGTGACCTTGCCGACGCCCGACATCAGGGGACCGATCAAGGGCCCCTTCCTCGGGGACCTCTTTTCTCTCCCGATCCCCGTCGCCGAATCGAAGAGCACGACGGCTTCGCGCACCAGTCTCGGTGGACTGCGGAACCTCGGCGGGGCGCTCGGAGGCGCGCTCGCGCGCAAACTGGACAAGAACGCCGTCGTCAAGGTGCCCCGCGTGCCGAGGCCTCGAGGCGGGTCTCGGAGACGGAGCGGAGGGGTTCGGGATGGACCGGGGAAAGGCGATGATCAGTCGGCGGTCGATAAATGGCTCTGGCAGCCACTCGCCGAAGGCGGAGAATCGAGTGCTCGCGACGGGGAAGTGCTGGTGGTCCGCGACCGTGAGTCGTACCGTTCGGCTGGGTCCGGTCAAGGCATAGCTGAGCCGCTTCCTTCTCCCGTCACAGGCACCGTGATACCCTTACGAGCCGATGGCCGGCAGCGCAGCCTTGACGCCACGATCAACTTGCCGGCCCCTGTCGACGAGGCGCATGTCGCTCCTCCGTACATCGTCTCCTTGACATCGCCCTCTCCGGATCTACCGAGCGACGCCTCGCTGGCACATCCGGACGTGTCACAGTATACCCTCGCGGTCCATACCCTGTCCGACCTCTCGCCGGTCCAGTCTCTTCCTGTTCCGCCTACGGCTCCTTCGCCACCAGCCTCCCTCGCAGCGTCGTCGCTTGCTGCCCTGTCCGGATCACCTGCCCGCCCGCCGGCCCACACTGCCCGGCTCCTGACGCTTTCCTCGACCTCACCGAAACCTCCGCTCCTCGTCCTGACCTCCAAGTCGAACGCGTCGGCGAACGCGTCGGCGAACGCCCCCGCGAGTCTCGGCGGAGGCGGAGTCGAGCAGACATTGTGGGCGGTCACGATGCAGAGCTGGCCAGAACAGATCGAGGCGCTCGGGCGGCAGGAGGGAAAGTGGGAAAGGGGGCTCGAACTGCTCCGAGCGTCCTTCGACTCTCTCAGCAGTCCCTTGCCAGTGAGTGAATGCGGAGCGCAGATTTCTTAAGGAGTTTGTTCGCTGATAAGCATGCGGCGACTTCCCGCAGCCCCCTCTCGCCCGCCGCCTCGCCTCGCTCCATTCGCTGCACTTGTTCCGAACGAATCGCTTCGCTTCGGCCGTGGACGCCTGGATCGAGCTCGACCTGGCCCCCGCCAAGATCGTCGCGCTGTACCCTCAAGCGGTCTCAGGCAAGCTCTTTCTGGAGACGGACGCGCAGGAGGAACTCTTTGGTGGGCGGACGTTCGAGCACGTCAAGGAGGCGAGCAGGCCCGCCGCCCAGGACGGTGACGAGTCGTCCAACGAGTCCGCCGTCGGGGAGGACCTGGTCGGGCCTTCGAATGGGTCACCGGCGAGGGCGTCCCCTAGGGGGAGCCTGCGGACACCCCTCTCGAACAGCCCGGCGCGGGCCCGACGAGGCGTCTTCGGGGCGCCGGCTATGACCTCGGCCAGCGATCCAGCCCCGGTGACGGCCAAACCTGAAGACGACGATGCGGCGTCGATCCGGACTATGGCCAGCCGGTTCTCGTCGACGCTTGGCAGCAAGAAGAGCTGGATACGCGAGCGGGAGGCGAGCGCCGATTTGGAAGGGATCGCTGAAAGGGCGGAGCGTACGTGCTGCCGATTCAACCCCGATGGACTCGGCCCTGTCGCCGTTGTCCTGACTGTGCCTCGCTCGTCTCGATCCGACAGGAGAAGAGCAGCTCAAGGCAAAACGCGATGCCGAGAACCACGCCCGCTCAGTGGACGAATTGATCCGATACCTGACCGACCGTCGTCAGAAGTACTCGCACGCCCTCGCCGCGCTCCCCGCCGCCTCCCGTCCCGTCCCGTCGGCGCCTCGACCGACCGCATCCCCGTCCGAGTTGTTCGGTCTGCCCGACGGACCGCTCACCGAGCTCGAGCCGGACCAGCTCGCCCGGGTCGCTCAAGTCATAGATACCGCGCTGTTCCGTACGTACTTGGCCGCTCGTCCGATCATGGTCGGTCCGCTGTGTCGGATCGAGAACTGGTGCGAGGTTGAGGAAGTGGAGGAACTGCTTCTGAACGCAAAGGTGCGACCTCGCGTGCGGTACGTGATGAGGGACGGATGAGCTGATTCTGGTCGCCTTCTGCAGAAGTATTACGAGCTGCTCGACCTCTACAACGGGAAGAACATGCACGAGAAGGCGGTGGAGCTCTTGAAGCGGTACGTCCGACGAGGGAGGATGCCGTGTCAATTTCCTGAAAGAAATCTGACATGTTCAAACGCTTCCTCAGCATGAGCGCGGAGGAGGAGGACGAAGAAGAAAAGATTGCGCCGATGGTGCGGTACCTGCAGAAGCTGGGGGCGGAACAGGTCGAGGTCATTCTGGCGGCTTCAAGATGGGTCTTCGAGCAAGACAAAGAGGCTGGCTTGCAGGTGAGACATAATCACAGAAGTATTTCCTAGCCTCTCGGCGGGACCAGACTGACCGCCCGTGTCGCACCAGATTTTTGTGGCCGACCTCGACGAGGTGGAATCTCTGCCGCGCCACCGCGTCGCCGCCCACCTCGGATCGATTGGACGGGACATCTGTATGCGGTATCTCGAGCACATTATTCATGAGCTCGACGAGCGAAGAGCGGACTTTCATGAGAAGCTGGTGGACCTCTACTTGCAGTCTGTCCAGGGCGCCGCCGCGACAGGTGCGTCATAGCAGTCTCCAACCTAGACGGGGAAGCTGACGCCGGGCGCTTTTCAGAACGCGATGAGCCGACCTACCGGAAACTGCTGGCGTTCCTCGAGACGTCCGAGTCGTACCGGGCGGATCGCGTCCTTGGCCGCCTGCGATCGGACGAGCTGCATGAGGCGAGAGCAATCCTCTTGGGTCGCCTCGGACGTCACGAGGGCGCTTTGCAGATCTACGTGTACGAGCTCGAGGATCACGCAACGGCAGAACGGTGCGTTCCGTTTGAAGCCCCAACCAGGGTGACCTTGGCCGCCAACGCTCGAACCCGACTGACCGTGGCATTTCACCAGCTACTGCAAGCGTGTCTACGACGCGGATACTTCGGGCCGGTCCGACATCTTTCACACGCTCCTTCGCATCTACCTGCGTCCTCGGCCGCAGCACCCGGTCCTCTTCGCGCCCGCCCTCTCCCTCTTGTCGACGCATGCGGCTCACATCGATGCCGTCGAGGCGTTCGAGCTGCTTCCGCCCCTCGTCGCACTCGAGGATATCCAGACGTACTTGACCAAGACGCTTCGACGGAGTCACGAGAAGCGCAGGGAGGCCAAGATGGTCCGGGCGGTCGGCAAGGGTGCGATGGATCAGGCGCAGTACGAGGTTGTCGAGCTCGAGGCGCGGCGCGTCAAGATTGCCGAGGGCCGGGTGTGCGTGCCCCTTTACTTTTTGACTGAGTGCCGTTCCCCTTTCGAGCGGGTGAGGTTGACAGGTGTTCGCCTCACTCGCAGCTGCCCCGTGTGCCACAAACGCCTCGGAACCAGCATCATTGCGATCCACAACCCTCGGTGCGCTCTCCTGTTAACCTGTGGCAAGCGGGACGAGACTCTCTGACCCTCTCTGCCTTGGTGGGCTGCAGTGGCGAGGTCACCCATTACCAGTGCCGCGAGAATTTCCAGAGTCGAGCGTAGCACATCGTAGACATTGCATGCAGCTAGCCAGATCATTTCAGCGGATAGCGGCTCTTGGGAAGAGATGTATCGGCGAGACAGGGGCCCGCCCTGAGCCCACTTTTTTTCCGCGCCCAGGCGGACGACGAGCGGCGGACTGGTCTGCGCTGCCACCCCTGCTGCTGCACGCCCACGGGATATACCAAGGATGCTTGCGACTCGTCAGGTGCTCCGTGTCTCTGCCCCGAAGCAGTTCTCGCCGGCGCTCGCCGCCCGCTCGTGTAAGTCTCGCCGATCGCCTCCTCGCCAAGTTCGCCGCCGCCGACATCGCTCCATTCGGCCGCCACACGTCGCTTCAGGGCCGACGCCAGGCTGCAGCGAACGCGCAGGAAGCTCTACTGACGCTTGACTCGATCGGCGCTCGCAGTTGCGGCGGTCGGTCGCCCGGCAGCTCTGCCCAAGGCCGCTGCCCTTCGCACCGCCTTCCCCCGGCCGGCAGCCCTTGCCCGCTCCCGTGAGTCGCCGTGGCAGCCGTAAAGGTCAGAGTTGCGCTGACCTCGTGGCATGGCAGTCGGACCGGTCCGCAACTATGCCGCCGAGGCGGGCGGCAAGTTCGAGCGCAAGCTCCCGCACATGAACATCGGGTCCGTCCAGCCTGACCTGTACAGTAGCTTTGAGCCATACTGACCCTCCTGATTGCTGTCACAGTACGATCGGCCACGTCGAGTGCGTATCTCCCTTTCGGCTCTGGAACCACTTCTTCCGCCCCCCTCCCCGTCGAAGTGAAAACTGACACTCTTGTCTTTGGCAGCCACGGCAAGACCACCCTGACTGCTGCAATCACCAAGGTTCTCGCCGAGCAGAGCGGTAGCGGCAAGGTCCTCGACTACAACATGATCGACAAGGCGCCGGAAGAGAAGGCTCGCGGTATCACCATCGCGACCGCTCACGTCGAGTACGAGACCGGGTAAGGCTGCTTCGTTTTGTGTGCTTCGTGTGCTTCGTGAAAACGGACTGCTGAGCCTCCTTCTGGCCCCCGTAGCAACCGCCACTACGCCCACGTCGACTGCCCGGGTCACGCCGACTACATCAAGAACATGATCACCGGTGCTGCCCAGATGTGCGTGAAAGCTTCATCGTCTCGGAACGTATGCTAGCTGGACCGACACGCTCCCTCCTTACAGGGACGGCGGTATCATTGTCGTTTCGGCTTCGGACGGCCAGATGCCGCAGACCCGCGAGCACTTGCTCCTCGCGAAGCAGGTCGGCATCAAGAAGCTGGTCGTGTACATCAACAAGGTCGACCAGGTCGACGACGCCGAGATGCTCGAGCTCGTCGAGATGGAGATGCGCGACCTCCTGACGACCTACGGCTTCGACGGCGACAACACCCCGATCGTCAAGGGTTCCGCCTTGGCCGCACTGGAGAGCCGCGACGACAACATCGGCAAGGACACGATCCTCGAGCTGATGGCCTCGGTCGATGCTTGGCTCGACCAGCCGCCGCGCGACCTCGAGAAGCCGTTCCTGATGCCGGTCGAGGACGTCTTCTCGATCCAGGGTCGTGGTACCGTCGTGACGGGTCGCGTCGAGCGCGGCACGATCCAGAAGGGTGCCGAGATTGAGATTGTCGGCATGGGCGCCTCGTTCAAGACCACTCTGACCGGTGCGTACCGAAACTCATTTCCACTAGAGATAGAACGCTTACCTGAATTCGATCTCGCTTGCAGGTATCGAGATGTTCCACAAGGAGCTCGACCGCGGTGAGGCGGGTGACAACATGGGTGCGCTGCTGCGTGGCGTCAAGCGCGAGCAGATCAAGCGCGGCATGGTCATCTCGGCCCCGGGCACCGTCAAGCCCGTCCGGAAGTTCGAGGCGTCGTGCTACATCCTGACGAAGGAGGAGGGCGGCCGGTACACTCCGTTCATGAACAACTACCGCCCGCAACTGTTCATCCGGACGTCGGACGTCACGGTCGGCTTGACCTTCCCGGAGGGCACCGAGTCGCCGGATGAGAAGATGGTCATGCCCGGTGACAACGTCGACGTCGTCGGCGAGCTTGTTCACGAGATTGCGCTCGAGGTCGGATCCCGGTCAGTCTTTTTTTTTGCTCTTCCTCTTGCGCTTGATGTTGGGAGCTGACCCTTCTTGGTCTCTGCAGATTCACCATCCGCGAGGGTGGCAAGACTGGTGAGTTCCATTGCCTCACTCCTGGGCCATCTCCAGTACTGAATTCTTTGCTTCTGCAGTCGGCACCGGCATCGTCACCAAGCTGTTCTAAGCGCGCACAGTCTAACGACAAAAGAGCTCTTTTCCGCTCGACTCACCCTCTCCTCATGGGCGAATTATCCGCATTGCATCTATACTCGAGACTCTTTCCGCCCCCGACTTTACGACTCGTTCGCCTCGGTCTCGCCACAAGCGGGGCCAAGGCTCGCCTCACCACTCATTCTCCTCTTTCTTCCCCTTCCCTGGGCCGCCGCCTATGCCCACCACTGCGCTATTGCCTGTCTATCCGCGGGCAATGGACGGGACGATGGACCCCGGGTCATGGCTCGGTTCCATCTTGCCTAGAGAACCCTCCTTTTTCTTCAATCCCCCACGCCGACCCCTCTCTGTGCCGCCTCGAAGATGGCACTGTAATATCTGCCGCACTGTGCCTCTGTACGACTTCAGCGAGAGCCTTTCCCCATATGATCAGAATTTGAGGAGAGCCGCTGCATTGCACCGCATCCATCCGCTCCGTCTCAAGTTCCGCCTCTACACTTTGACCCGCCGTTCGAGATGCAGGCAGACCGTATGGAAGTTGATGCTGGAGGTCAGTCACTACGCGTACGGCTGTACTGCGTTGGCCTAGAGCGCGCGCTGACGAGTTTCTTCACGCACCTTATCCCGGCTCCTGACCCCGCCTGCGCCGCCGCTGCTGCCGCTGCTGCCACCTTTGCCCGCCGAACGCAATCTCAGACGATGTCGTGAAGCGCAAGGGACGAGGATTCGGCGCTCAGACGGGTGCGTCCCCCCGCTCCCGCTCCCGCTCTCTCGCCAGACGACGGCCGTGGAGGGGAACGCCTCTCGCAGCTCGGCGCGGTCCAGCCCTGCTGCCCAGGCAGAGCTTCACGTAATGGCTCCATACTGACGCTTCAGGGGCGGTACAGGCGACGACAGTCTCGCGGCGAACAGCGCGTACCAGTCTTTGCCGGCGGTCGACTCGTCCTCCGATCGGGCAGCGCGCTGTGCGTCTTTTCCTTTCTGTTCCTGGTGCTCTTACCCTCTGTCGGCGCTTGCTGACCTGGACACGACCTCCGCACATTTGTCCTGGCTTGGGACTGCTTCGTTCCGCCTCCGCCCCGCCTGGATCTCCCGGAATCGCCCCACCGCGCGCCCTTCCGCCCGCCCGCCTTGCTGTCTATTCCGCAACCTCAGCCGTCGAGGGGTGGATCGTGATCGTGACGAACGTGCACGAGGAAGCGAACGAGGAGGACGTGATGGACCGGTTCTCGGACTACGGCAAGGTCAAGAACTTGCACCTGAACTTGGACCGCAAGACGGGTTTCGTCAAGGTGGGTTTCGGTTTGGTCGTGCTTCTTCTTTCTCGGGGCGCGCAAGTCTGGGCGGGTGCGGGCCTAGAGGCGGCGCCGCGTCCGACTCGAGGCGTCCCGAAGTTTGTGCTGCGGTCTGCTGTACCGCATCGAGCTAACCGCCTTCTCGCGACCGACGAACAGGGTTACGCATTGGTCGAGTACGAGACAAAGGAGGAGGCACTGCGGGCAATCGCCGAGGCGCCGCAGGAACCGCTGCTGGAGAAGGTGCTCGCGTGCGACTTTGCCTTTGTCCAGCCGCCAGAGGGGTAAGCTTCGGACTTTTTTCCTCACATACATTTGTCACTTTGGCTCGAAGCGACTGACAGGGTCTTCTCTTCTCTCTCGCTCGGCAGGGAGGTTGCGGTCAAGGCGACGGCACGACAGGCGCCGTCCGGTCGGGGTCGGAGCGCCAGCCCGGCGAGGCGGCCGCTCGTCACTCGGATTGACTGAGGTGCTTTCTGTGTCTTTCCTATCATACCCTCCCTTGAAAAGCAGGCGTTGTACACTGTCACGGGCGCGAGATCGGTGAGAGGACTAACGCTGGAGAGGGTCCCGGATCCTTTCTCCTTGTGCGGTCATACATGTCTGGTGACGATCGCTCCTGTAATTGCGGGATCTGGTGAACGTGATCTCTGGTCGGCGTGGGCGCTCGTCCGCTGCTGGTCATGGACCAGGTGGTGATCCTGTATGTAGTGCACGTGACGGCCGCAGAGGCTCGGCTGCCGAGTCCGAAAAAGTCTCGCGGCGGCTGCATTCTTCTCGCCCACGCAACTCCCGCCTTGGCCCCTTGTACCGCGTACAGCGCTCAGTGATAGCCTGCTCGCTACGAGACAGCGTTCCCCGTACGTTCGCAGCCCCGCCTGGAGCTCTGTGCACGCCTTGCGGCCGATGAGACGGCAGTCCGTCCGGCGGCCGTCGACAGATCGACACGCGCAGCACACAGCCGCCCACAGCGCTCGGCGGGGGCTGCTAGCAGCCGTAGGCCTGCCCCTAGCTGCGCATTTGCATGCTGGACAACCTCAGCGCAATCAGAGCGACTTCAGGAGCGGCCACTGACCCGTTTACTCCCGCCTACTCTTCTTCCAACAGATTTCAACCCGATCTTAGCCTCAACTTCAAGCGATCAAGATGCCGCAGACCGAGCCGACGTACGACTACCAGTACCTGAAGAAGCCCTTGACCGCAGGCGTCGTCGGCTGCCCCTTCTCGTGCGTGCCTCTCGTCCGCAGACTCGCCTTCTCTGGCTCGCCGGGCCAAGAGATCCCGAACTGATGTATTGTTCCGGACTCAATACAGCGGTGGCCAGCCGCGTGCAGGCGTCGACGTCAGTCCCCCCGATCCTACCTTTATGTGCTCCCCTTTCAGAACCCCCCAGAACTGATTCCCGGCGCCCGAACATCTCGATCCCGCAACAGACCGGTCCCCTGCAGCTGATCGAGGCCGGCCTCGTCGGCGACATCGAAGCGCTCGGCTGGAAGGTCGACTTTGCGGGCGCGGACAAGCTCAGCCAGTCGATCACGGCCGAGGGCAACAACGGTTCTGACCCCGACATCGGGAAGCTGAAGCAGCCGCGACTGGTCTCGCAGGTGAGGCGTCCGGGACTCTTCTGCAGATTGCAGCATCGTATGATCGGACTGACGAGTGGAACGCTCCGTCTCCAGGTCAACAAGGAGGTCGCGGAGCGTGTCTATGCGCACTCGAGCAAGGGAGAACTGACCGTCACCCTCGGCGGTGACCACTCTTTGGTGAGCGAGCCCGGATCTGGGAGCATGACGAGTCTACCGTGCTGACAGCACGTGAGGAATTTTAGGCTATGGGCACCGTCTCGGGAACTTTCAAGGCCCACCCGGACGCTGCGCTGATCTGGGTCGACGCGCACGCCGTGAGTTCCGCAGTGGGCGGCGCGGATGCTTCTTGCGACAAGAGAGAGAGCGCCGAACCTGACCATAACTACCTGTAGGACATCAACACGCCGCTCACGACGCCCTCGGGCAACCTGCACGGCTGCCCCGTCTCGTTCCTGATGGGCCTGCCGGGCACGAGCAAGGAGGAGATCCCCGAGTTTGGCTGGATCGAGCCCGTCCTCAAGTCGGAGCGCTTGGTCTACATCGGCCTGCGAGACATTGACGAGGGCGAGCGCAAGATCCTCAGGGACAACAGTCAGTGGCGGCTTTCCTCTCATCCTCGCCGTCAAGGCGCCGTATCTCTTTCTGGTGACTGATCTTTCACCGCCGCACAGACATCAAGTGCTACACTATGCACCACGTCGACAAGTACGGCATCGGCAAGGTCGTCGAGATGGCGCTCGAGCACGTCGGCAAGAACCGACCGATCCACCTCTCCTTCGACGTCGGTACGTCGCTGGTGGTCCTCTTTCTCCCTTCTACGAACGCTCTGTTGCTCATTCGCCGAATGTTTGGTAGATGCGCTGGACCCGACTGTTGCGCCCAGCACCGGCACGGCCGTGAGTCCCTCTCAGCCACCCTCTCCGACACCCGTATGCGCACGCTAATGCCCTCGTTCTCAGGTTCGAGGTGGCCTCTCCTTCCGTGAAGGACACTACATCTGCGAAGGTGAGTCTGCGATGCGCTGTGCTCGTCTGACCTTCGCACCCGAGGGAGCTGACTCCGGACTGGGATGTGCCTTGCAGCGATCGCCGAGACGGGCCGCCTCGTCTCGCTCGACATCATGGTGAGCCCGACATTCCTTCCGCCCAACCGTTGAGTATGATGCTCATGCTGCCCCGTCCGTTTGCGCAGGAGATCAACCCGTCGATCGCGGCGATGGAGGGCGACGTGCAGCAGACGGTCGACATCGGGCGGTCTCTGGTGCGCTGTGCGCTGGGAGAGACGCTTCTATGAGGCAGTCCACGAGGAAAGGGGATATGGTGCCGGGCGCGCATGGCAAGCCCGAGGCAAAGGTAAAAAGCTGGGAGGAGAGGTTTGCGCGGCAGTTTCGGACCGGCGTCCGCTGGCTGTCGTCTCTCCCACGACCTCCCGCATACCGAAAAGCAGTATTTGTCTACATTCGTTCCGAGCATTATGACTTGATACGGGCTTTAGTGAGCGGAAAGACTCGGTCTGACCTGTATTGCGCGAGCTCGGCGAAACTTAGTCAGCGCGGGCCGCGGCGCAGCTTGTCCCTTTCGTCGTTCGGATGTTTTCTGGCGTCCGAGTCAGCCGACCGCTTGCCGTCCCGAGACTAGCTTACAGCTGCGCCTGCTCGTTCAACACGACCACTGCCGTCAGCTCCCTCCGGGCAGCCCGCTCCGCCGCACCGCCGCCGCCGCTGCACCGCCCGACCTTCGCGTCCGCTGCTCCTCTGCCGCGTCGACCCCTCCGCGCCTTCTTCTCCGCCAACTCCCTCTCCGGAGCTCAAAGCGCGCCGCAAACCTTTCCAGACGCAGTCTCTGCCTCCCCTGCACCCGAAGCGACCGTCCCGTACGGCGTACCCGCTCCCCCAGCCGACTCCGACGCAAACCCGATCCGTGCCGAGATGGTCAAGCCGATCCAGGGCACCCAGTATGCGCTCGACGCTCAGTTCAAGAAGATCTCCAGGGACTTCAGGACGTACGTTCGCGTCAAGTCCGGCACGGTCCGGGCCTTCACGTGCTCGGATCGGATCTCCGCCAGGAGTCGAGATGCGGTGGGACTGACAATGCGTACTGCGACCTCATTTGCAGGGACACCATCACGATGCCGACCGACGAGATGTTTGACCTGATGCGCCATGCGTCCCGTGGCGACGATGTGTACGGCGAGGACCAGGCGACGAACGACTTGCAGGACAAGATCGCCAAGATGGCCGGCAAGGAAGCCGGTCTCTTCTGCGTCTCGGGCACCATGGCGAGTCTCCTCCCCCCTCTCGTGTTGTGCAGACCGCGGATTACCTAACTCAAAAGTCGCCCCGCCGCGCAGACGAACCAACTCGCGATCCGGACCCACCTCACTCAGCCGCCGCACTCGATCATCCTCGATGCGCGTTCGCACGTCCACCTGTACGAGGCCGGCGGCGTCGCCATGCACTCGCAGGCCTCGTCGCACGCCGTGCCGCCAAAGAACGGTCACCACCTCACCCTCGAAGAGGTCCTCGACAACTGCGTCTTTGGCGAAGACATCCACTCGGCCCCGACCAAGCTGGTCTCGCTCGAGAACACCCTCTCCGGCAGTAAGTCTCGGCGCTCTTGGAGTATTTAGTACCTCCGCTGATGCACACGTTCGATCCGCAGTGGTTTTCCCGCAGGAAGAGATCGTCCGCATCTCCGACTGCATGCGTTCGAACGGCATCATCATGCACTGCGACGGCGCACGAATGTGGGAGGCCTCGGCCAAGACCGGCATGAGCATGGAGGAGCTGTGCCGGCCATTCGACACTGTCTCGCTCTGCCTGTCCAAGGGTCTCGGTGCACCCGTCGGTTCCGTCCTCGTCGGCCCGCGCAAGTTCATCGTGCGTCACAAGTACGCGCCTTTCCTCGTACGTGAAGCTAATCCTGCCGGCTCTGCGCTACAGGAAAAAGTCAAATGGTTCCGGAAGGCGTTCGGTGGCGGCATCCGGCAGTGCGGTTCGCTCTCCGTCTCGGCCAACTACTGCGTCGACAACCATTTCCCGAAGCTCAAGGCGACGCACGAGCTCACGAGCTACCTCGCCAAGTCGCTGGCCGACCTCGGCGCGCAGCTGCTCCTCCCAGTCGGTGCGTTCCTGCCTTCCATTCTCTCCAGTCGCGAGCGCCCTGCTGACCGACCCTGGCACCGAGCAGAAACCAACATGCTCTGGCTCGACCCGTCCTCGCTCGGCTACCCGATCACGACCCTCGCCGAGCGGGCCAAGACGCGCGGCATCACGCTCGGCTCGAACCGCGTCGTCGTGCACCACCAGGTCTCGCGCGAGGCGGTCGACGACCTGATTCAGCTCGTCGCGGACTTGAAGGAAGAGTTCAAGGACGCACCCCGGCGTGAGATTGACGCGGAGCAGAACAAGTTGTATGCGCAGGGCGTGTACAACCGCCCGATCGAGCCTCCCATTGCTCGTCTCGGCACCTCTTACGGCAAGGTTCGTACGCGCTCTGCAACCATTGGCTTCGGCTCGGGGCGGACTTAAGCTGACCTTGGCCGCTCCTACCCACAGAACCAGTAGATAGATCGTTCGGCTGCAGTCTCGACTCCTCCGCCGGCGTGCGGCGCCTGCACGGACTCGCGCCAGCTTCTTCCTCCCCCGGCCCGTCTTCTCAGCTAGACTCGCATCTTAGGACACTCTGGCTCGCAAGCTACATAGTGGGCGGATTCTGCATCGCACGTTGCATCACGAGTCGAAGAAGGAGCGCGTCATCCCTGCAGCTGTGTCGCTGCGGTTGCGCTCGAAATGCATGCGGCGGTGGCTGGGTGGCTGCGCGAGACCCAGCTGGACAAACACCGAAACAGCGCGAGCCGTGGGCGATGGCAGGCCGGAGGCATGTGACATGCAAGTGAAATTTGGGTCGAGTCCGCTGCAGCGCTTTCGAGCTCCGTGGCGGAGCTGTTCCGCATGGTGCACCGGCAGTCGCCTCGGAAGCGCAGGCGCCGGCGGCTGCCCGCGGCCCGTCGCCAATAAGTGATTAGGCGCCTCTCTATTCGAAGCTATTCTCAAACGACTCTATTGCTCTCTTCGGCTTCGCCCACGTCGCAGGAGCTCCGCACCTCCGCTCTTCTCTCTCCAGGTTGTTCTCTCCCGCGCTACATATATCTAGGCCCTCCGCGCCGCGAGCAGGAACGAGGCAGGGGACCTGTACCGCCCATCCTCAGGACCTGACCGGCCTATAGTCCGCCTGCGCTGTGTGCTCCGGGCTGACATGCTGGCGATGAGTAGCGCACACATCTGCTACTCTGGCTTGGATGGCGATTTGTCCGAGCTTCAAAGCTTCTCTCCCTGCTACGGACGCAGCGTTCGGGCGTTCCCGGCCGGAAGCCCGCCGCGGTTCATCATGGGCGCTTACCTCTCTCATCGATCGCTCGGGCAGCGAAATGAGAAATTCCTGGCACCTCCACGGGCAAACGGTCCTGACCCATGGGACCGCGGCCCACGCCCATGGGCTTTTGCCACCCACGCCCAGAGCTTCACCACGGGGCTCTTTCTCTATCTGCTGAGGGTTCTCTTCGCTCAGCTCTCGACGCTTCGCTACATTCGACGCTAAGAACCACTTCGGAGCGAGCTAGTCCAACTCCGTCGTGATCGACTACTCGAAACAACGTAACTTGCTGCCGACCTGTCCTGCACGAAGCTCGGAACGACTGACCTTTCGGCTCTCTCTCCCCTCGACAGGTTACGATATGTCGACGAATCCGACCAAAGGGGGCATCTCGGCAGAGCAGCTTTCGGCTGAGATGGCGACGGTTGCGGCAAAGAGGGACCAGGCGACGATGGACAAGTCATCGGCCATGGAGGAGAAGCAGGAGTACGCCGACGCCGCCGGCTTCATGGACCCTGCGGCCGCAGCAGGCATCAACAAGACTTCTGCCTTGGACAACCCGCTGTCAGGTATCTCGATGGGTCGCCTCGAGAGTGAGTAGATTCAAGGGTCCGACTCCGGGAGACCCGAATACCAGCTGACCTGAGACTGCGGCTCCGCAGGCATGGGTCGCGCTTTCGCCCACGAAAAGGGACTCGGCCAGTACGAGCTGGAGTTCGCCAAGGGCGCGCAGGCAGCTCAGGACCCGACTGTGGTCGACCTTCCGCTCCTCACCGAGGAGGACCGTCAGGTCCTGCGCCGGGAGGTCACTCACAAGTGGAGTCACCCGAAGACTGCACGTCGTTCTCGATCCTGTTTGCGGTCGCATTGGACCTGACGCTCTTCACTTTCCAGCTCTATTTTGTCGTCGTCGCATGCAGTCTCGCCGCCGCCGTTCAGGGAATGGACGAGTCCGTCACGAATGGCGCGAACCTGTTCTGGGCGCCGCAGTTCGGCTTGCTTACGGACAAGGGCGTGCCCGGTGCCTCGAAGAACCAGTGGCTCCTCGGCTTGACCGCTGGAGCGCCGTACCTGTGCTGCGCCGTGCTCGGTTGCTGGCTCACGGCCCCAGTCAACAAGGTTCTCGGCCGACGCTACGCCATGTTCGCCTCGTCCCTGATCTCGTTCCTCGGCTGCATCTGGTGAGCGCGACCATGGTTTCTGAACCAGTCTAGCTCAGGTCTGACTTGCGTTCCGACCAGGTCCGGCTGCGTCGACTCGTGGCCGCATCTCTTCGGTGCCCGCTTCTTCCTCGGAATCGGCATCGGTCTCGGTTCCGCTACAGTCCCGGTCTTTGCCGCCGAGACTGCCCCTCCTCTTATCCGTGGCGCTCTGGTCATGCAGTACGTTCAAAACGATCTGGGACTCTCCGCTTCGAGTTGTGAGCTAAATGTTGCGTCTCCCTCGCAGGTGGCAAGTCTGGACGGCATTCGGCATCATGTTGGGAGTGAGTATTAGTGTATCCAGATCATGGCAGAAGTTCTGCTGCGAGCCTGAATTGCCTGAGAACCTCGGACTGACGTGATACGCGTGCACAGACGGTCAGCTCCCTTGTCTTCTACAAGGTGCCCGACCCAGCACACATCACCGGTCTCAACTGGCGCCTCATGCTCGGATCGGCCATTCTTCCCTCGATTGGCGTCATGGCGGCCGCTCCCTTCCTCCCCGAAAGCCCCCGCTGGCTGGTCGGCAAGGGCCGGTACGAAGAGGCCTTCCGCTCGCTTTGCCGCCTGCGGTTCTCGAAGGTCCAAGCCGCTCGCGACCTTTTCTTCATCAACGCCCTTTTGGAGGAAGAGGCGGCTGCGGCGACCGGTCGCTCGGCCCTCGTCGAGCTCTTCACCGTCGGACGCAACCGCCGCGCGGTCCAGGCTTCCAGCATCGTCATGTTCATGCAGCAGGTGCGTTGCAGTCTCTGACAAGTGGCAAAACAGATTGCGCTGACACCGCTCCGCTCGCTACGCGTTCTCTAGTTCTGTGGCATCAACGGTTCGTCACCCTCCGTCCGCCTTTGTTTTGGACGGCCCCGCTGACTTGACTCGTCACGATGCAGCGATCGCCTACTACTCGAGCACTATCTTCCGTGAAGCCGGCTTCTCGGAGATCTCGGCGCTCGGCGCGACGCTCGGCTTCGGAGTCCTGAAGTGAGTAGTCCCTCTACGCCTAAAGACAGTGCACAGCCCCTGACGCATAGCGATTCCGCAGCTGGGTGTTTGCCGGTCCTGCGATCTGGACTATCGACGCTTTCGGACGCCGCACCCTCCTGCTCATCGGTTTCCCCGCCATGTCGGCATTCCTCCTGCTGGCCGGACTCGGTTTCTTGATCCCGAAGGAGAGTACGGCCCACATCGCCGTCATCGCCCTCGGAGTCTACCTTCACTGCATCGCCTACTCGCCGTCTGAAGGTCAGTCTCGCTTTCGAATCTCAGGATGTCGCTCCTGCTCCTGACTGACGTCTTTTGGCACTCCCTTCCAGGCCCGGTCCCCTTCACGTACTCGGCGGAGGCGTTCCCCTTCAACGTGCGCGATGTCGGCATGTCTTACGCGACCGCGCTGACGTGGGGTTTTAGTGAGTCTGACGCGGATATTAAGAAGGTCCTCTTCGTCTCACGGGGCTGACCCGCGCGATCTGCAGACTTTATCGTCGCCCTGACGTTCCCCCGTCTCCTCGATGCCTTCACGCCGACTGGCGCGTTCCTGTGGTACTGCGGCTGGTGTGCCCTCGGTGCTGTCCTCGTTCTGCTGTTCGTGCCGGAGACCCGAAACCTCTCGCTCGAAGAGCTCGATCAGGTCTTCTCGGTCCCGACCATGATCCACGCACGGTACCAGCTCGCCGGCACCGTCCACAACTTCCGCCGATACATCCTCCGCCAAAAGCTGCCGGTACGGCCGCCTCTTTACGCTTGGGACGAGAAGGACATCGTTCGCGATTGAGGCGCCATCTCCTGTCTCCTGCAATATAGACCACGTCCTGTCTCTTTATGCAACATCGCAAATAGAATATCATGTCCCAAGTGTTCACCCCCTGTCAAGAATCCGAGGTACTTGTGACGAAAAGCAGAGCTGGTAATGCAAACTGGCAGAGCTCGTCACTGTCACTGGTAATGTAACCGGAAAAGCTGGTTGCACGCGAAATAGGCGGTGTCCTCATCGCTTGCGCCGCGCCGGCGCTGGATCGGTGTCCTCCGACGAGTCGTCCGTCTCGATGGTGATGCTCTGCGTCGCCTTCTTGGCCGACGATCGTGGAGGCGGTTTGCGAGCCGTACTGGGCGCAGCGACCACCTTCCTCGCTGGTGCCCTCTTCGCCGGACTACGACGAGTGACGAGTCAGTACGGGTAAGAATCCCATTGTCTGCGAGGCTCGGACGCACGCTTCTTTGGGCGGAGGAGGCGGTTCTTCGCTCTCTTCCGCGCTATCAGACTCGTTGAACTGCCGAGGAGTGGAGTCAGATCTCGAAACCAAGGAGGTGTAGAGCAGAGAACGCACCAGCTCATTCCCTTTGCTCTTCCCCTTGGCACTGCTTTTGCTCGCCGCGCCCTTCTTCGCGGGCGCCTTCTTCCGCGCAGCTGCCGACGAGGATGCCATCGAGTCATCGCTGCCGTCCTCCATGCTGTCTCTAGCGCGGCTGGTGCCCTCGCGGCGACCACGGCCGGCAGGCGGGTCCGCCTCGCTCTCCTCGTCCTCGTCTTCGTCCTGCTCATCGTTCTCGTCCGCGCGCCCCTTTCCCTTGTCCTTCTTCTGTCTCAGGCACCCTGCGTCAGTCAAGCGGGAGCTGGGGCATGGCACGGCCTTTCGCGCACCTTGCCGCCCCCGTATTTCATCGCCGCAGCATCCTTCGCCGCGCGCATCTCGTCCGCGAGGTCGTCGTGTTCAGGCCCTTCCTTGCTCGGCTCGTAGCCCTTCTTCATGATCTCGTTACGAGTCTCCTTGAGCAGCTTCTTGACCCAGCTGCAGGCAGGATCAGAACCCGACGTCAGCTCGCGGTGTTCACAGCGGCAGCGCAAACCCTCAGGGACGCGACTTACTTGCCGACGGCGTCCCTGTCGCCCTTGCCGACGTACTCGTCGACAGCGCTCTGGATCAAGCTCTCGCTGAGAACGTTAAGGTTCTGCGCCTCAAGGTACTCGTGCACGAGGCTCGTCACGGTGACCTTCTCGACCATGGACATATCGCCCGTCTCGGCCGCCTCCTCCATCGCGGCTTCGAGGTTCTTCAGCTTCGGTTCGTCCATGGTGATCTTGGCCTTGCGCATCGCGGCCCGGCGGTGGAACTGGACAATGTCGCGCGGATTCGCGACCTTGTCGACAAAGTCTTGGCCGAAGCGCTGCGGGTTCCCGACTTCGAAGGAGCCGTTGCCGTCCGGACCGCCCGAGTAGTCCACCTGTGGGCAAGGAAACAACATCAACTACCTGTGATCGCGATCAGTACGCTTTGGGGTCGCAGCGAGACTCACGCGGAGGCGGATCAGAGGCAGCAGACGTTCCGATTCCTCGTCGTCGTCGGCGTGGAGCTCGTCCCACTCCTTGTTCGCGCGGTCGATGAGCTCGTTGACCTGTCCGCAAAACCGAGCCGAGCTTCAGCAGCGGTGTCTTCGACGCCTGCGAAAGGACAGTACGTGCTGACCTTGGCTTTGAGGTACTTCGTGACCGCGACCTTGCTCGTCAGCTTCTTGCGGTCGTCGGTCTGCTTGTCGTGATACGTCGAGAGCACGACGTCTTCAAAGATGAAGGGCCGGACGGAGCGCAGGCGGATCGGTTCGAACTCGAATTCTTTGCCCTGGATCTTAATCAGGCTGACGTGTCTGTGAGGGAATCGACATATCAGCTCCGTGCCGGCTACCGCACCTGGCCAGACATGCTTGTACAATAATTCGAAGCTGCGAGGGCTAGACTCACTTCGGGATCGACTCGCCCTTGCTCAGACTCGTCGCGATGCTGCTGCCCGGCTGCGAGATGTAGTATGGCCGACCGGCGACGGGGACTGGATTCGCCTCCGCAATACAGTCATGCTCGTGTCCCCAGACGACAAGATGCGCCTCTTCGCCAAAGGCTTGTTCTGGGACCGAGTTGTTCGGGCCGTGCGGGACACTGTACAACGAGAGAGGGCAAGGCATCAGACGGGAGTATACGCCGGTCGTCTAATCTGCGACTGCGGCCTTACCGGTTCTGATGCACGAGAATGATATTGAACCAGTCGTCCGGGTTCTCCGCCGGTCGGTAGAGGTTAATCCTCCGGTTCGTCAGCTCGAACACGAACCGGTCGTCGCGGATGTTGCCCATTCCGTACAGCGCCAGCTTAGTGTCACCCTTTTGCAAGAGGATCGGCTTGACTTTGAGCCCGTCCTCGAGCGCTTCGTCGTCATTGGTCGACTGGCCTGGAAGCTCCATTCGGCCGAAGTAGTTGATCAGACCGGACGCAGACAGGACGTCGAGAGCACAGAGGGCTCCTTCCTGCTCAGGCAAGGGAGGCACCGTGAGCTCATCGTACGCTCTTGACGTCCATCAAGGAGCTCCGGGCGCACCGAGCCGACGCCTTGCGGATCATCGTGGTTTCCGTGAATCGAAAAGACAGGCAACCCGACATTGATGTTCTCGTCTTCATAGTTCACGCCCGGCCAGCTGTAGCAGGGAAGTATGCATCGTCGGCATGCGAGCCGCAATCTGCTGATCTCGCGTCTCGGTACGATGACCCCTGCCGGCTGGACCGGCTCACTCACCTCGCATTCCTCGCAATTCCGACTCCGGCGTCCGAGATCACTTCGAGGCTGATCGGCCTATCGCTGAGGCAGCGCTCGCGCATCGCTGAGATCGTCTGATACAAGCTGGTTCGCGAGGGCCGGTTCTCGTGGAACAGGTCGCCGGCGAGCAGGAGCATGTCGACCTGCAAGGTAAGACGCGCGGGACAAGCGCGCGATGGGTCAGCCCGGCGATCTATGCGCATGCCCCGAGAGCTTCTGGACTTACATCGTTCGCTACGGCGAGGTCGAGGATTTCCTTGAAGGTGTTGATCGAGTCGCGGCCGCGGATCGGGTCCTTCTCGGCGTAGCCGATGTGGTTGTCGGTCGCAAGCAGGATCTGTTCGGGAGCTTTTGACGGTCAGCAAACCTTACAGATTGCGTGCAGCGGAGGACTGGCCTTGATGCAAGTGTCCGGCTCGACCTGTTGCGTCAGGTGAGGGATCGGACCGGCGAAGCCGCCCTCCGTCAGCCTGCCGCGGCGGTCAGCGAGCGCGTCTTGCACGATGACAGAGCTCATACTCACTCTGGCGAGCTGCTCATGGCCTTGCGCGGTCTTCGCGAGCGGGTGATTGCAAAGCACCGGGCGCCAGATGTCAACGCGACGTTTGACTTTGACCTTTCCAATGGGTCACCTACCTTGAGATTAGTGACGTGTTACTCTCGGGTGGAGGGCTATCGGAAGCCCTTTCGCTTCCCCGCGCGGCCGCCCTTGCTATCTCGGCAGTCGTACGTTGCTTGGACCTGCTCTCTACGGCCTCGCAGGCAGCGCCTGCCATGACGACGAACCGCATCTCCATCTCGAGCTCTCCGAGGGGCCCCCGTGCGCCTCATTTCGCCGACGAGCCGTCCCGCATCGCTTCCTCGCTCGACGCGGTCTTCTCGTATCAGCGGAGTGCCGGCTTTCTCGCCGAGAGTCTCCGCTCCTCGCACGTCGATGAGGCAGGCAATGTCAGGCACCCTGACTATGAGGATGATGACGACGACGACGTGGGGAGCATCGCCGAACAGGAGCGCCGGTGGAGGGCCCGCCTCGAGGAGGAAGACCAAGACGACGACGACGAGGACCGCGTAGGGCACACTTTCTCGCCCGCCTCCGCCGGCTCGAAGCACAACGATTTCTGGACGACTTCGGTCAGTCAGAGCTACGACAGCGGGGCCGAGAGCGACAGCGGACCTCCGGCAGCCCTGCTGGTCGACACCGCAGGTCCTGACTCGCGCAGCCATGCTCTCCCGCCCAACGCCCTCGGAACTTCGCCCGCCTCCATTGGCGTCCATTATAACGATTTGCCCGATTCAGCCGGCGAGCGCAGCCCTTTGCTGGGCCGGACCCGGTCGCGCGGTGCCATGTCGCAGGTCGGCAGGCCCGGCGCCCCCTCCTTCCTTTCAGTCGAAACCAACGACTCTCGCGCGCCTCGACAGCGGCGGTCCTCCGTCTTCTCTCGCGAAGCGTGGAAGGCCAAGATCGAGGAACACCGCGGCGAGTCGACCTGGGGCCAGACCCTCTTCAATTGCATCAACGTTCTCGTCGGCGTTGGCCTTCTCGCCGATCCCCTCGCCTTTGCCGATGCAGGCTGGATCCTCGGCACGCTCCTACTCCTCTACTGCGCGCTGGTCACGAACTGTAGGTTTTCCTTCCTTTTCACCGACTCGCTATCAGGAAGGCTCATCTGGTTCTCGCGCGGACAGACACGGCAAAGATGCTCGCCGCCATGATGCGTCGGAATCGCCATGCCATGACTTATGCCGACATCCTCATCTCGGCGTTCGGGCCCTGGACGCGCCCGGTCATCCTCGCCCTCTTCGTCATCGAGCTGTTCACTTTCAGCGTTGCCCTCGTCGAGCTCTTCGCCGACTCGATGGCGAGCCTCTTCCCGGCTGTGACGACCTTCACGTTCAAGGTCATCTCTTACGCTGTGTGAGCCTCGCAATCACCTCTTGCCTTCTCCCGCTTTGCGACTTAACCTCTGCCTCCCCGGTGGTTAGCCTCGTGCCGACGACCTTCCTTCCGCTGCGGATCCTGTCCCTCACCTCGCTCCTCGGCATCATGTCGTCCTTCGTCCTGCTCGCTGTTCTCCTTGCCGACGGGAGCATCAAGCGAGAGGCTCCGGGCAGTCTCTGGCAGGTCATGCCGACGAGCCTCGCGCCGCGGTGGCGCCGATTCCCCATCAGTTTCGGTTTGTTGATGTCGGGGGTGTGTTTGGGTCTTGGCCTCGGTGCCGCAGCATGATACTGACTTGACTTCACCCGCAGTTCTCCGGACACGCCGTCGTCCCCTCCCTTTACCGCGACATGGCCGACCCGGCCGGCTTCAACTCGATGATCGACGTCGCCTACATCGTCGCGTCCGTCGTGACGCTCGTCTTTGCCGGGACCGGCTATCTGATGTTTGGCGGCTCCGTGTCGAGCGAGGTCACGCGCGATATTGCGAGGACTGCGGGGTACCCGGTCGCGCTCAACAAGCTCGCGATTTGGATGGTGGCGGTGAGTCGATTCTGGCCTCGAGAGAAGAGCTTGGCAACTGACGCTGTATCGTCTTTCTGCAGATCAATCCGCTCGTGAAGTACGCGATCGCCAGCAAGCCGCTCGTCCAGACTTTCGAGACCTTTATCGGCAGCGTGAGCCACCGTCCTCCTCCGCCACCTCAGACGGATTCGGCCATCGCGGACACCGCGTCGTCGATTGCTCCTGTCCCCCTCGCACCGGTCCAGTCGCCGCGGAAGGCCCGCATTCTTCGGTACACCATCTACCGGCCCCTCCTCACGCTCGCCTGCGTCGGCGTCGCGATCCTCATCCCCGAGTTTGACCGCGTGCTCGCGTTCCTCGGTTCCGCCTCGGCCTTCCTCATCTGCGTCATCGGCCCCATCGGCGCGTACCTCAAAGCGGGACGGCGCCGGCGCCCGCAAGGTCCGAACGCGCCGGAGCTGGGACGGAAGAAGAGCGTCGGGGAGGAGGACGCGCTCGTTGTAGACGGGCGGGAACGCCTCCTTTGCTGGTTCTTGCTCCTCCTCTCGTCGGGAATGGCGGCGGTCGGGACGGTGTGGTCCTTCCTGCCCGTACCCGAGCCAGCTGCTTGAGGTCATGCCCGGCTCGAGCTTTCGACAGGTCCTCCCAAACCGGCCGTTAATTGTATGTAGAAGGCCGGAGGCTGATATCAAGAGGTTCCTCATTATACTCATCACAACATGTACGGCGAGCGATTAGGAAGTACAGCGAGCGATCAGGAAGGAAGACTGAAGGGGCGGGTGTCGTTACAGAATCGTTATGGCGCAGGGGTTCTTAGGTCTGATGGAGAGCGTGAACTATGTGCGACAGGGTGCACTGCGAATGGCGCGTCGGTACTGACATTAGTTGTTGTTCAGGATTGCAGAAGGAGAAAAGGCAAGGAGAGCGCACCCTGAGAGACCGGGACGAGGACCGACTCTTGTCGGAATCTAGTGACGAGCAAGAACTGCGCGAGCTCCCCGGCGTCCAGTGTTTCGTATCGCGCTCAGGAAGGGCGAGTGCGGGGTCGTGCACGATTCCGTGTCTGGGGCAGACTTCGTGTCGAGTGTGATTGCGAGGAAAGGTCTGCGTAAGGAGGTGTATCAGCACGGCTTTCGGACGAATGCCCGGACCCTTGAAGAACGTACAAAAATCGAGTCAAGCTTTTCGTTCTCGCTGTGGAGCGTGCATGGAAGCCTTCGCGGGTGGTCCCGGCGAGGGAGTGCGCCTGATGCCGAGCGAAATTTTGACGGAGGCGACGAGACGAGGTCTCTCGGGTAGTTCCCTCGGACCGGTTCGAGGAGATCAAAGGTGGACCCAGTCGATGACCAGCTTGTTGACGACGAGGAGGAAGAGTAGCTTGATGATCGACTTGGAGTCGAAGCGGTCGTCGTCGAAGCTAAGGAGGACCCCCGGGAGATTGTCGGCGGGAGCATTATTTCGCAAGCGCTCTGGAAGTCGGATGCAGGATCGGACCTTGTAGCAGAGCGTGGAAGAGAGCAACAAAGCAAAGCAGAGCAAGCGGAGCTGTGCCTCCGCCTCCGCTTTTTCGGCGGAGGGGGAGTCAGCGGATCGAACCTCCGCCGAGGGAGCCGAAGGCCGCCGCTTGCTCAGCATCTCGGCGACCTGCCGGGGGGCCTCATCGGCAGCGCAGCCAGCGCACGCCGAGCAAATCCCGCACCTGCGATTCCACCACGCCGAGGCTCGTCGCAGATGGACTGCGCAGAGTCATCAGGTCCGGGACCTGTTCGAGCAAGCAGGTCGTTTTGTGTCGTTGCGGGCGCAACTGTGGAGGTCGCCGGACTGCGGGCTGTCGGAGGCCGACGCGCGGGCGCGCGGCGGTAGCAGACGGCGGGTTCAGCACGAATAAGGCTCGAGCACAGCTGGAAAGCCAGCGCGTGGTTTACGGCAGAGGCGAGGGTTTCCCTGATCTCGAGGAGAAAAGGCGTCAGAGAAAAACTTTCCTCCGCACCTCGACTTTCCTCCGACCGACTGACAAGGGCAGGCAGGGCCGGTAGACACTGAAGGATGGCTTATGGTCCGAAACGACTCCCGCCAGGCTCCACCGGTGTGCAGAGAGGTTTCATCGCGACGAAGCGGAACAGCGTCATCTGGATCGCCAGAGAACTGCTGTAGCGACTCAGAGCGTCTTCCAGAGAGATTGGTAGTTTCAAGCATATCGTATTCGGCCCGCCAGTGTTATCGCACAACTGTCTGGTCATTGCGCTGAGAGCACGCCGTTGCGCTGCCCCGCCATTTCGCGCCATCTTGCGCAGCTCTCTCCCGCCCGCTCCCTCGCCCGGAGACGTAGCAGGCTGTAGCCCACGTCCCTGCTGCGTAGTGTCTCGGCCACCTGCTACGACCGACCGCAAAGGGCTCAGGTTCGCCGTCGCACCGCGCTGCGAAGATGGCGTCGGCCCCACCCGCTGGAGAACCGCTCACAACAAGCGAGGCGACGGCGCCCGTGACCGACTTGCAAGAGCACGTCGAGCTTGCCGCTGCCGAGGCCAAGGTGAGCGTCTACCCTCGTCCTCTCTCCTCGCTCGCAAAGCGCCGGATGGTCGCTGCAAGGCGGACCGTGGACGACGGGCGGAGGGGTCATGGCATAGTCCCGCAGGGTGGCTTCGAGGTCATGGGTTCCCGCGGCCCAGTGGCTACGGACCGATAAGATGCGCAGCTCTGACTAGATTCGCTCCCGCCGTTGCACAGGGTGCCGAGATTCACGCCTTCGATCCAGACGCACCTCCCGGTCAAAAAGCCGCCCAGACGCTCAAAGCTGCCCAAGCGAAGATTAGTCCGATCGACGACTTTAGCCTACCGTCTCTCCGGGGGAAGGAGCTCAAGGCATTCCAAGAGGATGGAGGATCGGCCGTCGCGACCGACATCGGGACGGAACCGACCAATATCCCACTGACGACCGGCGCGCAAGATGCGGAAAAGGAGACACAGCGAGAAGTCGACAAGGAGGCGGTCAGCGCATCTGTTCCGGACGAGGAACGCGCGCAGCAGATTGCCCGCGACGAGGGCCGAGTGAACGAGGACGGGACGGAAAACCCGCCTGGCGCGCTGCCGGCGAAGGAAGCAGAAAAGAACAAGCCTCGAGAAAGTGGGTGTTACCTTCGCTGTCACGCCGCATCAATTCCGAGTGCTGACCCATGGAGTCTGCATCGCAGTCCCATCCTGGTTCGCCATCGGCTGGACGTCCCGCGACCGCACGCTCTTCCTTTCGCCAGAAGAAGCAGAAGAGCGCTCGATCCTCGCCGACTTTCTCCAGGACGCGTACTACGGCCAGTGGTACCATAATGCGGGCATCATCGTCTTTGCCGTCCTCTCGTCCCACTTCATCACCCTCTTCGGTGGCGGCTATGGCTGGCTCATTCTCATCACGGCAGTCTGCGCGACATACTACGAGACTTCGGTCAAGCGAGTCCGGAGGAACGCTCGCGACGATTTGGCTCGCGAGGTCGCCAAGAAGGGGCTCAAGACTGATGTCGAGTCCGCAGCTTGGATCAACTCGTTCAGTGAGGCGACGCTCGGAGACGTCCCTCGTCTTGGCAGGTTACTGAAGATCTTCTGCGCTCGCAGTGCAACGTTTCTGGCTGATCTACGAGCCGGTGCTGTCTGCGACAATCGTGAGCACAGCCTGCTGCCCGCTGCTCTGACAGCCTGATGACCTCGTATGTCTGGGCATACAGGTCGCCTCCGTTGATCAGGTCCTGCAAGTCTCGACCCCGGCATTCCTCGACTCGGTGGGCTTTCCTCGCGCGAGAAATCCCTCGGTATATCCTCGCTCACCCCCATTTTCCGCAGCTTCGCATGACGACGTTCACCCTCGGAACGAAGCCGCCGCATATCGACCATGTCAGGACTTTCCCTGACACGGAAGATGGTGAGCTGTGCCTGGTTGCCGAGCTCCACCCGTACCTCGCTGACGAAGCCCCAACCAGACATCGTCATCATGGAGTGGAAGGTCTCCTTCACTCCGAACGACTTGTCCGATCTGACGCACAAGCAGGCCGCCCGCAAGGTCAACCCCAAGATCGTACTCGAGGTCCGCTTCGGAAAGGGCTTCGCGAGTGTCGGGAAGGACATCATCGTCGAGGACATGTCGTTCAGCGGGACGATGCGCATCAAGCTGAAGTTGATCAACAACTTCCCGCATGGTGCGCTGATTCCGCAATTCTGGCCGGGGTGCCGGAAAGCTGATAGTTTCGCCCCCATCAGTGCAAACGGTCGACCTCTCGTTCATGCAGCCGCCGTCGTTCGACTTTGTCCTGAAGCCCGTCGGGTTCGACCTGTCGCTCATCCCCGGCTTGCAGCCGTTCATCCAGAGCCAAGTCCATGCGTCCCTCGGTCCGATGATGTACGACCCGAACACCTTCACGCTCGACCTCGCTCAGATCTTGTCCGGCGCGCCGGCCGACACCGCCGTGGGAGTCCTTGCGGTCACTGTTCACAACGGCCGCGGCCTCAAAGGCACGAAGCTCGGCGGCGGAAACCCCGATCCCTACGTTTCCTTCAACATCAGCGGCCGCGCGGAGCTTGCGCGCACCAAGACCAAGCACAACACGCGAGTCGTCTCCTCTCTCGTTCCGACCGCACACCGCGCAGGAGCTTATACAGGTCCTCTGCGAGCAGGACGACGCCGCGATGGGACGAGACGAAGTACATCCTGCTCAACTCGCTCACCGAGACGCTTCACATGGCCGTTATGGACTACAACGACCGTCGGCACGACTCCGAGATGGGCAGCGTCACCTTCGACCTCAAATCTCTCGCCGAGGATGGCGAGCAAACTGGACTGCGGAGCGATGTCATCTTCAACGGGCAGCCGCGCGGCCGAATCAACTTCGATGTCAATTACTATCCTGTCCTCAAGGCGAAGAAGCTTCCCGACGGCACGGTTGAGCCTATCCCCGAGACGAGTAAGCTTCGATGCTATTCGGAAGGCTCTGTCTGTTCAATATGCTAACGGGAACCCTTCTGCCTTCAGCATCGGGCGTTGTCCGCATCGTCGTCCACCAGGCGAAGCAGCTGGACCCTCGCGGCCAGCAGATCAATCCGTTCTTCAAGCTGCTCCTCAACGGTCAGAGTGTCCACCGATCACAGACCCTCAAGCGGTCGCCGAACCCGATCTGGGAACGACCGCACGAGATGCTCGTCACGGCGAAAGATTCCGCCGTCATCGGTCTCCAGGTGCTCGACGACAACACGCTCACCTGGGACGCTCATCTCGGATCGCTCAGCGTCCGTCTCACCGACATCCTCGAGGCGAACGCGAAGGGCAGCGATTGGTTCCCTCTCTCGAACGCTCGCTCCGGCAAAGTCCGCATCACCGCCGAGTGGAAGCCGGTCCTCATGGCCGGCGCAATCAACGGCGCCGCGGCGTACACGCCTCCGATCGGTGTTGTGCGCCTGGACATGAAGCGGTCGCGCGACTTGAAGAACGTCGAGGCTCTCACGGGCGGCAAGTCGGACCCATACGTCCGCGTGCTGCACCGCGGACTGGTCGTCGCGAGGACGTACGTTCACGACAACAACCTGGACCCGGTCTACGACGAGATTGCAAGTACCTCTCGCTCCGGCTCGTGAGAACCCGGTCTGACCTGCATCCTCCTCGCAGGTCTACTTGGAGATCCACTCGCCGAAGGACACGTTCGTCTTCGAAGTGATGGACTACCAGCACAACGGACGAGATCGTTCGCTCGGTATTGCCGACTTCTCCGTCGCCGAGCTCGTCTCCGCCGGTCCCGACAAGAAGAACAAGCCCTGGGTCGGAACGGGCAAGATCACGAGGACCGACAAACTCAAGTCCGATGGGAAGAAGACCGTTAAGGGCGACCTCGACTTTGAGGCCGAATTCTTCCCATGCCTGCCGTTGCAGGGCGTCTCGTTCGCGCCTGCGGACCAGGTCAACTCGGCCGTCCAGAGCATCCCCGAATCGACCGAAGTGTCGACTGCGGCGTCGGCATCGGTCGAGGACGTCTCTGCGGGCAACACGACCCCCAAGACGGCTTCCTTCGTCAGCCTGCCGAGCACTCCGAAGACCAACGGAGACAGCGACCGTCCGTCGGCCTTGACTAAGTCGAAGCCGAATGGCGACGTGGAGGGCATAACGATGTCTCGGGAGGAGCTTCTGAAGACCCAGACGGGCGTCCTCGCCTTCCAGGTCATCAGCGGACAGCTCGCGAAGAAGGGGGCACGACTCGAAGTCCTCTTCGACGATGGGTGTGTTGTGCTTCACACGATCTCAAGTCACCCACACTGACCTCCGTGACTGCCTGCAGCTACTGGCCCACGTTCTCGACGGAACACTCGCGCTCGACGCACAATACGTGGGACGAGATCGGCGAGGTCCTCATCCGCGAGCTCGACTTCTCGACGGTCACGCTGCAGCTCAACACGGCCGACAAGGACACCCGCGAGGACGTGATTGCGAAGGTCACGGTCGATATGAACGACTTCCTGGAGAGCTCGCTGGACAAGCCGTTCACCTTCACGCTCATGCCGACGGACGGCTTCGGTTCGCGCTCGACGGTCACGATCATGGCCAAGTACATCCCAGTCGAGATGCAGCTCCTCAAGCGCGAGTCTATCACGAACACGGGCTCGGTGCGCGTCGACCTGCTCGACGGCAAGGGCCTGCCTTCCGCCGACCGGAACGGCAAGTCTGATCCGTACTGTGTCTTCGAGCTCAACGGAGAACGCGTCTACAAGAGCGAGGTCTGCAAGAAGACGCTGGCGCCGGTGTGGAACGAAAAGTTCGAGATGCACGTGCCCTCGCGCGAACGGGCGCAGTTCCTGCTCGAAGTCTACGACTGGGATCGCGTGGGTGAGTGGATCCTCCCGACGTCTGGAGTCTGCTTTCTGAGACTCGGCTGACCCGGACGTATTCCAGGCGCGGCGGACAAGCTTGGACGGGCTTCGATCGATCTCGACGAAGGCATCGAACCTTTTCAGGCTGTCGAGCGGACGATCGCGCTGTCGGACTTCAAGGACGCGAACAAGACCGCCGGCGAGATCCGCGTCCGCATGGTCTTCACCCCGCAGTTCATGCACCGTTCGCGTCAGGCTACGTCGACGTTCTCGGCGGGCAGGATCGGCTCGACGCTGGGAGGAGGCGTCTACACTGTCGGTGGTGGCGTTCTTCACGCTGGCGAGTTCGTCGGCCGAGCGGGAGTCGGCGCCGTCGGCACTGTCGGCAAAGCCGGAGTCGGAGCGGTGGGTACTGTCGGAAGGGCAGGCGTCGGCGCGGTCGGTACGGTCGGGAAGGCCGGCTTCCACGGAGTCGGGGCGGTCGGCAAGGGCGTTTTTGGCGTCGGTCGGCGGCTCACCGGCCAGCGTCGCGGCTCATACGCACCGTCCGACGCGGTCGACTTTGCGGCGACGGACGCGGCGGACCCGGCAGCTGCAGGCTACGCCCTGCCGGGCGAGGACACCGAAGTCCTGATGGCACCGACCGAACAGGGTGGTGCCGAGGTCCAGGAGCTCGCAGTCGTGCCCGGAGCCGGCGCGCCGGGCTCCTTGACCGTTACGCTCGGTCAGTTGACGAACGGCGGTGACGCGGGCGACAAGAAGGCGGTCGTCGTCAAGCTGAACCACGGCAAGCCGGTCCTCGAGACGCACTCGCATCGCGTCGAGGGGGACAGCGTGTCGTTCCACGAGACCGTGGTGGTGAAGACGCCCGCTGAGGGAGCGGCCGATTTGACCTTCAATGTTGTGCACAAGAAAGCGATCGGGAGCGACAAGGTCCTGGCGTCGGCGACGGTGCCGATCTGGCAGCACATTTCGCCTTCCGCTCCGGCCGCGACTTTCCCGGTCCCCCTCACCGGGTCCCACCCGGGACAGCTGGTCGTCTCCCTCGCGGTGAGTTCAGCCATGGCCGGGCCCGGTCACTGATGCTCGTTTCGCTGACGCCGCGATCTCCTCCACGCAGTGGGTTCCCACCCCGGCGTTCATGAGCCACTCGCCGTCGGTGTCTACGCTGGATCCGGATCAGCGCTCGATTGCGGGCTCGACGACGGGCGCATCGCCCTCGATCAAGCGGTCGCGCTTCTCGAGCGCTCGCTTCAGTCGGCACAAGGAGGCGTCTCCCGCGCCTGCGGCCTAGTAAGCCGGCGACCCGACATTCCCCCCTTATCTGTCCATACCCGTTGGCCCCACTCTCTCGCTCGGTGACCCCTTCTGGCTCGTCATGTAGGCTGGCCTATATTAGACTCGCTGTAATCGTCTTGCATTCTGAAAGATCCTAGTTTCGGGAGACAATCGTCGCGGCGGGGAACTCGAAAGATGCGCGTGTCAGCGGTCGCCGGCTTCCTCCTCGCCCTTGTGCAGCCGGTCTCGCCGCAGCTGAGCACCGGGACAGCTTGTGACACGCCTACCGCTCGCCGTTGCGGCTCTACGCGCAGTTCTGAGCGCTTCTGGCCGCTTACTGCTGCGCCGGCGCCTCGACCGGCTCGACTCGCTCGAAAACGCGCCGACCTCGCATTCCTGTTCCTCGCCGTACACGCTGTGCAGGCGCGATAAGGCTTCACGAGGTTCTTCTACACGATGCCGCTGCTTGGGTATGCGACCGCGGCCGCGACTACGGCCGGATCTTACGCGTTCGCAGCCGGTGCGTGCCCTTCTCCATTCTCAACATTCTCCTGGCCGTCTTTGAAGCCCAGAAACACGCTTCCGGCCATGAGCTCACTATCAACGGGAGTCTCACGCCTATCAGCTTCGAGCTACGTGTTCCGGCCTGAAGCGGAGGGTTCGGAGGCTGCCGCGGACCTCCCTTCTGCGGGTCCATCCAGGCGTCGACCTCGCGCCACTGCATCCGAACCGGACACCTCGACTACCGCCGAGAGCAAAGCGACCTCGAACGCGAACAAGCGGCTGTCACTCCGCCTCGAGGAGCCGCACCCTCGACTTCCATCCGCCGTCGCCTTCGCGGGTCCGCCAGGAGGAATGCCGCGAGGCGAGGCAGAGGAACTCGTGGACCAGATAAACATGGAGGAGAACTTGTACCGGATCTTGGGTGTCAAGCGGAGAGCCGACGCGGAGGAGATCAGGAGGGCATTCCTCAATCGCTCGAAACTGATTCACCCAGAGTGAGCATTCCCGACTCCGTCCGCTGCGCCTCTGGCATTGCTGATCTCTGCTTCGGCATGCAAAGCAAACTTCCTTTCTACGCGCCGTCGACATCTGCCTTCCAGCGCCTGTCTTTCGCCTACGAGACTCTTTCGAAGCCGACGTCTCGCCGCATGTACGATCTGCGCGGAGCCAAGGGGTACAACCCTGGTGGGCTTCTAGGCTTCTTACCTGGTATCGCACGGCGGAATTACCCCTTGCTGACCAGGCAATGCATCTTCTGCACAGCAAAAGCGAACACTGGCGGGCCGAGTGCGCCAGACGAAACCTTGCATTCGGTGCTGCGGAACGTCGTACGAGAAGTGGGCATCCGAATCTTATACGCGTCGCCTATGACAAGTTCCTGCTCATGCCTGCTTGACCCGCGTGCAGTTCCTCAGTGGTGATTTTGAGATGATCCGCGTCTTCGTTAGTGAGTCCAGGAGACAGATTGGCTCCAACCGTTGGTGGCTGACAGCATGGCTATCAAAGCGGCTCTCAACGAAAGCAATCCTGGCCTTGACGTCGGCGACGAGACTGTCGAGAATGTCGAAGGCGTCTTCAGGAGGCTGCGCGAGCTCCTGCTCGGTACGGCCCTGCTCTCTTCTTCCGCCTCCCTGCTGCATCTACTGATGTCAGGCATCCTTCGCACGACGCAGCGAGCCAACGGTGTCTCCGACTCATCAAGTTTGAGCTCATTCGTCTGTACGAGATCCAGCAAGCCCTGGGGTCCCTCTCGTATTTCGACCTGTACGGCCGACTCCGCTTGACTCTCGCCCTTACCCGCGTCACGCTGGAGATCCCTATGGTCCTCGACCGCGCCATGCGTGACGAATTACCCCCAACATCGCCAAAACGCCCGAGTGCCGGAGACGGGGCCCAGTCCTCCGCAGCATTTGACTCGCGCTCGGAACGAGCCCAGTCGAGCGGGGGCGGAAAAGTCGACGGCGACGCGGGCACTGTTGAGCGAAGGGGCTTGCTCGGCGTCAAGACGCGCGGAATGCTCGTCCTCACGTGCAAGATGTTGGAACGGGCGGAACGCTGGACGGGAACCCCGACTCCGACACCTCAGGCCGTGCGCTCGTAACGACGCGGCCACCACTATCCGACTCTCAAGACCACTGCCATGCCTCTCCTCATGCCAGCACGCCGATGTTCTTTCTGTTGCTTTCTGTTCGTCATACCTTGTCGTTGTCATCAATTCCCTTTCTCTGAGAACGCTGCGGAGCACCAGTCGAGCAAACATGACAAGGAGAAAATGCATGCGAGGGCGACAGGAAGGAAAGGGACATGATGCTACATATTGCCCGCTGTGAGCGACATATGAACGAAATGCGAAGAAACATCAATGGCGAGGGTGCCGGACAGGCGATGGAGAGAGCGCATCTCGCGGTGCGCGCGCCGCAACACGCATCAGATCGTTCGGAGGTTCCGCTGCGTGGTCGCAGGAATGGTCAGCGAAAAGCAAGCTCGTGCACGAGAACGCGACGCCAAGACTGCGAGCTTACGCTCCATTCGACGACCTTTGGATGCGCATTGACCCGGCTCGGCTCGAAGCGCAGGACCTGCAAGCCTTCGAGCGATGTCGCACGAGAGAGAGCGACGTAGGATTGGCCTGTTGGAAACCAGATGCAGAGTCAGGGAGCGCAGATTCTCCGGGAAGCCTGGCGCCGGCACTTTACCTTTCTCAAAAACGCGACCAAGGTCGACTTTGACGGAAGGGATGGTCTGTCCTTGCGACTTGTGAATACTGGGAGCGAGAGAAGCGAGCTTATGGTCAGTTCTCGTCGCCTTTCTGTTGACCCTACCGGGAAGAGGTGTACCTCATAGCCCATGCCCTGCAGAGCGCGTCAAGGTAAGGTGTCAGTTGCGCAAACTCCCTTCGACCACAAAGAAGACTCACAGGATGATCGGGTACTGAGCGGGTACGGAAAATCGACGTCAGCAACACGGCACCGAGAAAGGCATCAAAGAGTCTGCGTGGCACACCTGTTTCCGGGACGCGAGCTTCCGTCCCTGAGCGTCCTCGACCTTGAACTCCTCGCGGACCATAATCTTGCGTTCCGGTCCGTTCGGCGTCTGCCATTCGATGAGGGGAGCCTTCTCCCCCTGCTGACCCTCCGCGGCCTTCTGTCGTTTCCGGGCTTCGGCAGTCGACAGCGCCTGCTCGGGGCGGATCGCCTGACCGCGCGGGTCCTGCCCAGAAGTCATCTCGAGGTCCTCGTCTTCGTCCTCATCCAACGAGCCAGGGACGGCGAACTTGATGACCCGGCCGATCGTTCCGTTCACGAGGCTCGTGTCGAGGTTCTTGATGAGCATGACCTGGGCGCCGACCTTCAGGACGAGCTTCTCGACGGCCATGAAATTCTGCAGGTAGGTGTTCTTCTGGATCACGCTGGCGTCGTGCTGCCCGGGAACGTCGTCCTGAGCCCTGAAGACGTATTCGTCGCCGCGCAGAGCCCTGAGCCGGTTCTGGTTGGCGCGATCAACTTCGGCGCGCATAGGGAAGCTGCGGAGATTCATGTCATGAGCTCGGCCAGCCTGTGAGCTTCGGTCGGTGGGGAGCAAACGACGCACAGTTCTGTCGGCTCGATCCCGTTGTACGCTGGAACGCGACTGAGAGTTCGGAAGGTCTTGATCGATTCCTCCGACAGGGTGCCGTAGCGCATCTCGTTGAGCATGTCGACGAAGCCTGCCCCAGCGATATCGAGTCAGTCATTTTGCAGCACGAAGCAACGCAGCGAGAGGCCGTCAACGCACGCGTATCTTTCTGACGGAAGACCTCGGTCAGGTTGACCGTCTCCTTGATTACCGAGTTCCAGCACTGTGCTTCGAAGGCGAACGAAGGCTCCTTGCCCTTGGTGACTGGCGGCAACTGGAAAAAGTCGCCCGTCACGACGAGCTGAGAAGGCGAGACAACGCGATCAGCTCGAGGCTTTTCGGGGACGTGCACAAGTCTGGCATCCGGACCTGAATACCGCCGAAGGGCAGCTCGTTCTGTTTTCCTGCGCCAGGCTTCTTGCGAATGAGCTGAGCGACTTTCGCGAGCTTGTCGAAGAGGGCGGCGTCGACCATCGAGACTGCGGGCGGACGGCGGTCAGCACGCGGAGAGCGTCCCACAATGTCGGAAGACCCCGAACTCACTCTCATCGATAACGAGGACCTTGACTCGCTGCCACCGAGTGACGGCCGTCTTGTTCCGCTTGATGTTTTTGACAAGCTGTTCCGGGTCTCCGAGTCCGAGCCCTATGCTTGCGAACGAGTGGATAGTAGTACCACCGATGTTGCAGGCGGCCATGCCGGTGGAAGCCGTGACAGCGACGGCATCGCTTTTTCCTCGGTGCTCGCGCTTGAGGGACGCGATGATTTCGCGCAGAAGCACCGATTTGCCCGTACCTGAGAGCGGGCCGTCAGGTCAACGCTCCATCTTGGTGACGCAGGGCTAAGACTCGATAGAACGCACCGGCGGAACCCGTAAAGAATACGCTCTTGCCCTCCTCAACGACAAGTTTCAAGACCCGCTGCTGCTGCGGACTGAGGACGACCTTTTGTTTGATGTCCATGGATGTGCTCGTCAAGAGTTCGCCCGGCTTGCCGACACCAGTGCGCTGCTTGCTGCCGGTTGGCCCATTCAGGTGGTGAAAGTTGGCGGATCCCGTCCGCCCCTGTTTGCTCGAAGTCGCCTCGAGCTCTTCCCACGGGAGTTGGCGCTTCTTCGGAAGTTCCGAGGAGCCGGTCGACGCGGCAGTCTTGGGGTTGTTGTACGCAAAGGCGGACGAGCCGGAAGCGACGCTGCCTTGGGAGGAGGAAGCAGAACCCATCGGGCGCGACGTCGGGCCGGCGGAGGAGGAGGACGAGGCCGGACGGGGTCGCGAAAAGAGCGGCGCGAGCGGCACGTTGTCCTTCGGTCGCACCGAGGGCACCGGTTCCGATCTGCGGTTCACGAGCGGCCTGCTCATGGCGCTGCTGCCGCTCTTCGCTGCTTGTGCGAGTCCGCCGGACGAGTTGACTGACGCCGGCTTGATGCCCGAGAGGCTCGTCGACCGCACGATCTGCTTGCCCTTGTCGATGGGAGCATCTTCAGGTACACTGGCGACGCTGCTCTTGCCTGGACGGGCCTTGGGCGGCGTCGGCGGCCAGTCTTCCGAGTTGAGGGCGAACTCGGGTCGCTCGTTCTCGTCGTCCGAGTCGCCCCAGGAGCGTTTCGGCTGCGACGACAGCATCTTCAATCGGCCGTTCATGGTTCTCGTGGGCTTGCGGCGCGGCTCAAGCTGTATCTGAGGCGTCAGGCGAGGCCGTGGACCGGCTGCTGGTTGTGCGAGAAGTCAATTCACCACGCGCGGGCGACGCGTTGACAAGCACCCTGGCCAGTGACGTGGCGGGTCTTTGCGCACGTGACCGGCTGGCATTTCTGTGCTGCCAGCTCGGACAGAACGCATCCGCGGCCAACGCTCGCCGGTCCATGACGCCGCGCCAGCGTTGGCTGCTTCTCCTTTTCTCCTCACCACGCCGACTCTGCTCGGCCCTGGCCGGCGGTGCAAGCCGCTGGCTTCAGGCTGCCGCAAGCGAGTGCTATCCAGCTGCAGCAGGAGCATCGAGCGGGTGGCCCCTTTTCCGGGGTCAGCCCGCCGTCCGTCTCGAATGTCTCGTCCTCTGCTGGCGGCGTGAAGATCCAAGTTCCCCTCTCCAAACCTCCCGCTTTCGCCTTCGACCTCGTCTCCTCGTTCATCTTAAGGGCGCGCATCTAAGGGCACGTCGGGCCGTGATTCGCCCCTTCTCGAAGGGGCTGAGTCTGACTCGGCGCGCCTGCGTTGCCTGGGACGGGAGGCGGCGGTCGGGGGCTTGAGAGCGGGACTCAGGTGGGAGAGCTGGACGACCGGGCGATTCCTCTCGCTTCGCCGACGTCGCTACGCGGCCGTTACGGTGCTAGGCAACCCGCCCGGGGACATGCCTTCTCATCGGCCCCCTCTTCTTCATGTAGCTGCTCCAACCTGTGCTTGCAAAGCAGCGGTCGCTCCTATTGCTATGGCCTCCTTCTGCTCTCGTCCGGGACACTGTGAGAGTGTGCGAGTTTCCCAGGCTTCCTCGGCCTCTCTGGATCCCTCGGGGCTCGGTTCAGGCTCGAGGACCCGGGAAAGCGTCGAGCGGTGACCGGTCATCATTTCGCACCAGAGACTCTCTACAGCAGCGGAAACTGAGCATCTCGAGTCCGGACTGCAGGCTCGGACTTGATGGCGAGCGAGTCGGCGAAAGATGGCAGCTTCCGTCGCCGCCCGCGATACGACGGACGGAAGCGCTCCAAAGGCGGATTCTCCTCATGATCGAACGGACTGGACTGGTGGTTGTCAGTAAAGCGACCCCGAAGACGTGCCTCTGCAAGCGAGAACCACTCACGCGAGGATCCTGGAGGTAGAGCTGTTGGCCGACGTCAAGGAGGCCACACTTGAGACGCATAGTCGGGGGCCAAACTCGCGGCGGCCTGACGCGCCGATGGGCGGACCGCGCGGAGGCGACGACGATGAGCGCCTCTCCGAGTGAGGGCGGTTGCGAGTCGAAGAGGGCTCAAGGTGCGGCGCCGTTCACGCCGGCGGTCGCCAACCCCCCATTCGCAGACGCGGGCGCCTCCTCTCCGCCCTCTCGCGCCGGCCCAACCACCTCCCTCTCCCTCCACCCCGCCCAGCGCGCAACCATTTTCCCCGCCCACTCCTGCGCCATCAGAGGCTGGTCCCGCAGCGTGTTCCGGAACATCTGGCCGGCCGGGTCCGGCGCGGTCAGGAGGGCGAGGTGTTCGAGCGAGGTCGGGTACTGGAGGAAGCGGGCGTAGCGCGGGTCGCGGAAGTAGAGGAGGTACTTCAGGTAGCTGTGACGGGGTCGATCGGGTGAGTGTCTCTCGAGACTCTACGGTTGCTGAGCGGAGGGAGGTTTCGACGCACTTGAGAAAGGTGGGCTGCTCAAAGAGGCCTTGTTGCGCCAGAGCTGCGAGGCGAGCGGGATCGGGGCGTCAGTCCTGTCGGGCGAACCGGGGAATAATGAACGTGTCGCAAGGGAGGGGCAAGCAGGACCGACACTGGAGGTAGAACGGGTTCGCGAGGCATTGCACAAACTGCGGGTTGGCCGAAGCGAGCGGGTCAGCGCGTTCATACAAATAGTCTGGGCGACTTCGTGCCCTCTTCGGAGTAGAATGTGCCCTATAAAGGCAATACGCACCTCGAGTTCCGTCTCGAAGCGGATCCGGTTCGCGTCGCGCTCTGCCGGCGTAGGCTCCGCCCGATGACTTGCCATGGTAGACATTGGAGCAGTTGAGCGGGCTAGATGGCGCTCAGACGGGTCCGAGCGGTCTCTGACGGGGAGCTGCCGGCGTCAAAGCGACTCGAGAAAGTCCTCGCACTCTTGGTCTCGAGCCGTCCACGTCGCAGCGTCTCTGCTCAACGGGACAGCTCGTGGACAAGCTGATTCAGCTTGCACGCTCTCTTGCACCTGCTCTGCTGCGCCTCGCTCCGCTCCGTGACCGCCCGCGCCCGCGCCGACGCGAAGACTGCTTGAGGAGGCCCCACTCGCTCGCTTCGCTCGGCCCCGCTGCACCCGCTTCCACACGGCCTGTAGCGCCCAGGACAACACAAGCTTCATCTGCGATAACCTCTTCCACCACCTCTGCGGGCCGCGCGCTTCCGCTCGAGCTCATCGAAGAGATCTTCCGCGAGGATGTCCTCGACAAATCCGACTTCGGCAGCCTCTCGCGCGTCTCTCGCACGTTCTGCGACCTCGCCCGGCCCTTCCTCTTCTACCGGCAGACGTTCAAGTGCCTGTCGGGCATCGGTATGTCCAAGTCGGACTACGATGAAGCCAATAGGCCGGTGGGTTTGACCCCGCAGAGCCGCCGTCGCTTGGGCTTCTTCGAGGAACGCCCAGATTTGGCGAACCTCGTCCGGGCGGTATACCGCGGATTCAGTCGCGAGAGACGCTCATCGGTGTATACGGGATATCGCGTCATCGAGCTCGCCGACCTGTGGGACCGCATCTGGACCGCGTTTCCGCAGCTCGAAGAGATGCACGAGGACTCGCTAGACGGAGACTTCCCGGTTCCCGCATGCGCGCCAACCCTGCGTTTCGTGGCGGAGGCGTGGTTCGGTTGCTCCTTGCTCGAATGGCTCTCACAGCTGCCCGAACTGCGGCGCCTCTGGTGCTCGTTCGACACCGACATGGACGATACGCCGTTCACCACAGCGCCCCTCCCGTTCAGCCTGACCGAGCTCCGCCTGATCGGCCTGAGCGGCGACCAAGCTCCATTCCTTGATCTGATCAGGGCGTCAAGTGCGACATTGCGCAGCCTGGACCTGCACGGTGCAATGGAGATCATGCCCGACTGCGACTTCTCCGGCCTACCGGTGCTTGAACACCTGGTATTCGATGCATATGCCGATCACGGCCAATCCAGCCTTGCGCACGAGTTGCTTCTCGCCCGGAGGAGTCTGCCAACCTTGACACGACTGAAGACGCTCGTGATCCGGCAGTACATGCCTTATTTCAATACGGGAGGGCTGTTCGAGATCATCGCGCACCCGGAGATCGTCCCGCTTCTTCCAAGGACGCTCAAGCGGATCGATTGCGACGATACGCCTTCGGTCGAAGAATGCGAGCGCTTGTTCGGGCACGGGTCGGCGGTCCGCGTCCTCGGGGTCTCAACGGCGCTCGTGAGTGGGCTGATTCTTTCTGCTTCTGATGCGGCACAGAATCCTGACGCTGAGCTTCAGATGCAAGTTCCGACAAACGAAGCCGATCGCGCGCGGAGCTGGTGCGCAGAGCGGGGCATCGTTTGGAAGCTCGTCCACATCGAAAGATGGGCAGGAGGTACGCAAAACAAGTGCAATTCTTCCCGGGCCCCGCTGACCTCTCCTGAACTGGACGGAACCTCTCGCATGAACCTTGACGCGCGGCGGCGGTCGCGGTACATCCTCTGCAAGCTGTGGCTTGCGCCATCCCATTACGCTTCGCTTTCCTCCCTTCGATACGACAGCTTCCTCCTTGTCCCCCATTCTTTGCCGTACTCCGGTCAGCAACTCGCCTGTACATGCTGTCTTCCTCATGCCTGCAAGCTTCCGCTCCTGAGTCCAGCCGTGAGGGTCTTATTCAGGGTTACCTTCCAGAGAAGCCATCGAGCGTGCAAGCGGGTCAGCTGCGAGTGCCACCTCTCCGAGCGTCCTTCTGCGTCATCCCGCTTCTCGACATCGACCTCGCCGCGACTGCCGAACGGCGTCGGCGCCGTACCACTTTCGGGGAGTCGCCGCTCTCAGATTCCTTCTGCCCTCGGCCCCTGTTCTTGCGACTGCACTCAGTTGGCAAGCTGTTCCCGTCTCCACATGCGTGCGACTACCACTCGTCGTCCCCCCACCCGCCGCCACCGCCGCCGCCCCTGCCGTTCGCTCCGCCCGCAGCCCCATAAGAAGGCGAAGCCCCCCCGCCACCCGCCGCCGCACCCATGTACCCGCCCGCACCCCTCGGGCTGGCCGCGTAGCCTCCGTACCCTCCACCGCCTCCGCCTCCGCCGGCATGCATCGGCGCCCGCGCCGCGTTCGGGTACGGACCGCCGAACGCGTTCTGCCCGCCGTAGCCACCGTCGCCGACGCCAAAGGCGGGCGCGCCCGTCCCGTTCATCATGACGCCGTCCATGTGCATGCCGTTGCCGCCGTCCGCGGCCGGCTGGCCCTCGTGGCCTTGGCTCGTCAGGTCGAGGATACCTTGTCGGAGCTGGCCCATCTGCAGGATGAGCGCGTCGAGTCCCTGCGGAGGGGCGAGCGAGGGGCGAGAGTTCAGCACAGACTGCACGGGCGCCACGTGGTTGTCGAATCACCCGGGAACGCACCTTCAACACAATGTCCTCCGGCTTCAGCTGCCCGACCGCCTCGACGTCGTAGTAGAACCGTGACGGCTTCTCGTTGAACGGGAACGGATCGGTGTCCTCCGGCTTCTTCTCGAACTGAGTCGAGAGTAAAGAGCATGTCAGCACGTCATCCACGATTGTGCAAACCGCGCGCCGCCGTCTGCGTGCGACTGACCCGTCCGTTCTCCGACACCGGCCACTCGTCCTTCGGGTCCGTCCCGACTTCGTACCACAGGTCCGTGTGCTTCAGCTTGTTGTACGGATCGTACTCGAAGCCGACCGCCGAGACGGGTGACCATTTCGCGTGCTCGAGCGCGCGTCCCTGCGATGCCACCGCCGAGATCGTCTATCAGTCCGGGCGCTTCGTGGTCGAGCTGACGGAGGGCGAAGGGATGACCCACCTTGGTCGCGATGCAGCGCAAATTGATCTCTTGTCCTCGTGCGAGTTTCGCCAAGAGGATGCCGTCCCGCAGTTTAGGATCCGGGTCTGCGCGCACACGAAGCCGGACATGACGACCCTCAGAGGTCAGTCCCCCGAGACTTATCGCCTCGAGCCCTCGACCATGAGCGGAACGCACTGATCGCCGGCTTGCCCACGTCGCTCTGGGTCATCCCTTCCACTTGCAAGTCCTTCGTCGTCACCTCCATCGCCTGTTCGCCTGTACACCGTGCTCGCAGTGACAGCACTACAGAGCACTTTTCGCAGTATGCGTCGCAGTCGCATTCCTGTATGTCCGCGGGCGGAGAGGAGAGGGGAGGGGATCAGTCCGGTTGCTTCGAGGGGGGGGGGGGAGCGTAGGCACGGTGACAAGCTTCGGGCGCGCGCCAGTTCGCGAGGGGTATGTCACACCTTGTTGTAGTTGATGACCTGTCGCTCCATCGCCGTCGAGTTGAGGGGCACGAGTCCGAGACGGTGCGCGAGCATCTCGTCCGGCAGGACGGACGAGTTCTCGGTGATCTGGACCTGGTCGATCGCGAGCGTGTCGATGCGCGAGATCATTGCTCGTCGCAACGAGTTGGCGAACCTGTGCGGGGAAGGGCAGCAGCGGTCAGTAAGTTACCAGCGGACGGGGGAGGGAGCCAGACTGACCCGAGGTGGACGCCGTCGAGGATAAAGTGTAACCGCCCCTCTGAGCTCTTCAGCTCGGTGATCTTGACGCGTAAATCCTCTCCGTCTTCCGTCTTGGGCGGCTGCAGCGGCAGCTCGCCGACGTTGGTCTGCATCGTTGGCGTTCACAAGTCGCAAGTCGGGCGGGGTCGGCGCGGCACAGAGCAGGTGGGCGAGCACGCGGCGGGGCTCTCGGCAGCGTTATTGGGTGTATGTATGAGCAGCTGCGTCGCTCGGGGCGTCCTGTCGCGGTCGTAAGCTGCGCGGGTGACTTTGGCTGATGAAGAAGCCGCGTCCGGGAAATTGCGGGCGCCGTCTATTCCCAGTGATCGTAATGATCCAATACTAAGCGACAATCTCTTCGCTGACCCGCGAGCCACTCAAATCTACACCTCGTACTCCGCCAGAGCAACCGCTGGGACAACATTTCGACAGTCTTTCCAAGCTAGAGGCAATGAAATGTGCAGGCCTTGTCGATACTCGGCGTCGATTCGAAGGTCATCCGGCGGACTTCCGCCTCGTTTGCTCGCTTTCGGAGGACTCGGAGGCGATGAAAGAGAGCTTTGGCAGCAGCAAGAGCATCGTAGTCCCTATTGAAGACGGCTCAGAGACTTTCGCTCGATCTGAACGCGTTGCGCCCTCGGAAGGGTTCCGTTGGGATCGACTGCGGAAGCCAACAGCCTCTCTCTTTCGGCTGGGTCGCCCCAGGGGCAGCGCCCACAAACGAGTCTAGGCTGGTAAGTAGCGCAAAGCGAACGGCGAGCCAGCCTCAGAGTGTGAAGATCCGGTTTTTTTCGGCCGCGAGGGCGCGCAAATTGTCGCGACGAGGTCGGGAGCGCCGATCATCGTGTCGGCTGGAATCCGGTGAGACCAGCACGCCGCGTACTTTCAGTACGTAAGGCAGCTGAGTCTCGAGTCGCAGCGCCTCTGCTCGGGGACAGCGTTCCGAGGGCAATGGGGATGGGTGCCATCGCTGAGGTAGCCATTTTCGAGCCGAAGCTGACTAGCGAGTCGTAGAGCACTGAGGTTTCAGCGACCGGCCATCTTTGAAATCCTAGCTATAGTGTCCGTGTCCGAAGAGGAATGAAAAGATAGTCTGAAGCAGTCGAGCGGGAGCAAGGTTAGAGAACGTGGGTCGAAGCGAGGGCGAGAAGCCGGAGTTGGTCTCGGGCGGATCGGAGCGCGGTCGGGCGAGCATAGCTTTATGATCGGGCTGATAGACACCTTGCTGACTTGCAGCTTTACGAAGCAGACAGAGACTGTTGACATGTTTGATGACGAAAGAGGGCGGCGGGGGCACGATCAGGCCACGCCGCAGTCACACTGGGCTGCCTTACACCCTCGCCCCTACGCATCCATCATGCTGCTGAAAGCAACTGCAGCGCTCACTCTCCTCGCTGCTGCGCATGTCTGGGCTGCCCCGGCTGCCGCGTACGGCGAAGCACAGCCGCCGGCGCAGGTGGTCCTGAGCGGGGCACGGCAGGCGGCACTCGACTGGAGCGCAGGCGCTCTCTCGCGCATCGGCGACGCTGGACAGGCGCATGCTATGACCCAGTGGGGCTGGTCCGACTGCGGTCAGTTCCCCCCCCCCCCCCTCTCGTGTTGCCCCGCCTGTCGCCGCTGCCTGAGCAGGTGGGGGGCGCAGCGAAGCCGACATCAGTCTCGCTATTCGTACAGAGCCGCTGACACTCTACAAGCGACGTAATAGGTCTCGCCAAGGAGGACGGAATCAAGATCCAGAGCCTCCAAGTCAAGCCCGACCCGCCCAAGCCGGGCCACAACTTGACCATCAACGCCAGCGGACGGGTCAACTCTCGCGTCGAGGTCCGGATCTCCGCTCTTAGATCCATACAAGCACCCGTACTGACTCCCTGGTACGGCTGAACAGAAAGGAACGTCGGCGGACGTGACCGTCAAACTCGGCTTGATCAAGCTCCTCACCAAGCGCTTCGACCTCTGCGACGAGCTGTCCGTCCCTTCACTTGAGTCTCGCCCCGAGTACAGTACTGACCCCTCCGCCTACAGCGCCAACATTAACTCGAGCCTCGCATGCCCGCTCGAGCCGGGCGACTACTCCTTCAGCCACACGGTCGAGCTGCCGATGGAAATCCCCCGAGGTACTTGGGCTTGTTACTTCGCATACTCTTCATGCTCCGATGTCTGACTCTTCACGATCATTGCCAGCCAAGTTCATGATCAACGCAGTCGTCAAGACTCCTGTCGTCGAGGAGGAGGTCGGCTGCCTCGATCTCTGGAGTGCGTCGCGTGCCTCCCTCGTGAAATCTGCCTCCCACTGACCTTGACTGGCATTCCGAACAGTCAACTTCCTCGTGCCGGATCAGCACTAGAACGCTCCTCGCCTCCGCAAGTTTGGATACCCTGGGGGCTCCTCCCCTCGACTTCCCTAGAAAGCGAGACCTGCCAGCCGGTTTGCCTTCCCCACCTCCTTTCTCTCTCTGTCTCTCTGTTTCCGCCTGTTGCCTCGTGCGGACTGTAATCTCAACATCCTCTGTCCTTCCGAAGCCGAAGGGTGCAAGACGTCGGGTGCGCAAGTCGCCGCTGTGCGCTCGGGGATCGGCAAGGAGCCCTACTACTGGTACAGAACGGACTACGGAGAGTCACGGCAGGTGAAAATCTATAAGTGAGGAGGGTGGACAAGCCGGGGGCTTAGTCCGCTTTGATGATGGAGTAAGACGGTGCAGGGAGCTTCTCGGTGCCCTTCAGGAACTCGATCTGCGTACAAGAAGGAAGGTCCCGCCACTATCAGCGCTCGGCACCAATCCCTCGGAGCCAGGAAACAAGCTGGCGATGTGGTGACCTCGGGGGGAACTTACGTCGACGACAAAGAGGTTCTGGATGACCTTGGCGTGGGCCTGCTCGACGAGCTGGTGCGCCGCGTACGCCGATCCGCCGGTCGCGATGAGGTCATCGATCACGACGACATTGGCACCGCTCGCGAGCGCGTCCTGCTGCATCTCGAAGACGTCCGTGCCGTCTGCCGAGGTCCGGGACAAGGGGTTGTCAGCCTTTCGAGTCCCGGCCGGGCGGGCAAAAAAGCTGCTCTCAAGCAGGGTAGATGAAGATCGGTTACGTACACTCCTTCTCATACTCGGCCTTGAAGCACTGCCCCGGCAACTTTCCCTGTTTCCGCACAGGCACGAACGCCGCGCCCAACCGGCTCGCGAGGACCGGACCGAACAGGAACCCGCGGGCGTCGAGGCCGAGGAAGGCGTCAATCTTGGCGTGCGGGTTGTTCGTCTCGGTGCGGAGGCGCGGGAGCGTGACCGAGGTGAGGTGGTGCAGGAAGTGGGTGATCAGGGTCTGCCGGCCGTGAGAGGGCGCCGGGGTCAGCGTCTCCATCAGCATCAGGGGAGCCAGCTCGGGAGAGCACGAAGTCGGACTGCGCCGGCTGGAAGCGGGCGGTGCCACAGCGCTGTCGGCGAAACGCACCTCGAACGCGATCGGATCCCGGAGGAGCGGAAAGATGTCGAGAAAGACGATGCCCTTCTTCGGAAAGTCTGGCGGGAGGTTTGGGACGCGTCAGTCATCAGCTAGACTGCCTCTGTGCAGCCCAGTTCCGCTGCATCGCTGGCTGTGTGCCGACGAGACTCCGAGGATGGACGCAAGGTTCAAGTTCTGGCCGAGCGCAGTCTGGGAGCGCGAGACTGACCGGGATGGACGCCGAGCTGGCTCCGGAGGTACTCAATGTCCGACATCGTCCCTGTAACGTAAGTTTACCGCGAGTGACGCGGGGAGAGCTGCAGCAGAATGAACCGAAACGCAGGCAGGGCCGGCCGTGCTTTCTTTCCCCCTCTTTTCTCGGCCGACTCCACAAAGATGAAACCGGAACATGGCGAGAGCGAATGTCTATCGAACCTTGCATCAGGGGTCCACCGAGATCTATATGAAACAAAGGGTCCGCCCCTTCACCGCTCCGCATGTCCCGCCGGCGGTCCAGGCGCCGCCGCCGCCGACTTGCCCTCCTTCTCCCCCTCCTCCTGCTGGACCGCCTTCTGCACATGGTGCTTCCCCGCCTCGAGCGCGACCCGGATCGGAGACCGCTCGTCCGGGTACAGGCGCCGCTCGAGCGCGTCGAACGCCGAGTCCGTCGCGTGCTCGACCGGCTCGTCGAACATGAACGGCAGGAACGGGATCGCGCCGAGACTGCAGGCGGGCCGGTAGAGAGCAGTCGTTCTTCCGCATCAGCGACTTGGTGTCTATCGTATTCGAGGACAAGGGGGAAGCGCACCCTAATGCCGACGGAAGCCACTGCCGCACGCGCACGTTCTGGATCTTGCTGTTCTTGACCCACCGCGCCGCGTACTTGACGATGGAATGGATCGTGATGGATGGGAGCAGCATAGACGCCGAAGCTTGGAAGATGGCGCGCTTGGCGAACCTGTACGTCCGGTTCGCAACCGGTGGATCCCGGTCAGAGGAAGGGGAGTGGGCGGGAGTAAGCGCCTGTGTCAGCGCGGTGGCCCCGAACCCCGGGCGAGAGCCCTGAGGGAACGCACGTCAACCCGACGATCTGCGAGACATAATCCGGCGCCGTCTCCTCCGCGCGCGCCCTGGCCTTGACCGACTCGAACACGACGTCCCCGATCAAGTACGCCCAGCTGATCCCGTACGCGGCCGTGACCGTCCGCGGGGAGACGACCGGCCGGAAGGATTCGCCGATGTCGGAGGTGTAGGCGACGTACCGGCCCGCGGCGGCGAGCGGACGCAGCCGCGCGAGGTAACCTGAACGAGTCATCCGCGGGTACGGTCAGCCGGCGGTCCAGGGCTCGTCGCATCATACGCTCGCGTCCCTCGAGCCCTCGAACAGTCAAGAAAGGTTCATAAAGAGCGGAAAGGACGGACCGAGGTACCGCGCAGGCGAGTCGGTCGTGTCGAGGTCACTGCCTAGCACCTCCTCCTCGAGCTTCTCGAGCCGGCTCTCGACCTTTTTCTCGACTTTGCGCGCTTCGGCCATCTTCACGGGCTCCTGCGTTGCGTGTAGCTTTTGAGCGCTCGGTTGTGTCGAGAGGGACTTGGGAGGGCGAGCGGTCGCGAGAATGAGCAAGCGGGCGGGAAGGACGGCGCGGCGAGACTGATTGCGGGCGACTCGGCAAGCAGGCACAGCTGGTGGGCAACGCAGGAGCTCGTAGCGGAGAGAAGCACGGCCGAGCGGACCTTCACAGCTGTTATTGATGGAAGAGAGCGACCAAGCCGTGGCTGCGTCATTGATCATGCTCATCTCTGGCTGCCAGCACCGCCTGCCCGAACGCAAACACCGCGGAGAAGGAAACGAAAATCGCAGGTCGGCAAACATAGTCCACTGGAGTCGTTGCCGGCGAATCCGGATGATATTTGGACTGGGGGAGACCGGCGGCGCCGCCGACCCCCTTTGCCGGACCTCTACCGGATCCAGCAGACGATCACACCCAAAGCTCGCTTTCCTTCCAGTCTCGATTGCAATGAGACGGTCACTCGCATAGGAGGGCCCCTTCCCGTGAGCGAGTTCAAGCCGACGTAGAGCGGCAGGGGCAGGCTGGGCGTGGTGGCTCGAATGGTATGCGTTGCGGGCACGGAGGGACAAGTACAGGTGGTGGTGTACAGCAGGTTCGCATCCGTCATCGGCCGACACTGTACGGAAATAAGCATCAGATCCCACACACTAGAACACCCAGAGAGAGAGAGCGGAGGCGACATACTTGGCGCGACCGGTGACACCCTGCTGATGCCGTCCGAGCAAGTTCTTGTTCGCCTCGCTCTGGCCGTTCAGGACGGCGAGGACCTCGAGTGCGAGTCGGCGTCCAAAGTCAAACTCTTTGTCGCCGACGCGCTTGTCGCTCGCGTCGACGATCCACTTCCACGCCTGCCGGGTCCGCTGCTTGTCGGTCAGGGGCTGCGGGGTCTGCATGACCTTGGTGCCCTTTCTCCGCCCGACGATGCGGATATGCGGGCTGACGGTGTCGAGCGCGCGGCGAAGGACGGGCAGCGGCGGGGCGTTGGTCGCGAGGTGCAGTTCGGCGAGCATCTGGTCGAGGGCCGAGTGGGCGCGCGCGAGCTTGCCGTCGCGCATGACGAGGCGGGCGAGGTACGCGAGCAGGTCGGCGTCCGGGTCGACGGCGGCAGGGTCTGGCACGGCGACAGGGCCTGCTGCGGCCGCCGCTCGTGACGAGTCTGCGGAGGATGCAGCTGCCGGGGAAGTCGAGGTGGACGGGGCGGGGGCGGGGGCGGACGAGGGCGCGGCTGCTTGTGCGGCTGCGGCAGCGAGCGAGCTGTGCACGATCGACGGCGGCTGGCGCTGTCCTGGCCCTGCGGCGTGGGCGTGCTGGGCGGCCGAGTTGGCCTCGAGCGCGGCGTCGAATGCCGACAGCTGCGCGACGAACCGGCGCGGGACGGCGGCGACGGCGCGTGGCCGGCCGACGTGGGATGCAACGAGGCGTGCAGCCGATGTCCTTGCGTACGACATGCTCGCGGGGGCTGTCTGGAGGTGGACAGGACACAGCAAGGGCAACTTCTGGGTCGAGGTCGGACTTTGGGGAGAAGAGCCGCTCCGACTGGCTCCCGCCAACTCTACAGCGCAGTAGGACGGTTGCCTGCTGCACTACAGCTACAGCTGAGCTAGACTCGCTAGACCACGCCCGCTCGGACCGCCTGCTGTTCAGTCTCTGCCGCCCGCCGCCCCATCGTCCGACGCGACGTTTCGCTCTCTTTTGCTTTGTGTCGCCGTTGACGCGTTCCCTCAGCTATGGCCGCACCAAACCGTGCGTTTGCATAGGAGCCGACACGGACAGAAATCAATACAAGCTGACCGCTGCCCTCAAACACGAACAGACACGATCACCCTCGACCCGACCAAGTACGACGCGGAGCAGATCCACCTCATGGAGGAACGCCTGATCCTCCTCGACAACGACGACCGCGCCATCGGAGAGGGCTCGAAGAAGGACTGTCAGTCTCCCGCCTCTGCTTGCCGCGGTCCGCCTGACTCCCGCTCACACTTGACCCTCGCTCAGGCCACCTGATCCCTCCACCCGGATCCGCCGACTCGCGGTCACCGTTGCACCGCGCCTTCTCCGTCTTCCTCTTCCACCCCGAGTCTGGCAAGCTCTTGCTCCAACGACGAGCCGATGAGAAGATCACCTTCCCCGGCATGTGGACCAACACCTGCTGCTCGCATCCGCTCACCAGCAACGGAGAGATGGACGAGGAGAACCAGATCGGTGCGCGCGCTCTCCCGTGGCACCCCCCGTCACCATACTGATGCATCCCGTCGACAGGCGTCCGGAGAGCCGCCGCGCGGAAACTGACGCATGAACTCGGGATTCCGCACTCTTACCCGCTCGACGACCTCGCCTACCTGACCCGGATCCACTACTACGCCCCCTCGGACGAGATCTGGGCCGAGCACGAGAGTACGTCCCCCGCCTCTCTTCCCTTCGCCCCGTCTGGCCGAACCTGATCAGAGACCCGGACGTCCCCTTGCCGTGCGCAGTCGACTACATCTTTTTCCTGACGCTCGACCCGGAATACGAGGTGAACCCGAACGAGGTCAGCGACACCAAGTGGGTCTCTAAAGCGGACCTCGAAGCCTTCTTCCAAGATCCCAGTACGTCTCCCCATCATCCGTTGGGCAGACTCGGACCGCCCGTCTGATCGGGATGGACTCCCGCCCCCCGCAGAATCGACCTTTACGCCCTGGTTCCGCCTCATTGCCGAGTCGTTCCTGTACAAGTGGTGGGACGCCCTGCTCGCCTCCCGGTCGGCGGGAGAGGGCGCCGTGCTTGACGCCAAGGCGCTGGTCGCCAAGGTGCAGGAGGAGAAGGAGGCGATGGGGCAGATCATCCGCATGTGAGCGCGCGGGATGGGTCTTGCGGCGAGCGATGGAGTGTGCGGAGGTGTACGGTATCGATATGGAGGGTGTAGGATCAGATGGGCTCTGACGGCCTGGGGGTGCAAGGAGAGATCCTGGTCGGCTCGAGTCTTGCATTTATCCCATCGGCGGGATTTTTTGCCTTCTTCGTGCGCCGTTCGAAAGTCTTCCGTCTTCCATGATGTGCTGTGCCTGGTGATCACTATACCCAATTTGCTGTCTGCGCCCCACTGGCGGCAAGCATGACGAAGATCCGACCCAGTCCTTATCCTGCCCCCTTTCACCGCACGCCCCGAGTATGTTCTCGGCTGCCCGCCTGCGCACGCCTGCGCTCGCCCGCTCGTTCAGCATGTCGACCGCGCGCGCATCGTACCGGCCCGTGTCGCTGTTGACGCCGCGCCAAGTCTACGACCTGACCGACGATCCGGCGACCGTCCTCCTCGACGCGAGCTGGCACATGCCCAACGCCAACCGGCAGCCGTTCCAGGAGTACAGGAAGAAACGCATCCAGGGCGCGGCGTTCTACGACGTGTGAGGCGGCGCGGTGGACTCAGCTGCACCCGGAGGAGGGATCGCTGATCTTTCGTCTTTCTCGCCAATCATCATTTCGTGCTCGCGTCGACAGCGACCAGATCGCGTCCAAGTCGGATGTCGGCGTATCTCGTAAGTACCCGTCGGTGCCCAGATCTCGAGTCCTGTCTCGGTCCGGACCAGAAAATGCTAACCTCGCTTCCCACCTCCATCCCCCGCGCTTCCACATTTCGCCCGCTCTAAAAGACAACATCCCTTCCGTCGCCCAATTTGAGGACGCGTGCAGTCGGTTGGGCATCGAGCGCGACTCGCATGTCGTCGTGTACGATTCCGTCGGCGTCTTCAGCAGTCCCCGGACCGCGTTCACTTTCAAGGTGCGCCCTCCTACGCCCGCTCATGAGACCGTCGCTGACCTACCCACCGCATCACTCGCTCCGACAGCACTTTGGCCACGACCGCGTCTCGGTCCTCGACGGCGGCCTCGCCCGCTGGCAAGCCGAGAACCTCCCGCTCGACACCACCCCTCCGCAGAACCCGAACCCGCACGCCGTCGACGCAGCCGGCGCGCCGCTCCGGGCGCAGTACGGACCGATCTTTTCCGAGCTGTTGTACGCGCAGAAGCCCAAGGTCGAGAGTTACTTTATCGCCGACATTGAGGAGCGGTTCAGTGAGTACAAGGTCGGTGGCGGCAGCGGCGGCGAGGAGGGGCAGGAGCGCGGGGACGTGAGGCAGTATGCGGACATGGGCGCGATCTTCAAAAAGTCGGAGGAGAAGCGCGAGGTCATTATCGATGCGCGGCCGGCTGGACGGTGAGTGGTGGCGCCCTTTGGCCTCTTCCGGTCTGCGGTCCGAGTGCGTCTCGGGACCCACACCAGACATATCCGGCCTCCCAAGCGTCCCATACTGACCCGGACCTGACCCTCGCCCGCTCAGGTTCAACGGCACCGACCCCGAACCGCGCGAGGGCCTCTCCTCGGGCCACATGCCGCACTCGCTCTCGCTGCCGTTCCAGTCGGTCCTCTCTCCGGAAACGACGACGACGCCGCCGTACCGGACGATGCTGAGCCCGGAAGAGCTCGAGAAGGTGTTTGAAGGGGTCATGGGACGCGAACGGTGGCTCGAGGTCAAGGAAGGGAAGCGCGGGATCGTGTCGACGTGCGGGAGCGGCATGACGGTGAGCTTCCCCTCTCTGAGCCTGGTTGGCTCCTGGCCGCTCGTAAGCGCGAGGCTCAAACTGACGCATCGGGACCCGCGCCGTGCTCCAGGCTTCGATCCTCTGGCTCGCCCTGCAACGTGCCGGCGTCGTCGAGAACGCGGCCATCTACGACGAGGTGCGTTTCTGCCGTTCGCCCTCATCCTCCAGCCGCCGTCTGATTTTTTCGCGCGCTCGCAGAGCTGGACGGGCTATGCCGCGCGCCCGGAAAGTGTCATCGAGAAGTCGTAGGTGTCTGCCCCTCTTCGCGCAAACATCTCGTCGCCTTCGGAACATCTCGTCGACTATGTAGCTGCCCCTGGCTCGGAGTATACAGCCGTTACGATCGAGACGGCGACAAGTATCACATGGGCAGTGGCCGAGGCTCTCGGGAAGGTCCCCCACACTTTTCGTCGACGCGGTCTGGATTATCAGCGCGCTCTTTCTGTGATCGAACTTGGAACCTGCCGCCCGCAGTTCTCGCCGCGTCTCCGCTCTTCTCTTCCCCATCAACCGCTTCCCTCTACCTCTTCTGCTCTCACAAAGAACGCGTACTGTCATGCTCGCCTCTCCGGCGTGTCCGCTGCTGCTCGCTGCGACCCTCGCACTCTCGACCGCGGTCTCGGCGCTCCCGCTCGCGCCGCCTTCGTCACCTGAGCGCCGAGGCTACTCGCCCGCGACTCCGCCGGCGCAGTTCATCGACTACTTTCCTACCTTCACGTCTCCCAGCGCGGGAGACGTCTTTCAGGCAGGCGGAGACATCCTGATCAGCTGGTTAGTCGGAGGGCGCGCGTTTTCGTCAGTCAACGAACGGTTCGGCCGGTCGGCGCGGGGGTGACGTCGCGACGGAGGTCGACGAGATTCTGCGCGGCAGAGGCTAGGTTCTGCGCGTCTAGCTGTGCGCTCTGGCTGGCAGTCACGACACGTGGGAGCCGTGCCGGTACCATCGGGGCCGGCCAGCAGCGCGAGGACGCGCACGGGACGCGTCGAATCGCTGGCTTCTAGCGCGACTTTGGGCCGGCGAGCGTTCTACGATATAGTCAAACACAGACCGTGCGCCAACGACTGCATCTGACAACGGGACTTTGCGCGCACAGGAACGCGACCAAGCCGAATTACCCGGATAACCAACTGCACACTTACGCCCTCGTGGTTCTCGGGTACCTCGACTCGGCGGATCCGGGCGGCGGATACCACCTCGACTTTGGTGAGTCACAGGAGATATACCTGACAGCCTCTGCCAAAGTCCCGACTGACTCTGAACTGCCCCCGGGCAGACCACCCACTCGGGAATGTCTCGTTCTACTCGGGCTCTGGCAGCGCGTCCCTGCCTCTGCCGGCCAACTTGACGACTCGCTCGACCTATCTCGTCACGATGGGCTCGACGCAGAACATCTCACCCCTCTTCACCATCGAGGGTTCCGCCGACGCCCCGTCCTCGACGGCGACGACCAGTGCCGCAGAGAGCGCCACCGCCACTACCTCCGCCTCTGCCTCTGCTTCTTCCGCGACCGCCGCGCAGATCGAGTCTATCGCCCCGCAACCGTTGACGGTCCACTTCCCGGACGGGTCGACGACCGTCGTCGGAGGATCTGCAGCTGCCGCAGCGGCCACCTCGACGGCCGGAGCTGGCGCGTCGATCGACACGAGCTTGAACGATATCGCCGCGCCCAAGACTAGCTCGGAGGCGAGCGAGACTTCTGCGTTTGCCACGGAGACGGCGACTGAATCCGCGGCGGCGACGTCTGGTTCGGCGTCGCAATCGCAAGTGCAGGCCACTCCGTCGCTTGCGCAAGCCGGGGCTGCCTCTTCGCCGTCGACCTCGTCGTCGCCGACGAGCGGAGCCGGATCTATCTTCCTCTCGTCGCGGCACAGTCTCCTCGGACTCGGTCTCGCGACGGTCGCCGCGTTCGCTGTGGCCCTTTGAGCGGGTCTCCCAGTCCATTCTATCACGATCACGACTCCCCTTCCTGCGCAACCAAACAACAGACACTTCAAACTAATCGTGCGTGGACCTCGAGCGACCTTCCCAGGGGGCTGGATCACTGACGCAGCTCATTCGCGCAGGCGTATTCCCACTGTCGAAACACTATCACTTGTCACACCACGATCCGCTCGCCCTCTCGCTCAGCATAGTAGCCACAAAAGGATGCATACTAGATGCCAAGAAGCTGCTGGCCTAGGTGGAGAGGGGATCTTCGATTCGCGAACAAGCTGAACCGGACAACAAGGAGCGGGCTCAGCCCGACTCGAAGAGCGCCAGAGCCAGTGAGAACCGGGACTCGATCAACTCCTTGTCGCGACGGAGGGTCAGTGCTGCCTGCAGGCTCTCAGAAAGCGAGTGACGCCGCTAGTCGGCAAAGGCCGACTCTCAGAACCGCAAAGATCATCTCAGAAAGCACTGGGCAGAGCGGTTTCTCGAGCGCCCGCTCACGTCTACTTCCCCTGCACGAGGAAGCGCGACAACCTCGCGCCGACCTGCCCGACCGCCGCGCGGCCGAGCACGCCAGCCAGGTCCCGGACCTGTCCCGCGCGCTCCAACGCCCCCGCCACGCCGCCCCAAACCCCCGCGCTCCTCTCGCCAGCGAAGCCAGTACCCTCGCCCGTCTGCGCCGTCGTCGACCCCGCCCGACGCATGATCAAGTCCTTCACCGGTCCGAGCTCGTTCAACACCTCGACGCCGGTACTACGCGCCCAAACCGAGACGGGATCCGTCCGGCCGTACAAGCTCGCGAGGTGGTCGCACGCGCTCAACACGGCATGGTTCGCGAGGTACCGCTCGCGGGCGTAGGGCTTCAGGGAGAGGTACGCGCCGAGGTCGCCGCCTTGGGAGGCGAGGCGCGCGAGGAGCGCAGAGAGGGAGCGCGCGTCGGCGAGGCCGAGGTTCAGGCCTTGACCGGCGAGGGGGTGGACGGTGTGGGCGGCGTCGCCGACGAGGACGGTGCGGAGATCCTGCGCGATCGAGACGGCGGCGGCCAGGGTCGGGTCGGCCGGTCCGCCCTCTGCCTCTGTCTGGGTCGGAGGCGGTGGCGGCGCGGCGGGAAGCCCGAGATAGGACGACGTGTGGGCGAGGCGGAGCGGGAAAGATGCGACGCTCGCGGGCTGGACCGTCGTGACGGAAGGCGGCAGGGGGTCGGCCGGGTTCGAAGGGTCATAGGTCGCCCTCGAATGGGCGACCAGGAGATCTCGGAGCCGGGCGATCGCCGCGGGAGCGTCGACGGGAGGGCGGTCGTCCGTCCCAGGCGCAGGCAGGAACGAGTCGAGGAACGCCCGGAGCTCCTCATGGGGGATTGTGAAGGCGCAGGTGACGAGCGGCGCCAAGACTTCGAGAGGCAGTGACTTGATCACAGCAGCGTATGCCGGGGTTGTGGACCAGACGAGAGAAGCATATCTGTCGGAGACCTGGCGATATAGATTATCAGTCACTCGGTTTCTCGGCTCGAGAAGGTTGCAGTGAAGGACAAACCGGTAAGAAAGCGATCGGACCCTCAGGCAAGAATCGCTGCCACCCCGTGTTCATCCCCTCGCCGGGCACCATCGGGTCGACGCTCAGCGTCGCGACGACGCCGTGACGGTCGTATGCCCAGCCAAAAGTCTCGATCTTGGAGTAGGCCTTGACCGGCGAGTTGGCGCCATCAGCTCCGATCTGATCGACCCACGGAAGACACGGTCAGCTGGCCGGGAACGCAAAGGGAGCCCCTAAGAAGCGAAGCCTGAGCGCACCAGGAGTCGTGCCCGTAACCTCCGTTCGCGACCAGACTTGCTGCGGAGGTTCAGGACCGGCCATCCACCTGCGCCGCGCTCGATACCTTCGACCCGGTGCTGATCCACGAGCTCGACCTGACGGTCTTGCGTTCCAGCGCATTCTTCGATCCTTCGCAGGGCCGCGCGCTGGAGGTTGAGGTTCTCGACCATGGTCGACATTTCCGCTCGCCTGGGGCTCAGCGCCGCCGCGAACGCTGCATCCCAGTCGTCCCCCGCCCCGTTCGAGACCTGGTTCGCTTCCGCGCGAGGAGACGAGACGATCGGGGATTGGAACTCGATCCGGGCGCCGGAGAGGCCGTCCCAGACTTGCAGTTCGCAGAGCGGTCGGGTTCTTGCCGAGTCGAGGTGCGGCCAGATGCCCGTCTCTGTGCCCAGGCGAGCGCATGAGCAGGATATTCTGAAGACCGGCTCGGATAATGTGAACCTGCTCACCGGCGAGCCAGCTCTTGTTGTCGGCGGTGATGGAGCTGACGCGGTTGCTAAAGTCGCGATCGGGCTCGGGCGCCCATTGGCGCGTAGCATCGAGTGACCCGCCCTCGATGAGCGTGATCTTGTGCGTCCTCGCAATGTCTTCCGACGAGGCTGTATGCGCAGAGACTTAGTTGGTATGGACTGGTTAGACCTGATCGAGGGAGGGGAGGGGAAACGGACCGAGAGCGGCGGTGAGCGCGAGACCGGCCGGTCCACCTCCGACGACGACGACATCGTGCTGCTCGATCTCGACGGCGCTCGAATCGGCTGCGAGCGGCGATTGCTGCGCTGCGGACGACGACGACGGATCGGAGGTCGACCGCGAGAACCAGCCGAGCGAGCGGACGGCGGCAGACGAGGTGGGCCGCGGGCGGGCACTGCGGCTGAGCGCACGGCTCGAGCGAGTGAGCATTGCTGTCAGGCTGTGCTGCCTGGAGACTTTGAGGCCTGTCAATGGTCCGCAGTATGACCGACTTGTCGAGAATCCGCTCCGGCCGATGATGAGATGTTCCTCCGACCGCTCCCTCGCAAATATCGCCATCTGGGCTGTAATTGCTAGGAGCTCGACATTATTCAGCGCAGATTAGGAGGCTCTTACGCCCACCGCTGCCTGCTTTTGCCGGGCACTCGGCACTGCTGTCCTACCGATGGCCATCTTCGGATCTGCTTGATCTCGCTCTGCCTCTCCGGTCCATTTTCGCTATCCGTGGCTTCGACATGAAGCCTGAACCTTGCGAGATGCTCCCTGGCCGGCTTGCGCCGACTTCCGAAGCTATCGAGACCTCCGACCCCACCCGCTCCAGCCCAGTCAAAAGCTCTTCGGACTGTACAACTGGCCGCCCGATTCGCGCGCTGGTGGAACGCTGAAGAAGAAAACCGAGACGGGTTTCCCCGGGCAGTCGCTGAGCTGGGCCATAGGAACTTCAATCGCTTCCGGAAAGCGGAGGAGAACCGGCTTGGAACCGCCCGACGGTTCCTCTCAGCTCGGTCTTGTCTTCAGGCCTGGTGCTTCGTGCCGCGGCAGTGCTGCGCTCCCTCGCTCACTATGGCTTTGAGCGCGGGGCATAACTCACGACGTAGTCATCGACGCCGGGCACACACGCCGGATGGTGCTCGCATGTCTCTTCCAGTGCACCGCGACTTGACCACGTCTCTCACAGTGCCCGCCGAATCGTTTTTGCTTCCTTGCACCTGCGTGCTTGAAACTGATCACGACCGGCGAGTCCTGCCGCCTTGGACGTTCCAGTCCTGCTACGGACGACACCAAGCCCTTCTGTGCCGAAGAAACCCGAGTCTGGTATTTCTCCGCCGCGCGGACTGAGCCGTCTAGGTTACCATACGCTGCAAGAGTTCGAATGAGGCCTCAGGCTCGCACATAAACGAGTCTGTATAGTGTGCGGAGATGATATTTTTTCTCGGCCGGGGCGCGGGGCGGCTGCGGTTGACTCGTCCCGACGGGCGGCGCCGCTTTGCCTGCTCGCGATTTCCAGCGCTCTTCCTGCTTGACCGCGCTCGCTCTTCCACTCGAACTTACGCACAATGGCCTCTGCATCCTCGTCTGCACCCGCCGCCGGCACCAAGGGCCGCGTCCTGCTCGCCTACTCGGGCGGACTGGACACTTCCTGCATCCTCGCATGGCTCATCGAGGAGGGATACGAGGTGATCGCGTTCATGGCCGACGTCGGGCAGGAGGAAGACTTTGAGGCTGCCCGCCAAAAGGCCCTCAAGGTCGGCGCACTCAAGTTTGTCCTCGCCGTAAGTGCAGCCCCCCCTCCGGCTCCTTATCGTACCCCCATTTCCCGCCCAACTGACGCCCTCCGCTCTTGCTCTCGCCTTGTACAATGAACAGGACTGCAAGAAGGAGTTTGTCGAGCACCTCATCTACCCCTCGGTCCAGGCCAACTGCATCTACGAGGTGAGTCAACCGGGCCGCTCCCCCCTCGGTGGAATTCCGCTCACGACGATGGGACTTGCTCCAGGGCGTCTACCTGCTCGGCACCTCGCTCGCCCGGCCCGTCATCGCCCGCGCCATGATGGACACCGTCGTCGAGGAGGGCTGCCAGTTTGTCTCGCACGGCTGCACCGGCAAGGGCAACGACCAGGTCCGCTTCGAACTCGCCTTCTACGCCCTCCAGCCCGAGGTCAAGGTCATCGCCCCGTGGCGGGACGCCGTCTTCTACGAGCGCTTTGCCGGCCGCCAGGCTCTCCTCGACTATGCCGCCGAGAAGGGCATCCCCGTCGTTCAGACCGCCGCCAAGCCGTGGTCGACCGGTCAGTCCCTGCGCTGCGCAGTCCGAACGGTACTCCTCGCTACTGGCCCCCTGACACTGCGCCGTACCCCGCAGACGAGAACCTGTTCCACATCTCGTACGAGGCCGGTATCCTCGAGGACCCGGACACGACCCCTCCCGCCGATATGTGGAAGCTCATCAACGGCCTCGACAAGTGCCCGACCACGCCCGAACGCATCTCCCTCACCTTCAAGAAGGGCATCCCCGTCTCGCTCCTGATCCACCCCGAGGGCACCGACGCCGTCGCGAGCAAGGAGGGCAAGGAGGTGACCGACCCCGTCGAGATCTTCCTGACCCTGAACGCCCTCGCCCGCAAGCACGGCATCGGCCGCATCGACATTGTCGAGAACCGCTTCATCGGCGTCAAGTCGCGCGGCTGCTACGAGTCCCCCGGCGCGACCATCCTCCGCAAGGCTCACATGGACCTCGAGGGCCTCGTCGTCGACCGCAACGTCCGCGCCCTCCGGGATCAGTTTGTCACCACCGAGCTCTCCAAGATCCTCTACAACGGTCAGTTGGCGAGACGGGTCCCCGCCTCATCGTTGAACCCCTCAGGGCGCTGACCTACGTCCCCCCACCTCGGCAGGCTACTGGTTCTCCCCGGAGCGCGAGTTTGTGCAGTCCTGCCTCGCCAAGTCGCAAGAGACCGTCAACGGCCGCGTCCGCCTCGCCCTGATCCTCGGCAACGTCATCGTCGAGGGCCGCATGTCCGAATCCGAAGCGCTGTACGACGCCGAGCAGGTCTCGATGGACTCGGTCACCAACTTTGACCCCTCGGCGACGACGGGCTTCATCGCGATCGAGTCGATCCGGTTGAAGAAGTGGGGCGAGGCGCGCCTCAAGGCCGGCGCGTCCGTCAAGCCCGAGTCGGTGTACGCGCCCCAGACGCAGATCTAGACGACGCGCGCCACCGCATGGGCTCTCGCACGTGGAGGAAAAGCAGCTTCTGCTCGCTGGGAAGATCTGCCATTGTAGTGAATAGGGTTCTCTCTCGTCTTTGTTTTCGCAATGCTCGCATACTTGCAACTCTTCTGCGCCCGAAACCGAAGAGGCCTTCGCTGGTGCATGCGAATTGGTCGTACAGGGGAGAAGGGAACGAGTGGCTACAACACGAGGAAACCGGAAGATCGAGCGAGAAAGACCGTGCGAGGGAGGAGACGAGGACTAGTTGCCAGCCTTCTTGGCCTCTTGCCGCTTGCGCTTCTCGAGGTCCTTCTTGCGCTGCTGCAGCTTGGCAGTCTGTTTTCGTGTGGACGAGCGAAAAGGAGTCAGTGTTTGGCCGCGAGCACCAAGAACTCGAGCACGCACCTCTTCGTCGCGACGGTCTTGCGAGTAGGTCATCTTCTTGTACAACCGCCTCTGCGAGTTGGTCATCATGCTCGCCTTGATTTCGTCCTGCTCCGAACGCGACTTCTTGCCTCCGACCGCCGCACTGGTCGTGGCCTTGGACCCCTGCTTCTTCGCCGCCTTCTTGGTCTCGGCCGCGAGGCGCGCCTCGAACTGTGCGGGGGCGACACATTGTGCCTCGGCCTCGAGCTCGGCCGCGTGCCGGAGGGTCTCGTTCGACGGGTCCGCCGCAGCGGCCAAGAGCGCCGGGGTCTCCTGCTCCTCCTCTGCCGCCTCGACCATCTCATCATCCTCAGCCATCTCTTCCTCGTCGTCGTCCTCATCATCGTCCTCCTCCATGGCAGCAGCCTCGATAGCAACCGCCTCGGCCGGCACGTATCCACCGCGCTCGCGGACCTCGTCCTCGTCGACGAACGGACTCAGGTGCGGCGGCAGGACCGAACCGGGCTTGTACTCGTCCGTCGGCAGCAGCGTCTTGCGGTTGATGCAGTCGATGACCCACTGCGGCTGGACGTACGCGCGCTTGCCCGGGTGAGAGGCGAACGTCTCGGGCAGGACGGGCCGGTCGAGGACGTGGTGCGTGATCCGCGGGTCGTCCTCCTTGTACGGCGAGCCGGCGCCGAGGATCGGGTCCCAGCCGACGCGGCCGCCAAAGGAGCGGATGACAAACTCGAGGGTCGGGCGGGTCACCTCGCGAGAGATGTAGAAGAAGTACGGTGCGAACAGGTCGGTCGCGGCGGTCAGCGACGACGGCTGCGTCACGCTCGTCGTCGGGTCCGACGCGTCCTGGCCAGCCGGCGTCGGGAACACGTCCAGCTCGGCGGCAGCCTCGGCCTGAGTCGGCACGGGGACCATCGCCGCCTCCTCGACCTCGCGGTCGACGGGGTTCGCGCCGGCCTTTTCGATCTCGTGGATCTGCTTTCGGACGTCCTTGGCGTAAACCCGCTTCTTCTCCTTCGTCTCGGCATCGCCATGCTCGCCGCCGGCCTCGGGCATCTCCTCGACCACGAGGCCCTTGGAGCCAGCCTCTTCGAGGAGGAGCGCGCCGATACCGGCACCGTTGTCGTCGAGGACTTGGTCGAGCTTAGGCGGGTAGACGAGGTTAATGTCGGTGTAGAGACGGTAGAAGACAAAGCCGAGCAAGGTTTGGTACAGCTCGAGGAAGGTGAGCATGATGCGGTAGTCGAGGTCGGACGGGATCGTCTGGGTGAACTGGTACGGCACGAGCCAGGTGATGGTCTGGCCGTGCACCTCGGCCTGGAAGTAGATGCCCTTGATGGACAGGAAGACCTTGCGGAGCGAGCGCGTCCGCATGACGTAGAGCTGCCACTCTGCGGCGAGCCGGGCGCAGTTGGCGATCACCGGAGCCGGCACAGTCGGGGTGGCGGGGAGGGCGGCGAACAGGACGATGAGCGAGAGGGCATCGTCGAGATCGCGCAGCGAGTCGACAAAAGTCGGGTAGCTGCACAAGAACCAGCCGATCAGCAGGGTGAGGGCTTAATGTACACGAGGAGGCGACTCACCGCTCCTTGATAATGTGGTCGAGGCGGTACGTCGGCTTCTGCTCCTCGAGGTTCTTTGCGAGACCGTACTCTCCGCGTCCGACGGCCCTCGAGAGCTTCTTGGCGAACGCCTTGTGCTCGCGGAGCTTGTGCAGGACCGGTTCGTGGAGGAGGTACTGGATGTCCTTGGCGTAATAGAACGACGCGGGTGCCGACGAGCCCTTGTTAGCCTTCTTGCGGTTCTTAGGCTCACGAGGATAGATGCCTGTATTCAATAGAAGGTGAGTTCCTTTGACCTTGATCGAGAGTGAAATCGGAGGGGTTGACTGACCCTTGAGGATGCACAGCCGGCGGAAGTCGCCGAGGGTGCACTGCAGCTTCTTGATCGCCTGATTACGCGTGATGTACTGTGGTCCGCCCGTGTATTGAGTCAGCGGCTACGGCGGAACGGCGTCGAGTCGAGTGGAGCTGGTTTGCGGCCGACTCACGTTCTTGGACGCGCCCGCCTCGCCCTTCTTCTTCATGCCATTGTGGTGGCTCTTGCGCGGTGCTGCCGTCTTGCCCATCGCACCTGAATCCTGCGTGCTACGGCCAGAGGGACGTGTGGACTGAGAGGGTCTCGACTTTCCTTCGTCTGAGCTTGCGCACCGCCTTCCGCGCCCGGATTTTCGCTCATCTCCGCGGCGACTCGCATATACACTCTCGTGTGCGTGAAACCATGCGATGCAACGAAGCGATAAACCATCTGTCCCACCCCGCACCGAATCATTCCCCAGTCTACCATGCCCGCCAGCCGTTCTGCAGCAAGCGCGCCTGCTGGAACCCAGTCCGACGCTGCTGCTTCGGCGCAACCCGACCTGTAGGCGCAGATGCGAGTCAACACCAGATGAGATCGAGCACGGAAGGACCGAGGACGTACCGCCCGTCGTTCGCATCTCCTGGCACACAAAGCTCTCCGGCGCCGTCCGCCACTCGTCCAGCTCGTACTTGCCACCCTCGTGCTGGGTCGGCTCGCGGTCCTCGCCCGCGCCAAAGAGGTCGAGCGCCAACTGCGTGTGCGACACGCCCGCATAGGTCGTGACGCACCGCGGGTTGACGAGGATCTTGGCGATCGCGTACGGAAAGTCGCGGTTCGGCAGCGAGCGCGGCCGGCGCTTCTCGAGGTGGCGCCGCCCGGCGACGGCCTTTTCCCGCTCCGAGGCTGCAGCGGCCTCGTCCGTCTTGGCGAACAGGGACCGCTTCTGCTTCGGGACCTTCTCGCCGCCACGAGCAACCTTCTCCTCCGGGGGCTCCTCCCCACCGCGCTCCTGCTTCGCGGCCTCGGCCGCAGGCAAGTCCGCATCCGCCTGCTTCCAGGCAGCAGGCCCGACGTCCGGCTTGCCAGCGAGCGGGCGCCCTCCGTTGTCCTTGACGGCGTCCCACTCGGCCGCGTCCGGCCCGTCCGCAGCTCCCTTCTGCTTCTTCGCGCCGGCGACGGCCTGCGCGCGGTGCTGCGCCGCGTCTTGAACGTCATCGTCGTCCACGAGCTTGACGGCGAGATCGATCGGCTGACCCCGTCCGTCCGGGTTGAGGTCATCGTCGACTTCGCCTCCGGCCGAGCCGGCCCCCGCAGCGGCATCGTCCCCATCCTCGTCTTCCTCATCGTACTCTTCTTCGCCTTCGTCTCCCTCCTCGACCTCGTCGGCAGCTGCCTGCTGAGCGGCGGCGGGGACTCCCGGGGCTGCAGCCCCCTTGGCAGCGTCGCCGACCGCGCCCGCCGCGGCCTTGCGCGCGGCACCACCCCGAAGCGAGCCCGCCACGTCGTTGCTCGAGAGCCCGGCGCCCGTCTCGTCGGCGATGTAGTCGCCCGAGTTGGGGTACCCGCCCGGCTTCGGGACCGCGACGGGTGCGTACGAAGCGAGCATGGCCTGGATCAGCTCATCCATGAGCGGGTGCACCTTGCGCGACTTGCCCATGCGCTCGTCCGCCGCGACGCGCTTCGCTTCCTCCTTGATGCCCTCGCGGAACGAGCCCATCCACATGTCGCGGCAGAAGTGCAGCTGCGCCGAATCCATGCACGGGCCTTCGGACCACCGCGGCGCCTGGCGGTCCGACGCCGCCGTCGTGTTGAAGACCGACTCGACGGGCGCCGAGTGGTACGTGATGCCCCAGTAGTATGACTTGTGCGGGTCGACGATGTGCGTGCCGGACTCGCAGCAGAACACCTGGAACGGCAGGTGCAGCGCGTACCGGGCTCCGCTCGCCGGGTCGTGCGGGGGCGCCTCGTCGATAGGGGACGTCGACTTGGACCCGCGGAAGAGGGAGCCGTCCATGTCGCGCGTGCGCCACCGGTCATTGTAGATGAAGAAGCCGTTGTGCTCCTTCCAGTCCATCGAGCAGACCATCGAGGCCTGGTTGACGTACGAGACGCGAATCGTCTCGAGGATGTCGTTCGGGCACGTGAAGCCCTTGAGCCAGATGACGCGCTCAAACTGGACCTTGCGACGTTCCCACAGCTCGTGCAGCGGCTCGAGGGCGAGGTTGCGCGTGTAGGCCTCCTCGAGAGGGTAGTACGACGCTGTCGGGTCGAGCGTCATGGCCGGGACGTGACGGATCCGGAACGAGATGCCGAGCAAGGTCATGACCGCCTCGGCTAGGTCGCAGATGAACGGCGTCGAATCGGTCGAGGCATAGTCGACGAGGGAGACAAAGAGGGTCTGCGGGCCGAGTCGCTTGGCGAGCTGCACGATGACGGCCAGCTGGTCGATGAGGAAGTGGTCGGCGCCGTGCACGACGAGGGCAAAGTAGTAGAGCGCGCCCGGCCGGGCGAGGTCACTCCAGTCGTCCTCTGCCTTGGACGCGCCGAACGGGCGCGTCAGACTCGAGCACGCGGCAGCAGCCCAGCCGTTGAACCCGAGGAGCTCGTCGATCGCGCCGCGGACAACCTGCTCGTCGAGGTGGACCGTCTCGGGACCGGTCATGAACGGGCGCTGGAAGCGGGACCAGAAGTCTTGCATGCCGGCCTGGATGTCGTTGTCGAACACGTCGTGGGTCTCGTCGCGGTCGATGCGGGACTGGAGGAAAGAGTATCTGCGCGTGTCGAGGGACTGGCCGGAGAGTGGGCTGCCGAGCGTGATGCGCTCAAAGATGGCCGGGTGTGCGATCTCGCCGGCGGCACTCGCGGGCTGTGGATTCGGAGGAGTTAGTATTGGCGAGACTAGACAGGCGCCCGGAGCGGCTCAGTCTGGGCAAATGGCGACTTACCCTCGAGTCGAAGAAGAACCACTTGAAGACGAGCAATCCGACCACGGCGGCTGCTATCCGCGCCGCGAAGCGCTGCTGCGGCGATACGATAATCTGTTGCATGTGCGCACACGTGCAAAAGGTTAATATATGTGCAGGAAAGCGTGGAAACCGGGCTTCGTGGGGAGGCGGAGACGGCGAGCGGAGCCAGGGCTGCACTCGGCAACAGCTACCGGGGAGCTTACCGAAGCCATGTTCGCGGTCTTTCGAGGTTGCAGCGCGCCTGCAAAGGGTTCCTTGTGCGCCTAGAGTCGCCGTTGCCGTCGTTTCGCGGGTTGATCGAGCGTGTCACAGAGCGACTCCTGGCGTACAAGCGACACAGACAGCCGACGGCTAGAACAGCACGATCAGGACTCCCTCTGACACAGAGCACGATGCGCCCGGCAGTCCAGCTGCAGCAGCGCCAGGCGAGAGCGACGAGGACGAGGCGAGCGAGCGAGGCGGGCGAGTCTCCCAAACTCTGGAGCCGGTCCGGAATTACGAAAACTATAGACCAAGGCGAGCGGAGGGGGAACGGCTTACAACCAAGACAGCTACGACTACAAGGCTAGTGGTATGCGATACCGCGGAATGCAAAGGGGGTGAAAGAAAAACATGAGATGGGGGGGCACAAATTGGTAAAGGGGAAAGTGGCCGGAGCGAGATAAGGAGAAGAGGGGTGTCCGCTGCAGGCTTGGCTGGGGAGACGGGCGGGCATCGCAGTGATGCTTTCGGAAGGGTACAGGAGGATTGAGGACAAGAGCGCGTAGGGGGAGGTCAAGAGCGGTAGTCTGCGAGAGGCGCACAGAGGTCAGTGACCAGGACGACGGGGCTCCGAACGCAGGCAATAACTAACCGGCATTGATCGAGATGTACTCGTGCGAGAGGTCACAAGTCCAGTACGTCGCGCTCTCGTCGCCCAACCCGAGCTCGACGCGGATCTCGAGGTCCTCCTCGGCGAGGATCTCGCTCGCGCGCACCTCGTCGACGTTCTCCGGCTCGCCGTTCACGAGCAGCTGCAACTCGGCCGAACCGTCGTGCGGCACGAACGAGACCGAGACCTTGATCGGGTCGATCTCAAAGCCCGGCTCCGAGTAGCCGACGGCGCAGAGGATGCGGCCCCAGTTGGCGTCTTGGCCGTGCAGGGCGCATTTGACCAGCGACGACGTCGAGATGGTCGAGGCCACCTTGTGTGCGCCTCCATAGGAAGGAGCGCCCTATAGGGGGCAGTTTCGGGAGGAGCGCGTCAGCCCCACTCAATGGGTCCAGTCGGATTCGGGTCGGAGTGATACGCACGTTCACGGTGACCTTGACGAATTTCTCGGCACCTTCGCCGTCCCGGACAATGAGCTGGGCGAGCTCGGCCGCAAAGTCGGTTAGGGCGGAGCGGAACTGCTCAAACTCGGCGGGAGTCTTTTCAGCCGAGATTTCGTTGATCCCGCTCGCGCCGTTCGCGAGCGCGACAACGGTATCGTTCGTACTCATGTCGCCGTCGACCGAGATCGAGTTGAACGACCGGTCGACGGCGTGCGTCAGGGCGGCCTGGAGGGACGCGGGTTCGATCGCGGCGTCGGTGGCAATGACGCCGAGCATGGTCGCGTGCGGCGGACCGGGCGGACCCATGTTGGGGTGGATCATACCCGCACCCTTGTCGATACCGACCATGCGCACTTCCTTGCCGCCGAGTTGGATCGTCCGCGTGCGGAGTTTCGGAAAGGTGTCGGTCGTCATGAACGCGCGGGCGCAGTCGCTCCACGCACTAAAGTTGCTCCCGAGCGTCGCGGTCGAGGTCTCGATCCCCTGGAGGATCTTTTTGATCGGGAGGTGCTGTCCGATGACTCCGGTGCTCATGACGAGCGTGCCGGTGCCGTCCGAGGACGACGAGGCCGAGAGGAACGAGTCAAGCTGGTCGCTCATGGCGCGGGCGTCGGCCATCCCCTGTGCGCCCGTAACGGCATTGGCGCAGCCCGAGTTGACGACGAGACCCCGAGCGATGCCCGACTGGCGAGCGAGGACCTCTTTGCTGACGGCGACGGGGGCGGCGACAAAGGCGTTCCGGGTGAAGCATCCGGCGGCGGAGCAGGGGCGATCGGAGATGATGACGGCGAGGTCGAGTTTGCTGCGGTCCTTCTTGACGCCGCAGTGCAGTCCGGTCGCGAGGAATCCGTGCGGGAAGCGGGGCGGAGTAGCCGCCGAGACGGGGTCGAGGGTGAAGCGCTCTGCCTTGGAGCGCTGCGGCGGCTGTGACGGCGGCGGCGACGACGACGACGACGCTTGGGCGCCTGCAGGTGATGCGGCCGACGCTGATCCCCTCGTTGCGGCTGCGTTGGCACCTGTGCCGGGCCCTGCAGCGGCTGTGGGCGCCGAGGCGGTTGCGGATGACGGCGTCTGGATCGGCGGCGAGAGGGAGAACAGGCGGGCGAACGCCGGCGCGAGGGCCGCCCGGAGAGGCGACGCCGCCTTGGGTACTCCTGCCATAGTCCGCCGGCTGTGCCTGCGGCTCTCGCAGGGCGTTCAGCGAGCGAGAAGCTGAAATTGGGCGGGGCAAGGCAAGCGACGCTCGCGCTCTTCAGAAATCGACGGACAGCTCGACGATCCGAAGGACTCGCTCTCTGCGACGTCACACGGCTGCAGGCGCGGTCTGGGCGACTCCTGGACCTACGCACGGGTCTGCTCGGCTCATTTGCCCAGTTGCCGGTCCAGGCGAGGCGAGGGCGGGTCAACACAGCGCCGCTCAGCGTCGTCCCCACCTCCAGCTCGGCTGCCGTCATACAGCCCAACACTGCCTCTCTTCGGCTCAGCGAGGACGCACGAGGATTACGCGACGGCTACAAGACTCTTCTAAACTCGGGCGGAGCTGCAGGCGAGCGAGGGCGTGGCGGAAAGCCCCCGGACGCGCAGTCGAGGTCAGCCCGACTCTTCAGCCGCGCCTGCGAGCGACGGCTTCTGACCTCCCCGTCGCTCCGAAGACAGCTACGAGAGGCTAGGCCGTAAAGGCACGCAAGGCGAGGAGCACCAGGACTGCCCCGTCGCATCGATCGCTCAGTCCTGCGCGTCCTCTATCCCTCCGACCAGTCGCCCGACCAAGACGCCCCGCCCGCGCCATGTCAGCCTATCGTGACTTTCAAGATGTCCTCGCCAAGCTCGAGTCGGATCGCATCAAGGAGCGCAGCGAAGGCGTCGCCCGCTGTCGTGCCTTTCTCGCCTCCAAACGCAACTTGACCGCCCTCTCGCAAGATCAGCGCAACTCGTGGATCCAGGCGTTCCAGATCATGTTCAGCGTCGTCATCAAGGAACGCAACTCGTCGGTGCAAAAAAAGTCGGCCGCGACCGATAAGCGCCTCGAAGAGGCGACCCAGCTCGTCCGGTTCGCCGCCGAAAAGCTCCGCCTCCTCGTGAATCGCAAGACCGCCAAGGCCATCACGACGCACTTGACCCAGATGTCGGCCATCAACGGCAAGCTCCAGTCGTACGCCTTGACCTACATGAAGGCCCTCCGGACCTTTCTCGGCTACGCCCCGCACCTCGAACACCTCGACGAGCGCATGTGGACCGACATCGTCATGCTGTGCTTCTCGGCTGTCCTCGGAGACAGTGTCCGTATCGGGCAAGCCTTTGCCGACGACGTCGCGATGGACATCGACGATGAGGACGGCGCTGGACCGATCGGAGCCATGCAGGCCACCGCCGCCGAAGAAGTCGCTCTCCCCGCTGCGACCAAAAAGACGGCGGGTCCGACCGACATCGAGCTGCTCGGCGTGATCGAAGTCGTCTTTCGCTCGCGCGGGTCTCCCTTCCTCACGTACGCGCAGGCCATCTTTCGCAAGTTCCTCCGCTTCTTCCGCCTGTTCCCCTCAGAGACGAGCGCGCACCTGTCGGCCGTCGTCGCGCTCAATCGAGCTTTCGCCGAGATCGACCTCAACGACCAGCGCTCTATGAGGCAAATCGGTCCCCACCTCTGGCCGCACCTCCTCGCCCTGTGGCCAACCAAGAACGCTTCCCTCAAGGAGCAGCTCGTCATGGCGCTCCGGTACCTCTTCCCGTTCGTCGTCCCCGTCGCTGCGCACGCCAAGCACACGTCCGAACGCGAAGTCGTCGCGCGCGCAAAAGCCCTGTTCGAAGCCGTCCTGTCCGAACCGACGATCCGCTGGCGCGAAGCGTACGAGCTCGACATCGACCACCTCGGTCTGGGCATCCGCGCCGAGCTTCGGACGCAGCCTTTCCAGGCCCTGACGTTCCGCATCGGGGCGGGCTTCGACGACAAGGATGCGATCGCTTGGAGCGTGGCGGAGCTCGGCGCCGATGCGCTTGCGAGGATCTACGGCATCAGTGGGGCGCTGCCGGATCGCCGCGACGAAGAGGCGGAGCTGCTCAGTCCTGTACAGCGGGGCAAGCGCCGACGAGTGCGTCCCTCACTGTGTCTGGCCATTTTGCACGAGAAATCTGACGGGCATGACTTCTTGCGCAGCTGGACGATCCGCTCTCGAGCTTGCTCGATACCCTGAGCGACCCCTCTCTGCCCGCCAACGTGCAGGCCTCGCGCATCCAGCTCCTCTGCTTCCTGATCGACAAGCATTGGGTCGAGCTGTCGAGCGAGGCGCGAACCCGGATCGAGGATGCGCTCGTGCCCCTGCTGAGCGCAAGCGACGTTCAGGCGCAGCGGTGGGCATGCATGCTGGCGGCAGGCGTGGTGCACGCCGCAGGCAGCTCACCGCCTGAGTCGCCTGACGCGCCGGACAGACCGATGCGCCGGGCCCGCGAGCCATCGGGGTCGTCCCGCTGGGATCAGATCTGGCAACTCGCGCTCCGCAAGATGTCGTCGAGGACCGTCGCGCGAACAGCCGCCGACCTCGCCAACGCCCTCCTCGCGCACGACTGCGTCAGCCCGGCCGTCATGTCGGACTCGATCGAAAAGTTTGTCAAGGATCTCGACGTCCAGACGCTCTGTTTCCCTTCCGAGGCCGTCTGCCTCTTCTTCGAATGGGTCCTCGCCATCTCCGCCAGCGACGCACGACTCGTGCACCTGCATGCGGCGGACAAGGTCATCTCCTGGCTCGCCGGCGGTTGGGGCCCGCTCGATGGCATGCACCGGGCGCACGCCTACGGCCAGCACCGACCGCACGCGGATCCGCTCTCCGTCTCAAGTCTGACGAGCCTTATCGGTCGACTCAGCGGACTGTCCGACGTCACACCCGGAGAGGAGCCTTACCTCGTGCCGGACTGTCCGATCGCGACGATGGCGATCGAGCTGAGCGACACGTCGCGCATCCGGGACTACCTCGACGCCAAGATCCCGCCCTATCAGCGGGATGGCGCAGCGCACGGTCCGAAGCTTCGTGCGCCGGTCGACTTTGACGCGACGTGTGGAGCGCCGGAGGACCTCGCGCACAAGACGCCCCGCCGGACCTCGGCCTGGCTCTTCAAGACGCTGTCCACGCTGCAGGAGGCGGCCAGCTCCGATGCGCACTGGACGAACATGTCGGTCGAGCAGGTCCGCAGGCACCTCGACCTCGCTTCCCTGGCGCTGCTCGTCGAAGGCGTCTTTGCGACGCACGACATCCCACCGAATCGGCGCCTCGTGCGCGAAGCCGCCAACTTGATCGGAACGCTGTCCCCGATCCTCACCCTCGGTCGGTGGTCCTCCGAAGACCGCGCTAGGTTGCTGAGCGCCCTCTCCCCGATCCTGGTCCGGCGCGAGCGAGACGTGCCCCCGATCGAGTACCCGGTCCTTCTCGACCCCGGAATCGCATCGGACCTCCCGTCTCGCCTCATGCCGCAGAAGACCGTTCAACCAGCGACGTTTGCAGCTGCACAAGGATCTCTCGAGACGCTGCTCGCCGTCTGGAAGAACGACGAGGTCCGCCGCATGCTGGACGAGCTTCTCGCCGCTGTACGGTTCCTCCTCACAAAGGACGCCGAGAAAGGGCCTTCGCCAGACGACGACGTCGCGCCGATCGAACCCACCCAGGCAACGCAGCGAATCAAGGCCCTCGAGCAGACGCAGCGCGAGGACGACTTTGAGGAGGTGAGGGTGGGTTCGGGCCGGGCGCTCGAAGTCGGCGACCCGGACGGAGGGAGCAGCACATCACGCGCGGCACAAGCCGTCATCGGTTCTTGCGTCGACATCGCGATCTCTGACGAGATGGCTGCCGGAGCGTCCCACAAACCGGCGAGGCTCCGCGAAGTCCTCGACGCCATCGTTGCTGCTCTGACCGGCGACGAAGCCATCGCTATCGCCGAAGAAGCTTTTGCCGCCGCGCGCAGTGGTCTTGCGACGATCGGGCTCGCTCAGGCAGAAGCCGTCCTCGAGCACATCGGCGGGGAGCTCTTGCCGGATTACCGCTTCGCTCGGAGCGAGCGGTGCGCCCTCGTCGTTCTACAGTTCCTCGAGTGCACGGCGCACCTCTGGGTCAACGTCGACACGTCTCATGAAGACTTTGCCGCGCGTGTGCGAGCCGTCATCGGCTGGATGATCGAGATGCTCCGCAAGAAGACCCTGACTGCCTGGCGCGTACGGTTGTGGGTACGTGTGCACCCCTTGCAACATTCACAGGCGCGATTCCTGACCCCCCATGATGCGTGTGCAGTTCACGTCTTTCCTCAACTTCTACCTCGCCCACGACCCGAGCCAGCGCAACTGGGACCTCCACGGCAGCGCACCTCGGAGCGAAGACAGTCGCATCATCACGCCGACGACCATCATCCCCTTCATGCTTACAGACGCCGACTTCCGCGTGCGGTTCCTGGCGACCAGCTCGGTCGCGAAGCTTTTCGAGCTGTGCACCGTCCTCGGTCTGTCGGAGGACACCCTCTTCAACGACATCCGCGCCAACATGGCCCTGAACGTCAGCGAGTCAGAGCTTGTGCTCACGCAGACTCTCTGTAACGCCAACATGATCATCGCCGCCGGAAGTCGCCGCCGCGCGCCCTACCAGCTCCTCGTCCGTCTCAGCGCCGAGAGCGATCTCGGCGAGGTCACGATTGCCACCCTCAAGGGCGTCGCCGAGCGCCTGGGATTCCCCTCGCTGCGCGAATTATACCTGTACTACGCGCGGTACCTCACCTGGTTCGATGTCCGAGCTGCCCAGACGAACCCAAGCGCCGACCTCGCTCAGCGCCTTCCCTACCGAGCGTGCGGCTTCGATACGCTCCGCGATGCCAGGACCGCCGACGTCAAGCGGACGGCGAGCTGGCTGCTGCAGTATGACGAGGCAGTCGAGGCGTTCTTCACTGTCTGCGAGGTCATCGGTCGCACCCCGGAGGAGGTGGCCCTCGATTGCTTCGGCGAGACGGCGGCGCTCGCATTAGTGATGGGTCAACCGGCGACATCGCGCCTCGCCGATCGGGTGAGCCAGCTGGCACATGGCGCCAGAGCTCGCGACGCGGATCAGCAAGAGCGCCTGCTGAACTCCGCTCTGGACGAGATCGTCGCAGAGATCCTCCTACTCGCTTGGTCCGGAACATGGTCGCCTGGCGCTCCGGCATGCCTCAAAGACGATTCGCGTGCGGCGAAGGTTTTCGCCGAACTCACGCAGCTACCCGAGGCGCTCGTCGTCAGCACGGAACCTCCCCCACCTCATTTTCCGCCGGAGCAGGTCGTCGCCGCCGCGAGGTGGCTCGACCAATCTCGACACGTATTCAGCACGCCCGCGATTGTGCTTTGTGTCGTTCAACGGCTGCTCACCGCTGTTCTTCGAGCTCCGTTTGTCTCCGAGCGCTACCGACGACTGCTGGCTCTCGCGCTGGCACTCGCGCTCGGCCATCGCAGCTTGGCAGACGCCGATATCCTCAGTCTCCTCGCCGACGGTCTTTTGACCTGCCTGCCCGACGGCGACTGCACCGCCCTTGTCGCTCCTATGCTCGCCTGGACGATCGACGCTCTCCTGCGATCCGTCTGGCGCTCGAGGCCGGGCACGACAGCTTCGCATAGACTCTGCGAGCAACTCGGGCAGGCTGCGCCAGCTTGCCAGGCCGCGCAGCGTCTGGCTCGCGAGGAGCGAGACCGGGCGGCTCTCGACGGCCTGTCCCGAGTTCTCGAGGACAGCGTCCAGAAGATGCTGGAATTCGGCGAATCTTCAGTCGCCGAGGTGGTTCTGCTGTGGCCGAAGGAGCTCCCTGCCTTGGCGTCGATCAGCATCGACCACCTCTACCGGGCCCTGACGTCGAACTTTTCGCCGGCCGACAAGTTCACGGTGGTCAGCCGGCTGGTCGGCCATCCGCAATACCAGGATGTTTTGCGGAGGCCGGATCGCGGCAGGCTGGTATGGCACCTCATGCGATCGATCCGGTCGGACCGCTCGAACAAGGACGAGGACTGCCTTGCGTTCGCGCGCTTGCTTTACGACCTCGGCGGCGAGTACGAGGCGCCCGTCGTAGGCGACCCAGAGTACAGAGACGTCGAGACAGCAGGCGTGGCGAGGCCGGAGACCCTAGAAGGCGTCAAGAAGCTCGTCCTCGAACGCGTCGCGCAGACCATCTCCTGCCGAGACAGTCGTTCAGGCGATGCCGCCTTCCATGCTGCGAGGCTCCTGCTGTCCACCGATGATGCCTCTACGCTTCTCGACGGCAGCGCAGACGCCTGTGCGCATACCGAGCTCCTCTCGAAACTGGCTTGGCCCTCCCTCCGTCGGGGCGATCGATTGCGCCGCCCATCTGGGCGATCGCTGGACGAGTTAAAATCGAACGACTGGCTCATCGTGACGGGTGACGCCGACAAGTGGGCCCAAGCTTTCGGCGAACTCGTCGCCGACAGTCTTGCCGAGCGAGATCTTTTCTTCGGCCAGCTTGCCATCCTCATACAGCAAAGCCCCGCCTTCGCCCGCGAAGCCTGTCCCGTCTTATGCCATGCCGCCCTTCTTACTGGCGCTGCGACCGATAGCGACGACCACGCCGCCGCCTTGTCGACGTACTTCGCGCGCTTGCTTGCTTCGCCCATCGCCGCTGTCGAGACGGTCGGCATCGTCGTCGAGACGGTGATGAATCTGCGCAAATACGCACATCCCGACATCCATGCGGCTCAGCCCTCGCGCTTCGATAACTGGTTCCGCCTGCCGTGGCTTCTGGTCGCAAAAGCCGCCTCGCGGACCGGCCTGGATCATGCAGCGCTCCTGTGCCTCGAGCTCGCCCACGAATATGACCACCTATTCGCCTCCGATGCGCCTGGTCGCGCCTCTTCTAAGGACGACGACGAAGCTGCTCAAGATCTCCTTTACACGATCTACGAGCGGATCGACGAGTCGGACGGATTCTACGGTCGGGAATCGCCGGACGTCCGTGAGGCACTAGTCCGACGCTACTGCCACGAGCACAACTGGGAGGGCGCCTTCAGGACGTATGGCGCGCAGCACGAGTCGCGCTCCTTCGGGCCCGAGCTTGGGATGCGCGGCTCCCCGGCGACGGGGGGCGTCGTCGAAGCCCTTTCCTCCTTCGGCTTCAACCGTCTCGCTCTCGATATCTGGCAGCCGGCGCGCCTCAGCGGGCAGCTCACCGACTCGGGCGTCGACGCAGAGCTCCCGTATGAGCTGGCCTGGAGGACGGACGTCTGGGACCTCCCGATTGAGCGCGGCTCCGAGAGTTCTCCGAGTGCAGCCTTGTACGCGGCTCTCAGGGCCCACCGCGTCTCCCGCTCGCCAGCGACGGCCCACGATACTGCGCTTCAGCTCCTGTCGAGTCAAGTCGCGAACCTAGGCCGCGTCTCGCTCGAGTCGCCCACGCCGGACCGGCGGACGCTGTCGACAATCCTCGCCTTGCGCGAGGTCGTCCAGGCCGATACTGCTAGCGCATCGGAAGGCGAGCTTGAGGCTCTCTCGCAGATACCGAAGTATATCCAGTGAGTCGTGCCCGGCGACACCGGCGACACCGCTTCATCGCCTCGCGGATTTGAGGTCACCGCTAATCAAGCTTCTCTTTCAAGATTCGAGAACGCCGAAAAGGTACTGTCGACTCGTAACAGTATCTTGCGCGGCGCGCGCAACCGTGAGCAGGTCGAGCAAGTCGGCGACGACTTTACGAGCGAGCTCTATCGCCGAGCGACTACTGCCCAAGCTGCATGCTTGCTCGAGCTGTCGCGGCGCGGCCGAGCACATGGTCACTTGCAGACCTCACTGAACGCCGTCACTGCGGTAAGACTCGTCGTCGACCCGGCGCGGGCGCTCAAGGTCGACGAGGAATTTGCCCAAGTCCTGTGGGCACAAGGCGAACACAAGACGGCGATCAAGCTTCTTGCGGACGTACAGAAACGGTCGCCACAGAAGTCGGCCTTGCTCTTCTCTCGTTTAGTAAGTGGTATGATCTCAACTGGATCGGCTGTATCGGAACTGACATTGCGCTCTTACCTGCAGGGAGAGTGGACGGCAGACGCCCAGCTGCACGGATCGAAGGAGATCTTGCAGGAGTACTTCGACCCCGCTGCGCGCGCACTGGAGCGCAACGCCGACCCCGACGAGCGTGGGCAGGTCTACGCCGCGATCGCTGTCTTCGCCGACGCCCAACAGGAGGACTTGCGAGACGTCGCTCGCGATCGCAGCGCTCGATTCTCTGCCTACCAGCGACGAAAAAAGATCGAGCTAAAGGAGATGGAGCGCCGTCTGCAAGACGGATCGCTCGAGAGCGGGGACCTCAAGAGGACGAAGAGGCAGGCCGAGGAGCACCTCGACGATGATCGGCGCCAGCTCGAAGAGGCTCAACAGCTCGCGCGCGATATGCTGTGGAGGGCGCTCGACAGCTACGCCCATTGCCTTACCGCTAGCGATAAGCACGACGATCGCATCTACCGCTTCTGCGCACTCTGGCTGGCTTGTGCCGACGACGAGGACCTTCACGCCCGGCTCAAGCAACCACTCGCGAACGTGCCGTCGCACAAATTCGTCTTCCTTGCGTACCAGCTTTCGGCGCGTCTCATCAAGAGTCCGAAGCCGAGTCCGTCCTCCGCCAACATTTCGAGCCTAGTCTTCCGGCTCTGCACGCAGCACTCTTTCCATTCGCTTTACCCCGTACAGTCTCTGCGGGCTCCCGACGCGGCCACAAATGCCTCTGGACGGTTTAGCCGGCGCTCTTCGACCAGCCGCGAATCGAGCGTCGGAATCGGGTCGAATAACAGCCGGGCTCAAGCGGCGACGGACATCCTCGAAAAGGCTCGCCGCAATGAACGTCTGCGACCCCGCATCGAGGCGGTGGAGCTTGCCTGCGCGGCGTACGCCGAGTGGGCATCGTTCGACCTGAAGTCTCACGGCCCTTACCTCGTCAACTCGTCCGACTCGCGGGTCCTGAAGAAGGGCCCTCTGCCCATCGCAAAGACTCTGAAGATCAAGACGCACGTCCGCGACTTGCCGATTCCCGTCACGACCTACGACCTCGCTGTCGACCCGACGGGAACTTACGCCGACTCGACCTTCCCGAGCATCGTCAAGTACGACGACTACTTCGATACCGCTGGCGGGATCCATCTCCCGAAGATCGTCGTCTGCCGCGGCAGCGATGGCGTCGCCTACAAGCAGCTGGTCAGTTTCTTCGCTCGGGCCCAGCATCCGTAGGTGAAGCTTACCGTATCTCTCGCGAATTGCAGTTCAAGGGCGACGACGACATTCGCCAAGACGCCGTCATGGAGCAAGCCTTCGGCCTCGTCAACTCCCTCCTCGCGAGGGACGAAGGCGGTCGGCGTCGCAAGCTCCGCATCCGGACCTACAAGGTCGTGCCGTTGCAGAACCGGAACGGACTGCTCGAATTTGTTCGCGACACGGTTCCACTCGGAGCTATCTTCCAAGGCCTCTACGAGTGAGCGGCAATCGCTATTCTCTCGCAGTGAAGAGCTCGAGCTAACGCCCGGGGTCCGCAGCAAAATGGCGCCGAACACGATCCGCAAAGCCCGCGACAGCCTGCGCCTGATTGAGTCGAAGTACAAGTCGTCCTACGACCGGCAAGTGCCGCTCAAGGACACCCAGTTCCGGCAGATCCTCCAGGAGACTCCGCCACTATTCCGACACCATTTCCGGCTCAAGCACAAGGTCCCCGCCCTCTGGTTCGACATGCGCCTGAACTACTCGCGCAGCGTGGCGACGACGTCCATCATCGGTCACGTCGTCGGGCTCGGCGATCGCCATGTCTCCAACATCCTGATGGACGAGGCCCGCGGCGAGCTCGTGCACATCGACCTCGGCATTGCCTTCGATCAGGTTCGTCCACGTTCTCTCAGGGCTTGATTCACTGTCCTACAAAGTATCCTGACGATGCGACGCGGTCAACAGGGCAAACGGCTCCCAATCCCGGAGCTGGTCCCCTTCCGCCTGACGCAGAACCTCGTCGACGGGTTCGGCATGAACGGCGTCGAGGGCGTCTTCCGCCGGTGCTGTGAGGAAACTCTCCGGGTGCTGCGCGAAAGGTCGAGCGTCATCATGACGGTGCTCGAGGTCTTCAAGCACGATCCGCTGCAGAACTGGTGCGTGGAGCGCCGACTTTCGAGTCGCCTGCCGAGGTTCTTCTGTAGCCTAACGAGCCATGCTTTTCGATCAACAGGGCCGTTTCGGCCGAGATGGCTAAGCGCATCCAGGGCTCGAGCGACGTCGACGCCGAAGCGCTCGACGAGCTGCCGGACGACGCAGACCGCGCCCTCGCCATTATTCGCGGCAAGCTCGATGACCGCCTCAGCGTCGACTATACGGTCAACAAGTTGATCCAGGAGGCGACGGACGAGACTCACCTCGCGAGGATTTTTTCCGGTACGTCAAGGTTGGCTCCGCGACCGATAGAGGGCCGAAAGCTGACGCTTACCGGCTTTGTACAGGCTGGCAACCGTACTTCTGAGTGCGCTGTATACCCCTCGCAGAGTTCTGCCTCGATACCTGTAGCATCTCTACCCGCATGATACCGCGCTCCGCTTTGCGGCGCTTTCCTCTCGCACCTCCCGCATGCAATACTTTCAGAACCTCGACCTCCTTGTCGACATCTCGAGAGCGCCTTTGTACATGCTTGCTTCTATGCGGGCTGACTGCTAATCTATAGAGAGCGATCATAGCCAAGGGGTGGATCAGGTCCGGGACTCTTCGAACCGCTGTTCCCAGTGTTTCTGGCCAAACATCTTGGCCGCGACATAGGCGGTCGGTTCTCCGACGAACGGACTTGCGCCTCCGGCGAGGAGCGCTTCGATGACCTGTGCCGGGCGGCGAACGAAACGGTCAGCGGACGGAGGGGGCGAGACTTTCTTCGAGAGGGCAGTGGACTTGCGTCTGCCTCGTTCTTGTAGACGGCTCCGGAGAGCGGCGATTGTTGCCGGTCGTTCAGGCGACTGGATGAGACGGGTTTGCGGTGATGAGTAATGATCCAAGCTGCGGTCGGGCTTCCTCCGAGAGGGTAGGCACGCACTTGGGGTCGGCTCCGTGTTTGAGCAGAAGCTTGACGACGTCGGCATGGCCGTGATACGCGGCGAGCATGATCAGAGTATCGCCACTCTGCGCAGTCGCAAATCGTGAGCGCAAGGGTCCTCCGGTACCGGCGGCACTGGGCAAGGATGACGAAACCGGATCCAAAGCGTACGGAGTTGGTGAGATTGGCGGGCAGTCCGGCTTCGAGGGGCGCCTGCATGAAGGCGACGTCGCCCTTTCTTGCGGCGTCAAAGAACTGCGCAAGGTGGATAAGTACATATGCTGTGGCGACGGGGATGATGAGGACAAGGTGAGGGTGCGCACCTGCAGGGCATACTCGATCGTCTCCGGAGCGAGCCCGGTCGCTGCAGGCTGGGAATCCGGTGCAGTCTGCTGTGCTGTGTCGCTCATCGTGTGGTGTAGAGGCGAGAGCGAGTCGAGCAGTGCGCGTCTCGGCCGACAAACTTCGGCAGGAGCACAAACTTGCCCACATCCAACTTTCTCCACTTCTATAGCAACGGCAGAACACCCAACGCTCCCAGGACGCTGCCATGGCTGTAGGTAGCTGGTCTGAAATTCCTAGAGACCCGTACTAACGCTCAACGGGCCGATCGCAGGACGGGCGGTACTCGTGGGTCAACATGTCGACCGAACGCGCGCTGCACCTCGTCGACGCAGACGACGAAGACGATCTCGACGACTGGGACTTGCCAGACGACGGTCAGTCGAGCGCCGGGCGGCGAACACCTCTAAAGCGCTCTGACTCTTGTTCCGGTGCGGTCGACAGATATTCTTGTTCCGGCGCATCTCTTGCCGCCGTACCAGGACGAAGACGACGACGGTGCGTTCATGAAGCGGGCGTAAGGAGATTTCAACGACTGACAGTCCCCTCCGCACCGCCAGCCCTTCCGTCCCAGGCGCATCCGTCGTATCCGTACGGAAACCCTTACAAGAACCACGCCTTTGCGCCGACCTCTTCTGGTTCGACCACCGCCCGCACCCGCCCTTCCTCCTCCGCTCATCACCTCTCCCCCTTCGCCCACCCCCTGACGCACTCCGCCTCCCTCGCGACGACCCTCCCCGCGCTCGAACTCCGGCACCTCTTCGAGCGCACGACCTTCGGCGACCCGCTCGACCGGCAGTGGCCCGAACTGAACCTCGCGAGCATGTTCGGACCAAAGACGCGCGTCGAGCTCGAGGAGGACCGCAAGTCGAGGGATGCGCTGTACAATACGCACGGAGATGCGGGCGCGCCGGCGGGGCAGAACGCGGCGGCCGGGGGCGGAGAGCCGGATCCGGACGACGGAGAGGTTGGACAGGGAGGTGGTGGAGGCGCGAACGGGAGAGGAGCGGCGCGGACGCAAGAGGAAGTGCGCGAGGTGGCCGCCGGAGAGCCGATGCAGGACGACGGACAGTAATTGTCTCCGAAGCTCTCTCCTGCCCAGCCCGTATCTTCTGCTTCTCACTCAGAAGTACTCCCCGTCATGTTGTCGTAACAATATCACTTTACACGGTACCGCGACGAGTTCCCTAGAAAGGCGACTTGTCGAGCGGCAACGGCGTGTGCTGGAACGGCTTCTGGCCCGGCCCCGAGCCAAACGCTGCCGTGCCGTGCCCCTCCGCAGAAGTGGACCGGACCTGGTACTTGTAGATGACGAGCTGGGCGGCACAAGTTGCGGGGTCAATGTTCCGGGCCACGCCTCAGCGAAACCGACTCGACTCACCCCTTCCAGTCCGACCGGTCCGCGCGCATGCGTCTTGCCCGTCGAGACGCCCACCTCGGTCCCGAACCCATACCGGAACCCATCCGCGAACCGCGTGCTCGCATTGACGTACACGCCCGCCGAGTCGATTCCGCGACTGAACGCGCGCGCGTTCGCGTCCGACTCGGTCACGATCGCGTCCGTGTGGTGCGACGAGTGCGAGTTGATGTGCGCGATGGCGGCCGAGAGGGACGGGACGGCTTTCACGGCAAGGACCAGGTCGAGGAACTCGGTGTCGTAGTCCTCCGGGGTCGAGGCTGACACGAGAGAGGAGAAGCGGAGGTGGGACGAGGCGGAGGGGGAGAGGGCCGAGAGGGTCGCTTCGTCGCAGCGCAGAGCGACGTTGGCGGTCAGGAGGGCCGCTGCGAGTTTCGGCCAAAGAGTCGGGAGGAGCGCTTCGTGGATGAGGAGGGTCTCGGCCGCATTACATGCCGCCGTGTAGGTGGTCTGTCGGCAAGTCGCGTCAGCTCTTGCCCGTCATCCCTGCAGGTACGGCGCTCTCACTTTGGAGTCCACCACGACGTTGATCGCCTTTTCCTCGACTGCGCTCTCGTCGACAAAGACGGCACACAAGCCATCGGCATGTCCCATGACCGGTATCCGCGTTCCGTTCTGAATGCTCTTGACGAGGCTGTTGCTCCCGCGCGGGATGACAAGGTCGATGTACCGGTCCTGCGAGAGGAGCGACGCGATCTCGGACCGGGTCGAGACCGTCTGGATGTATGCGGAGGGGAGCTGCGTCGTCGCGAGCGCAGACTGGATAACGCGCGACATGACATTCTGCGTGTGGATGGATTCCTTGCCACCCTTGAGGATGGCGGCGTTTCCTGCGAAATGTCGTCGGGCGTCAGGACCTGAAGCGTGCGGAGGCGCAGACTCCGGAGACTGACCGGACTTGATAGCGAGTGCGGTGATGTTGGCGATGACTTCGGGTCTTGCCTCGAAGATGATGAGGAGGACGCCGATGGGGCAAGTGACACGGTGCAGTTCGAGCCCGTCGTCGAGCGTCCGGGCATATGTGACCTGCCCGGTCGGATCCGGCAGACTGTCGACGTCGAGGATGCCCTGGAGCATGGAGTCGTACTTGTCCGGCGAAGACTCGAGGTCGAGGCGCTTCAGGAGGGACGAGGACATGGATCCGGCGGCGACCTGCTCGCGCGCAGCCTGCGGTCGTCCGGTCTCGGGTCAGTGTGCTTCCCCCGGGCGCTCCCTGAGTAGCGCTCATGACTTGCCTCGATGTCCTTCCTGTTTGCGTCGAGGATTTCTTGCTTTGCGCTTGTGAGGGCGTCTTTGAAGGCGATGAGGGCGACATGGCGCTCGTGAGCGTCGAGGAGCTGACTCGCCGTGAACGCGTCCCGCGCTGCCTGTGCCAGCGCTGTTGCCGGATCGTGGGATGCCATGGTAGTTTGTACGACTGCTGACAGAGTCAGGAGATAAGCGGCGGTGCGGCGGTGTAGCCCCCCACACGGACCAACGCCAGAAAATTTCCCGCGGCGATGAAGTCTCGCGGCCGCGAGTCAACCGCAACCTCGCTCACAGTCTTCTCGAGGGTGCATAGAGGGACGAGCTAGAGCTGTAGGAGTCTACGTTACTTCGCTGCTCGAGCCTGCCCTGCTCCGGAGCCTGGAAACCTTCACATGCCGCCGGCTTCATCACCTCGAGCTTTCCGCTCCTCACAGGCCGGCCCTCCGCTATAGACTCGTAGGCGGGTGCTTTCGGATGAGCAGGCTGCCCGAAGCTGTCCTCGTGACCCTTTGGCCGACCCGACCCGGCTGCAGAGGCATGCCCAAGGTGCCTCCTGCCGCCTCGACTCGCTGTAGGACCCCCGTCCCTAGCTCCGCGTCCGGCCTCAAGCTGCTTCATGACCGTTCGCGGAGACTGTCTCGGAGCATCCGATCCGCATCAGCTTGCTGCTCTCAGTGCTCGGAATTCGGAAGATCGTCGCGGATCTGAGCCCGACCGTCGTGACGGGTCAGATACGGATTTCTGCAGCGCCCGCGTGCTCGCTCGGCTTCTTCTCGCGCTACTGAGATCTTCCCCCGGCGCCAGCTGAGAGGTCTTGTTTGACGCATCGTCTCGCGCATCAGGCGCACAGAATCGGACGGGATGCATGATGGGCGCACGTCTCCGGCTGCGGATCTTGTCCCGCTCCCCTAAGTCGGCGCAGGCCTCAGGCTGGTCAAACGCTTGAGGCCGCCCGACAGAACGGTCTCCCACTTCAAAAGCTGTAAGAGATCCTGATCCGGTTGACAGTAGGCTGAAGTAGCGTCGTCACAGCATGCCCTATCGACCTGTCTGCCCTGACGTAGTCCTGCCGAGCCGCGTCTGCAGGCAGCCCTGCGGCGGGGCTGAAATCCAAGTTCCCCCTTCAACAAAGAAAACAAGATGATGCAGCATTCTACATTATTAGGTGCTCGGCGTGCTCAGGACTGCCGGCGAACTCCGAAACACATCGATGTCGGGCGTGAGGCGTCCGTCGCCCACGGCCAAGCGAGCGGTGGGGACCGATCCGCGCTCTCTTCGAAAGCTGATCAGTCTTGCAACAAAGGGTCCTCCGCTAGCTAGCGATATGCGATCACAGCATATAGCGAGCAGAGCGCCGAAGTGCGGCCGGCGCTTGCCCGTTGGCGTCATCGATCCCCCACCCGAAGCCGGGCGCCGAGCGATCTCCCGAAGTGGACCTTCAAATTCTTCCCGCCCGCAGAGCTCACTACGTCCACGACTCGCTATCCCTGCTTCCCCTTATACTCTGCTTCTCTGCTCTTGGACTCTCGCTCGACTGCTCAACTTTTGCTTCGACTCCAGAGCGCACGCTTCGCGATGAAGTACACCCTGCTCAGCCTGGCGGCTGCGGCTACTTCCGCTTCCGCCGCCGCCATCAGCTCCCTGGCGAGTTCCGCCGACGCCAACGCCGCCTCGACGGCCTCGTCCGCGCGCTCCGCCGTCCAGACCGCCTCGGTCTTCTCGGGCAGCTACCCGACTCGCTCCTTCGCCACCGGGCTCTCCGCCTCGTCCGCGACGGCGTCCAACGCCGGACCCTACGCCTCATCGTCGTACATGATGTCGTCGTACTCGTCCTACATGCCGAGCTCGTCGATGGCCTCCTCGACGATGTCCATGAACGCCTCCGCGACCGCGAGCGCCACCGCGACCGGCGCCGCCGGCGGCGGTTCCGGCTCCGGCTCCTCGTCGTCGTCGAGCTGCAAGCCCAACTCGGTCCCCGCGTCGGCGACGGTGCTCCCGAACCGTCCCGTCCCCACCGGAGAGGTGATCCAGGGCGACTACACCGGATTTTACCGGCCGCAGGTCCACTTCTCCCCGCCGAAGGGCTTCATGAACGACCCGAACGGCTGCCACCGCGACGACAACGGCACCTGGCACCTCTACTACCAGTATAACCCGTACGGCTATGTCGCTGGCAACCAGCACTGGGGCCACGCGACCTCGGATGACCTATACTCGTGGCAGAACCAGCCGATTGCGATTTACGTGAGTTCGTCGCGGTACGGCTGCGCGCGACGCTTCTGACCACTCTCTGCCTCCACAGCCGCCGAACTCTACGACGCAAGTGTTTTCCGGAAGCGCCGTCATCGACAAGAACAACACGTCCGGCTTCTTCCCGAACCAGACCGATGGCGTCGTCGCAGTATACACCTTGAACTCCCCGACGCTCCAGGTCCAGGAGATCGCCTACTCGCGCGACGGCGGCTACAGCTTCACGCCATACGCGCAGAACCCCGTCCTCGATATCGGTAGCAGCCAATTCCGCGACCCGAAGGTGCGACACATTTCCACCCTCCTTGCTCTGAGCTACTTCCGGACTCGCACTGAAACGATTTGGCCTCGCAGGTCTTCTGGTACGAGGACCACTGGGTCATGGCCGTCGCCCTCGCGAACGACTACGTCATCCAGATCTACACATCGCCGAACCTCACCTCCTGGGACTTCGCCTCCAACTTCTCGCACCACGGCTTGCTCGGGCTCGCGTACGAGTGCCCGAATCTCATCGAGGTGCCGTACAGGGACGAGGAGGGGAAGAAAGGTTGGGTGATGTACATCAGCATCAACCCCGGTGCACCTCTAGGCGGGTCCGTTGGCCAGTACATGCCCGGAGACTTCAACGGCACTCACTTCACCGCCGTCGATTCCGCTGCACGCATCGCGGACTTTGGGAAGGACCTCTACGCCGAACAGTTCATGGCGAACGTTCCCGGCGAGGCTATCTCGATCGCCTGGTACGTCTTTTTCTCTGTTTTCCCCTTTCCCCTCCTCTTTCCCCCTCCCGAGTCGCCGTACCGAAATTGACGCTCTCCTGACTTGCCTTTCACGCAGGGCCTCGAACTGGCAATACTCGCAGTCCGTACCGACCGCGGATCAGGGATTCCGCAGCGCGATGACGCTTCCCCGGCGCAACTATCTCGCGAACATTACGCGCCTCGGATGGGACCTCGTCTCGCTTCCGTACGACCTCTCACCCGTCGTCGGCGAGTCGCTCGCCTCGAATAAGGACATCACCAACTCGAGCGCCGAGATCGATTTCTCGAACGTGTCGTCGAACGCAATTCAGTTCAACGTTTCGGTGTCGCTGCCCGACTCGGCGAACTATTCCTCTTTCTCGAGTCTTAACGTGACCTTCATGCCGTCGAAGAACTTCTCCGACTGCTCCTCGTTGGCGACGTCGTCTCCGGTCGCCAAGTTCATCTACTTCTACGGCGGCCTCACGAGCGGTGCAATCTCTCTCTCGCGCCCGACCGCCTCGTCGTCCTGGGCCGCCGAGGACCCGTACTTCACCAACATCATGAGCGAGACGCTCGTCGACCCGCTCACGAACCTCGAAGGCGTATTTGACCGCTCCCTCCTCGAGGTCTTCGTCAACGGCGGCGAACACACCGGGACGATGAGCCTCTTCCCGGATGTCCCCGCCGGCAGCATGAAGGTCGAGACTGGCGACCTCCCCGCCGGCTCGAAGGTCACGCTCACCGTCAACGGCCTCAAGTCCGTGTGGCAGTCGAACTGAAGGACTCGCTCGCACGGCGGTTCCTCGCTCGACCTCGACGCCGGGCTCTTCCTCGCGACTTCTTGACCTCGTTTCGATCCATCCTTTCTATCCCAAATGGCTCTTGCGAACGCGAGCGTAACTCCCAACTATTCTTCATCCTTCCTTGACGCTGTAAATACTTTTGTCGCGTCACCCTCGGTCTGCAAGCGAGTGAGCGAGCGGACTGGCGGATCAGTTCCAAAGTGCTGTCGCAGAGCAGCGCTCTCCGAGCGTTCTACACTTGCCTCCGGATCGGATCGAAAACGAACGGCACTTGCACTTCGTGAGAAACTCGGCTACATTCGGGGAACAAAGATCATGAGGGAGAGGGAAATGGTAAGACGAGACAGGCAGGATGGCGTCAATCCAAGGCATGCTACCAGCAAGGCAGGCGAGCGGCGATCTTAAGCCATCGCCGCCAGCTCGCGGAGGGCCTTGCGGATGTGCTTGGCCTCGTTTTCGGTCATGGCGAACAGCTTGCCGCCGCCGTCGTGGTCGTGGTGGTGGTGCGGGGGCGGGGGCGGCACGAGGAGCTCGCGACCAAGGACCTGTCGGGACCATGAAGAGGCGTCAGTACCACCGCTTGGTCAAGGAGAGAAGGGAGAGCATACCTGAATCGCACCCTTGCGCGCCGGGACGTCGTTAAAGTCAACCTTGACGGGGTGAGGGTGGTACGGACCCTCTCCGCCGGAGCCGCGCGCACCCTTGTCACCGTCGTGGTCGTGGTGGTGGTGGTGGTGCGCCGGGAGGACGACGATCTCGCGGCGGATCGGGCCCTTGCCCGCGAAGCGGTACGAAATGACGTCGACCTTGAGGGTCGCCTTCTTGTTGTACTCGGACAGAAGAGTTGGAAGCTCGTAATGAGTCACGTTGCCGCGCAGGGTGCGCCGGGCGCGGTTGAAGCGATGACCGTTGTCGCTGGCCAGCATGTAGACGTCCTCCTCGTGCGAGACCGAGAGGGCGGCCGCAGCGAGCGACTCGTCGTTCTTGTAAAAGTCAGAGTAGAAGGTGACGCCGGGGACGACGTGGTACGCGAGGACGTATTTGAGGACCTTCTGCGAGATCGGGAACGGCGAGTGGAGGAACGCGCTGCGAGGAGAGAGGTCAGTCGGGAGCTCGCGGGGCGAACGCATGAGCCGGTACTCACAGGATCTTGGCGCCGAGCTTGTCAAACGCCAGGTTGGACGGCGCAAAGATGGTGTACTCGTTCAGGCCCTTCTCAGCGACGAGCTCCTGGATCATGTTGGTGACCATGGGCGGCACACCCTGGACATCGAGCGACGGGTGCTGCGGCACGAGGTCCCCGACGAGACCGGCCTTCTGGACGGCATTGGTCAACGCACTAAAGTACTGCGGCGTGAGGAACGCCTGGTTGAGCGGCGTGAACGGCGGGAGAAGCGGCGCCGAGACTAGGTGGATGACGCCGTTCTTGGCGAGGATCGTCGGGCCGCGCTTCTCGGCGTATACGTTGAACGTGAGAGCCGGGTGCGGGATCGGGAAGCCGCGCAGACTCGGCGAAACCCGGACGCGCTCGTCGGTCAGGAGGGTCGGGAGGGTGGCGCGGTCGGCGAGCTGGACGGGGTCCTCGGCGGCTTCGGGCACGATGTGGTACTTGAGGACGATGGCGATGAGCTTCTTGAACATCTCCTTCTTGTGCTCGTGGTCGTCGTCGCCGTCGCCGCCGTGGGCGGCCAGCTTGGCGAGCTTCTTCGGACTAAAGGGCTTCGAGTGGAAGGGGTGCGGGGCGGCCTCGGTGAAGAGCTCGTCAAAGTCGCCCATCGCCAGCATGGACGGCCTGAAGTAGTCGAAATCGCCGTCACTGTCCTCATCTTCGTGCTTGCGGTGCGGCGGGGTCAGGGCGGCATCGTCCGGAGCGAGGAGGGTGATGGGCCCGTCCTGCTTGAGGAGGTCGCCGGCCTCGGTGCTAAAGTTGGCGAGCCAGGCGAGACGGTGCAGGGGCAGCGTGTGCGGGTTCGGCTTGTCCTCGCCGACGTCTTGCTCGCTGCCGGCGAACAGGGACGCGAGGCCCTGGCGGATCTTGCGCGGCGCCGGGACCGAAGGGGAGGAGCGCCACTCGGCGTCGCGGCCGCGCGCGCCGTGGTCGTGGTGGTCGTGGTGGTCGTGGTGGTGCCCGAGCGAGGCGTTGACGATCTCAAAGATGGTGTAATCCTTCAGATCGATCGTCGCCGGCGGCAGCGGGTGAGTCGGCGGGTGCGGCAGCGACGAGACTTCATCGTCTTCATCATCGTCCGCGTCGGCGGCGCCTTGGTGGAGCGAATCTTCAACGAGATGCTTCGCGCCCTGCACAGCGTGCTCGAGCGAGTTCTGAATAGCGTGCTGCACCGCCTGGAAATCGTCGACCGTCAAGTCCGCGGCGCGATGAGCGGCGGCCGCGGCGTCGTCAGCCCGAGGCGGCGCTACAAACGGCGACTGCGCGCGCTCGCCGCCCGTCTGCGGAACTATCGCAGCAGACGCCAGCAGCGGCGCAGACACCGCCGCTGCATACGAGAGCAGGAAGAACTTCATGGCTGGAGTGGGAGGAAGAGGAAAGAAAAGGGCGCGAGACACTTTCAACGGTTCCCGGCGCACCGCCTCCCAACTGCGAAGTGACTCGGACACATCGCAGAGCTCTCCCGATCGCAAACGGTCAAAACGGTCGCAAGGGGAGAAAATAATGGAGTAGAGTGCACCTCACTTCTTCCCGCCAAACTTGAAACTCCCGCCCTTGAGCGGATCCTGCCGCTTCCCGCCTCCGGCCCCTCCCCTTCCGCCCCGTCCTCCTCGCGTCGCGCCTCCCCGCCCTCCCCGTCCGCCCCTACCTCCACGAGCCCCACCGCGCTGCGCTCCAGGCTTGTGAAACGGCACGTTGCTCTCCTTGCCGTCCGCTCCCGCAGAAGCAGAATCGGCCGCCGCCGCCGAGGCCGCAACCGCCGCGTCCGAGGCCCCGACCGCCGCGATCCGCGGCATGAGGTACTGCGGGACGTGCTTCAGGTGAGGTTGAACGCGCGACGGGTGCAGTGGTTTGTCGTGCCGCAGGAACGCGAGGTCGCGAGGGTTGTCCTCAAAGTGGGCCTGCGGCGGGGCAACGTGGTCAGACTTCGAAGGCCCCGATCGAAGACAGAAGCCTGCGCACCTTGAGCTTCTCCGAGTTGAGCACCTCGTTCTTGATCTCCTTGATCCGCGCCTCGCGCACCGCCGCCTTGGTGACACTCCGCAACCCGTCCTCCATGCGGTACCGGAAGCCCTCGACCTGCTTGAAATCAAACTTGTACTCCTTGATCTCCTGCGCCTTGGCCTTCTGCGCCTTCTCAATCCGCGCCCACACCCGCTCGTCGTACTTGGCCGTCTCGAGCGAGACGTCGTTCTTCTTCTGCTTGCCCCACTGCTCCCGCGGCACGATGAACGACAGCGACGTGCCCGTCCGGCCCGCCCGAGCTGTCCGACCGACACGGTGCGTGTATGACCGGGACGAGAATGGCAGATCAAAGTTGATGACGCAGGCGACGTCGACAAAATCGATTCCGCGCGAGACGCCGTACTCGGTCGTCGACGGCTTCGACGACGCCTCCTTTCGTTTCCGCTTCTTCGACGGCTGCGGTGCGGCTTCGGCTGCAGCGGACTCGGTTTCGGCCTCTCCGGCCGGCTGAGTCGCGATCACTGCATGGGGTTCGGAGTGTCAGCTTGGTAGATCACATCGAGGATTTCGGTAGACGGCACACGCACGGCCAGCCGTCTCGCCCTCTTGCCGCTCTTCGTCTTCATTCGTATCCCGGTCGTGGCCTTCCAACCCGCTCTCATCGGTCGCGATGAGGTAGTCAAAGACGCCGCGGTTGAACTCTTGCACGGCGTGGTACCTGCGCAGGAGACCGAGAATGAGTCCAAGGCCGCGTTCGAAACGCGAACTTGTGAGAGCTTACCGAGAGTTGAACGGCAGCTCGGCGTTGAGCACGCCGGACTTGATGCCGTACTTCTCCAGGAACAGCTTGACGCGGTATCCTCGGTCGGTGTCATTGACAAAAATCAGGCACTTGCCCTTGATCAGCTTGAGCTTGAGGATGACGTAGAGCAGCAGGAACTTGTCCTCCTCGGAGCATCTGTCGGGGTCCTCGGGTCAGTCAGACCCATTCACCGAGCTGTCCAGCCGTGACCGCAAAGGAACGCACCGGACGCAGAACTGCGAGAGGTTCGCCAACTCGTCTTCGTCCTCCTCCAGCTTCAGCACGACCTGCTCATCAGACGAGTCAGCTTCGGACCTGGCAGACGAACGCCCAAAACGAATACTCACCGGATTCCGCAGAACGACGCCCTTCAACTCCTCGACCTCGCCCGTCAAGGTCGCACTCATTAAGAAGCTCTGGTACACCTTGGGCAGGTTCCATGGCCCTGAGAGGATCGACCGGATGTCCTCCGACGAGTGTCCGTACGACAGGATGAGGTCTGCTTCGTCGATCACGAGGTAGTCGAGGTGCTCGAGGTGCAGAGACTGTTTCGACAGGAGTCAGCTTCGAGCTAGTCGGTTGACATGAGTGATGTAACGCACCTCGGAGCGCAAGTGAGCGAGTGCTCGAGAAGGCGTAGCAATGACAATTTCTGGCCGGTCTGCGAGCTGCATCCTGTCGGTCCATGCATGCGGAGATCACGGATCCGTCAGCTTCCGGCACAGTGTGAACAGTGACGAGCGTGTCTGACGTACCTTTCCACCCGTTCTCCTCCCGTCGTTTTCCGCTTCTTGCGCGCGCCCTGTTCACCGACGACATTCACAACGCGAATCCGGTCGCCTTCGGCGTCTCCGAGCCCGAGTCCCTCAACGAGCCGACCGACCTGTCCGCGGACCTGCTCAGCGAGCTCCCTCGTCGGGACGAGGACGAGCGCCCTGGTTCCCTGCAGCTGTCCCTGTTCGCGGCGCTGGAGGATCCCCTGGACGATCGGGACGGCGTACGCGAGCGTCTTGCCCGATCCGGTCCGGGCGCGGGCGAGAATGTCCCGCGCGGATTCGAGTGCGAGCGGGATCAGCGTCGCCTGGATCGGCGTCGGGACGGCGAAGTGCAGCGAGGAAAGGGCGCGGAGGAGGAGCGGGTGCAGCGCCGGCTCGAGCGCCGCGAACGCCGCTGGCTTGGAGCTCTTTTGCGAGCTCATGGTCGCTGTAGGCTGTATGGGACTGCTCGAGCTGTCTGAGCGCCGTGTGAGCGAGAAAGATGGGCGGCAGTCGAGCGAACGAGGCGGTGCTGCGCCGCTCTGAGCTCGCCGAGCAAAAACGACTTTCCAACGCTCACTCATCTCTCTCCTGGGCGCGCATAGACGCACGATGGGTATTTGTACTGCTCTATATTGACAAGAGAAATGCTCCTCTGGTGGATATGATGGGAGGAAGAGAGCTCAACGCGCGGAAGAAGCCGGCGCCTGCTGAGTCTTTGCCGAAAGGAAGCACGTCCACAGAATACCCGCAATGGACCCCACGGGAATCCTGTACTTTAAAGGGGTGAAGCGGAAGTTGAAAAGCTGTGTCCAGGGGCAATTCGGGGGTGTTAGAGCTCGGAAACATCGGGAAAAGGGACCCGAAAACGGGTTTCGGGGGGTGTTCCCGACTTTCGACGGGGAATCCCGTTGACGGGGCGCGGCAAACTCACCTGGAACAGCGGCCATACTTGCCAGTTGACGAAGAGGATCGCAAAGTATTGGTTCCGGAAGCGTTCGCGGACTTCTTCGCCGTCGAGGCCCTCGAGAAGGCTCATCGAGAAGAGGAAGATGAAGAGCGAGATCGGAGCCCTGCTCAGTGTATCGCGTCAGTCTCGGTACAATATGGTGCGGTATACGAGCTGGTCATGGAGTAGACTAACATGCCGAGCTGATCCGCGGCGACGCGCTTCGCCAACTGCGCAACACTGACCGGCGCCTCGATGGTCGGCATCACAGCGCCCGCCGTCCCAGCCGCGCCTCCCGGAATGCCTCCGCCGGCGCCAGGAGCGATGCCGCCGCGCTCGAGGCGGGCATTCTTCGGAAGCTCCTTCTCGAGGCCGGGGATCATGTCGTCGACCTTGACCTTTTGCATCGGCACCGACTTTTGGTTCTGCTGTATCCGCAGCGGGAAATTGACCTCGAGGAACTCTGCGGAGAGGACGCGAAGAGTAAACACGATGCTTCACTTGGTAAGCTCGCCGGCGGCGAGGAATGGCCACGCACTGTTCCATGCTCCTCCGAGCGGTCCCATCGAGGCGCCAAAGATGGCAAACCGGCTCAGTCGCTCGATGTCGAACGCCATCTGCATGCCGTTCTGTGATGGAGGCAAAGGTGCCAGGTGAGGGATGCGCAGAGCACAGTCAGTCCTGCAGATCGAGAGCGACGAAGAGGTCGATTCTGACGCACCGACAGGCCCATGATCTGGGCGCTGATGTCGCCGATGGACATGAGGACTCCATTGGCGATGCACAGCGTGAGATACGGCCTCCGCTCAAAGTTGCGCGAGTAGACGCGCAGGAGGGACGACATGGTCGTTTTTCGTCGCCGGGGCGCTCAGGTGACGGCTCGGAGCGTGGGCGGATCGCGATTCTGGACGCTTGCTAGAGACTGACGTTCCTTTTGTGACGAGTGCGTAGCTGCAGAGGGGGGACAGCGGTCAGCACGATTCTTCGGCTTGGTCCCAAAGAACCCGCTCAGCTGCTTACCTCGTCCCTGGGCGCGCTCACTCGTGTCGTAGTCCTCACGGGCAACGAGTCTACGCTGCAATGCAGATGAGTCTGGATGCGCAGTGCGGGAGGAGACGCGAGCTGCGCACGACGTATGCGCTCATCGCGCGACGGGACACGAGCGTCGGCAGAGACACGTCACTAATCTACCGCCGCCGCCTAAGCAGTCAATACCCAGAGCCTATTATTTCTATCCGCGCTCACTCCCTGACGCTGCGCGCTCTCCATTGCGGCGCTGCGGCCGCGTTCGCCATGCTATAGCGTTTAGAGGGCCGCTTGCAACTCTTGCGGAGCACCAACTGCCCTTATTGCGGTCTCAACGCCTGCCCGCTTTCCGCTCTCCGAAACGACCGCTGCGCTCCTGCCGGACGCTGTCCTGCTGACTGGAGCGTCACCTCCCTCTCTGCGCTTCTGCCGCTGCGGTCGAGGCAGAAGGATTCGAATCCAGCTCGCGCTCCTCCTGCGACATTTTCAGCCGAGACAGGAAAGCTTCGGCTCGGACTGTGGCACTTGCCGGAGCCTTCGTCTCGATGACCTCGAAACGATCCCACGCGCCAGCGACGCCTGCACTTAAAAGCTGGATTAGTCCCCGCTTCGACTCTCACGGTGCTACGCTGCACAAGTTCCGCACCGTCCCACGCCTCCGAAGCATTCGTAGTATGTCGACTCAGGTGGACCTTTTCCTCTGAGAGGGACCAACGACTGGCTGACACCGGTCGACCACGTACTAGTATTCCAGCACTTGACCTCTCGTCCGACACCGACAATTCACAACAGGCTGACTCGGGATGGTTCTAGCGAGGGTCTTGGGGTTTTTAAGAAGGTCCACCTCGCCGCTGGAAGCATCGGACTCAGCGCCTCCCCTCTGATCAGCTTCTCCACATGTCCGAAAGTTGCGAGCGGCGGCCGAAGACGGCGCGCGGCGTCATTCGAGGCGGGCGCCGGTGCTCATCACCTCATCAGCAGCAGCAAGTCTCGCAGCCCCTGCAAAAGCCGTAGCACAGACCGCCTGCTCTTTACACTACTTTGCAACAGCTCCCTCGACGCAGGGACCGTCGCATGCTCCGAGCCGCCGCCCGCCTCAAATCCACCGCCGCACACCTCTCGTCCGCCTCCGAGCCCCGCCTCGCAGCCAACATGTCCTCCTTCCCGATCGCCGCCCTTGAGAAGGGTCCTAAGGAGCTCAAGAACAAGGGTCTTGTCCTCCTGACGGCCCAGACGCCTAACGGTCTGTCTACTTTCCGTCCTGCACGAGACCGGCAGACCCGAAAGTTGACCAGACAGACACCGCTTCTTTCCTCACGCTCCAGGCAACAAGCCAGCGTACCTCCTCGAGGAGCTCAAGGCCATCGGCGCCATCCCGGGCTACTCGTTCGTCGCGACCTCCTTCAAGGAGAACGAGCAGAAGTCCGAGGTGCGTCGATGAGGAGCGCTGCCTCCTCTTCGGGCTGTCTGACCCCCGTTCCCCCTCCTGCAGTGGTTCGAGGCCGTCAACCCGAACGGCCGCATCCCCGCGGTAAGTTGCAGGTCGTTCGCCTGCGCCCCTCCGGCTCGCGCTCGCGACATCGGCGATCCGGTCGCTGACCAGAATGCGCTTCCACAGCTCCTCGACAACCGCGAGAGCAAGGGCCCGCTGCGCGTCTTCGAGAGTGCCGCTATCCTCATGTACATCGCCAAGGCGTACGACACCAACTTCCAGTTCCACTTCAAGGACGACGACCTCGAGACGGAGATGATCAGCTGGATCTTCTTCATGTACGCTGCTCCTCATCCGTCTCCTACAGAGCTTATTCTGACCCTGCCTGGCTCTCTACCTTCAGTCAGGGCGGCGTCGGTACGTCTCGCTATTCGAAACGGAGGCTGGCGCGCATGCTTGAAATTCTCCCTTCGCTGACGACACGAACTTTGCAGGCCCCATGCAGGGACAGGCCAACCACTTCTTCCGCTACGCCCCCGAGAAGATCCAGTACGGTATCGACAGGTGCGCCACAACTCTACCCTGTATGCCGATGGACGGTCGCTGATCGCGTCAAGCTGATCGCGCAGGTACCAGAACGAGACCAAGCGCTTGTACGGCGTCTACGAGGACCACCTCTCGGGCAAGAAGGACGGCCAGAAGAAGGAGTGGCTCGTCGGCGGCAAGTACTCGCTCGCCGACATGAGTACCGAGCCTTGGTGAGCTCGCGTGGGCATTTTCACCCGCACGACTCCGATAGCTGACCTTGACGATATGCAGGGTCCGCTCTGCCCGCTGGGCCGGCGTCGACATCGACGAGTTCCCGTCGCTCAAGGCCTGGGTCCAGCGGATCGAGGATCGCCCGGCGACCAAGGAGGCGCTCAAGATCCCCGAGCAGGACATGCTCACGCGTATGAAGCAGGACCCGGAGCTCGAAAAGAAGTATGCTGAGGAGAGCAGCAAGTGGATTATGGCCGGGAACAAGAAGTAAGCCCTGTAAGGGTCGACGAGGTAGATCTGGCGGCGCCCGACGTTGCCGAGGTCCCCGAAGAAAGTACAGTGAAATCGCAGTCTTTGTCCGTACCAGCGACTGGGGTTTCGTTCGTAGCTTTACTGTGGAGCCTCTATACAAGAAGAGAGGCCGTCAAGTCGGAGGGATGGATCGGAAGAAGGAGGCGGAGGCTCGAGGGACAAGTCCGAAGGACTCGGTCGTGCTGACCTGCTTCCGCACCGGTCACTCGCAAGTTCGGAGCTGGCCTGCAGCTGAGAAGCAAAGAAGTTTCTTGCAGACTGGTCTTTGACTAGTACCCTGACCACTGCACTCCTCATCGCTCGCCTTCCATTGCAGCCCGAAACTTGCTTTTCCTCATCAGTGTCAAGCTCTTCTCGGATTGTACCGAACAGAACAAACAGCTCTTCAGATAAACAGCTGTCAGCCCGACGTCGAGAAATGCCAGTCTCTTCAGGTCTTCGAATCAGGACCAAGAAGTAGGCAGTCCGAGAGGTTCACCGCATAATCACAATGTGCGAGGAAAACTCTCTGAGGACACTATCACAGACAGAAAAGCAGACGAAAGAAAGAAATCGAATTATCGAAGCTCTACGAAACATCCTCCTACTTCTGAGCGATGGCGATCGCGCACGCGACGTCCTCCGAGTGCGACATCGACAGCTCGAACGACTTGATGCCAGCGGCGTCGGCGACAGCCTTGGCCTCGCCATGGAGCTCGACCGAAGGCGCGCTCGAGGTGCTGACAATCTCAATGTCCTTGAGCGAAGCAGCGGCGCCCTTCGAGATGGTCTTGAGCGCCTTGAAAACGGCCTCCTTGGCCGACCAGCGGGCCGCGAGCGAAGCCTTAAAGTCGGACGCCTGCTTGACGTAGGAGATCTCCGACTCGGTAAAGTTGCGCTCGAGGAACGACACCGAAGTCGGGATGGCCGAGATCATCTCGGTGTCAACGCCGACGCCGTGGACCCCGGACATGGCGGACGAGACGAGCTTCGACGCGATGGCGGCGTTGCTCTTGTCAGTCGAGAACGGCTGCTTCGGAAGCTCCTTCGGCATGCTGTACGAGCCCTTCTTGTCCTCGACGGTACGCGCGAGCGGGTTGAGGAGGACCGGCGACTCCTGCTCCGGCGTGAAGTGCGCGCCGTCCTTGATGACAACGAGCTTGCCGTTGACGAAGAACTGCGAGGTAAAGCACGGTCAGACATGTGCGCGCAGGGGAAAGGAAAGAAGAGCGGATCGGCAGACTCACGTCGTTGAAGCGGCGGTACGACCACTTCTTGCGGACGTCGTTCTTCTGCTTGTACGACTCGAACTGCTGCGGCTCGAGCGAGCCGATGAGGTAGTTCGGGTGGATGATGAGGGCTTGACCGCCGACCTGGCCGAAGCCGAACGACGTGAGCAGACCGGCCTTGATGCCGTCGGTCTGAATCGACTTGGACGGGTACAGCAGGTACTCGAACGCGCGGAGCCTGGGTAGACGGGATCGTCAGCGTGAGCCGCAATCGAAGAAGCACCAGTCAGCACTCACTCTTCGCCGATGTTGTCGGCGTTGCGGTTGCCCGGGACGAGACCACTCAGGATAACCTGGGCCATGCCGTTCATCATCCAGGCAGCGGCACCACCCTTCGGGCTGTGTTTCGCGCGCGAAAGTCAGCTTTGCAGTAAGAAAGAGGGACCGGCGTGAAGAGGCACGTACTGTCCGGTGAGCCACTTTTGCGCGATGACCGGGCAGGCGTTGCCCTTGGCGCGGCCGAGATGGCGGAACTGCTCGTTGTAGGCGTTCGACTCGTTCTTGTCGTTGGCGACAGTCGAGGTGCCGTGGAACTAGAGGAAAAACGGATCAGTTCGAGTCGGAGGGCCGTCGGAAACCCGAAGGACTTACCGAGGCGACGCCAATGTCGTCGATCGTGAGACCCCAGACGGCAAGCGCGCGGCGGAGCGGCGCAATGGACGGGTCCTGGCCGGCGAGCATGCCGTAAGTGGCGAGAGCCTCCGATTCCTGGCGCTTAGCCTCGCGTTCGATGGAAGCGAAGCGCTCCGAGACGTAGTCTTCGGGCAGCTTGTCGCCCTCGTCGCGCGACTCGACCTCCATGTGGAGCAGCTCGGTCTCGTTCTCGAGCCACTGCGAGATCTGGCGGCGGCGGAACTCGAGCTGACGGCGGCGGTAGGTGACGTCGAGGATCGGCGAAGGGTACTTCGACGAGAGCTCGCGAGCAGTACCCATGACACCGCGACCCGGACTAGGATGGAAGCCAGACATCAGTTCAGGACGTCCGCGAAGCCGGTGGTCAGGCGAGATGACTTACGCGGGAATCGAGCGGCCTGCCTTGTCCGTGGCGGTAGCAGTGTACGCGACGACACCGTAGATGGTAGCGCCCATCTCGATGGCGGTCTTGGCCGACATGAGAACTTGAGCACCGCAGCCCATAGACTCCACTGTTGGACCAGATTATCGTCGTCAGCGAAGGGAAATCAAGCGTACTGGGAGGGGATGCGAACGCACTGAATCCGGCGCGGGTGCTTGTGGTCGGGCGCGACATCTCGTTCGGCTCGCGTCCAGCGGCGAACTCGGTCTCGCTGTTCGAAGTCGCCTTCATGTTGGCGAACTCGTACGAGCCCTCCTCGGAGAAGTCGTCGTAACCACCGGCCACCATGATCTTGGCCTTGCCGCTGAGGATCGTGTCACAAGCGATCTCAACCGACTGGAGGGCGGTGGCGCAAGCGCCGACGGGTACCTTGATCGGACCCGAGGAAGAAAGCAGGAGCAGGTTGACCCATCCAGCGACGGTGTTGATGAAGCTGTGTTGGACGTCGTCAGTACTCGGACCGACTCTGCGAGCGAATGTTTCATCCGGGACTCACGTCTCCTGGAGAATGTCCTTCTGGACATCCTTCTCCTCGCGCCGGTCGCGGAACATCTTGGAGATACTCGTGATACCGCCCATTCCGGATCCGAGCGACGAGCCGACCTCACTCGGGTGGACGTATTTGTAGAGCTCGTACGGGTCGGTGACACCGGCCATCATGAGAGCCTCCGCAACGGACACGAGGGCCCAAAGCGCCGTGCGATCGACCTGCGACGCGATGTCGTCCGGGATGCCGAAAGCCTTGTGCGACCAGCCAGTGGGGACTGCGAAACAGCTTCGTCAATTCGTGTTCGTGCTCATTCAGTCGCGGATGAAAGGGCGACTCACTCTGACCGGCGACGACTCGGTCGAACATGACGGCCTTCGGGATGTTGAGCTTCGCACCCTTCTTGAATTTGACGAAGTAGCGCGAGCCGTCCTCGGTGTAGACGTCGACGAGGTCGCCGTGCTCGCGCTTGAAGCGGGCGGCGTCCTCCTCGGAAGCCTCGATCGGCTCGAGGTCGTGCTGGATCTCGACCTCCTGGGTGAAGCCCTTGCGCTTCGGGTCGTAGCCGTTGAACAGCTCCGGCTCTGTGGAAACGGAAGACATGTCAGACACTCGTCAAGTAGCTAGCAACATCAAGGTGAACTGACCGATGAGACGGATGCCGGTGTGCGCGAGGATGTGCTTCTCGTACGCAGCCTTGACGTCCTTGTCGTCGAGCGGCTCGTTCGTCTTGGCATCAACCCAGCCGACGTAGAGCGCACCGTCCTTGAGGCGACCCTCGAAGTGCTTGATGAGACCCATGACGTACGCGAGCTCGAGCGTGCCCTGAATCGAGAACTGGCTATTCGCCTCCATCTCCCAGCGCGTACGCGAGGAACCGAACGGTCCGACTTCGGCGTAGCCGGTCAAGACGACAACCTTCTCGAGGTCGATGAGACCCCGAAGCTTGGCAAGCTCCGAAGAAGCATCGATCGGCTTGAGCTCTGGGAACGGCAGCGAGAAGTTGGCGCGAGGAGCGACCTTGACCTGCTGGTGAATCTGCTCCATCGCGGGGCCGTGCTGGACCTTGTAGTCGAGCGAGTGATCCTTCGAAACCGCACGGCGGTTGTTCGCCGTCAGGTTGAGCTGCTTCCGGATGTCGGTCGTGAGGGTCGCGAGGTCCGGCAGCTTGTCCATGCCACCGTTGAGGTCAGCCCAGACCGGCTCGATCTGCGCGACGTCGAAGACGAGCGGGTGCATGAGACCGAGGATGTTGAACGCCATCTCCTTCGCCGAGAAGGTGCGGCAACCGTGCGCCTCGATGCCCTCGGCGACGGTGTTCGTGGCCGACATGAGTCCGGTGCCGCGGGTCCAGCCGATGATGGCGCCGGCGATGCAGAGGTACTCGCCCCACGACTCGGAGCTCCACCGGTTGAAGAGGGTCTCGAGCGAGATCTTCGACTCGGAGTAGAGACCGTCGTTGCCGAAGAGACCGTGGTTCGGCGAGAGCGGAAGGACGACCTCGGTCGGGCGGGTCGTGAGCTTGAGTGCCGCCTTCTTCGCCTTCACGGCACCGAGCAGACGGAGGACGTTCGTCAACATGATGCGGTGGGCGAGCTCGGAACGGTCGTCGATTCCGTCAATCTCGCGGCCGTTCTCAGGGAGAGCGGCGAACGGCAGGATGTAGTCGAGGTCCATGCCAAGGCCCTTCTCCTTGTTGTAGATGTAGTCGACGAGGGCTTCGACGTCCTGCTTCGAGCCCTGGTTGAAGGGCACGACCGTGAGCGACGAGCCCTTGGCGCCGACCTCCTGATAGATAGCCTGGTAGTACTCGACCCTATGGGGGAACCAGATTAACGTCAGCACGCGATCATGGAGCGAGACGTCAGAGAGCGAACGCACGTCGAGCGCGAGTAACGCGAGGTCGTAACAACGACGCGGGCGCCACCAGCAAGAAGACCCTTGACGATCTCGATACCGATCGAGCCCTTGCCGACGCCGGTCATGAGGGCGTTCTTGTGCTCGAACGTGACACCCGAGGTGGCGATCTCCTTGAGAATGTCGAGGTAGAGCGAGCTGGAAGAGCGGGAGAAGGGTCAATAGGCTGAAAAACATCGCGGGAGGAGCAGATAACATACGTGAGCTTGCTCGAGTACTGCCACTCGTTGCCGATCTTGCGCTTCAGGTGGAGGAGAGGGACCTTGTCTTCCGGAAGGAAGGTCGCTTCCTGGACCGCGGCCGGCCGCAGGAACTGGCTGGACGGGCGACGCGTGCGGCTGCCGACCTTGGGCGGCGGCTGAGGCGCGTCCTTCCCGAGACCGCGGACGACCTCGGCGTACAGCGACTTGATCGACTGCATGTGAGTCTTCGAGATCTGGGGCTGGGACTTGACGAGCTTGTAGAGCTTCTCGACCTGGTCCTGAACCTTGTCGAGCTGCAAAAAGCAAGGTCGTCAGCGAGAGACGCAATGTGATCATCGGAGGCACGAGAGCTTACGTTTACGCTCTGAACGGTGACCTTGGAGCCGGCAGCCATCTCGGCGACGTACTTCTCCAAGCGAGACACGCCCGGGCGGTTGACCTCCTCCGAAAGGATCTCGCCCTTGACGGTGACGGTCGTCTTCGGGGCGGTCGGGAAGGTGACTGAGCGAGAGAAGCGAGCATGTCAGCGAGGAGAGAATCGACATGTACGAAGAAAAAAGCCTCACCGTCCTTGTAGAGCGGAGCCTGTCCGACCATTTCGCGGCAGTTGTCGAGGAGGGTCTGACCGAACGCCTTGGCGAGAACGTACGTCTCGCCACGCTCCGTCGGCGTGTTGTCGATGACATACTGCATGTAGTCGAGCAGGGCGGGGTCGGCGCGGTTCATGATGACCAGGCAGCGAGCGGTGATGTCGCGGTCGACGGTCGTCAGGCGGCCGAAGAGGATGTCCATCCACATCATGAGCGCATCTTGGCGGACCCAGTTCCACGACGAGTTGAAGTGGCGGGCCTTGAGCGGGTTGAAGACCGGCTGGATGCCCTGGACGTAAGCCTCTCCGTGCTCGCGCGAGATCGAGTCGAGCTTGTCTTGGAGGCTCGCGACCTCGGCCTTCTGCAGGTCGGCGAGACGGTGACCTTCACGCGAGTCCTTGCCGAGGTAGCGGAGGAAGAGGTCGACCTGCTGCGAGACAAAGTTGTCCTGCTTCTCCTGCATCTTGTCGAGCTGCTCAGTGTTGATCATCATACCGCCGCCGACCGCTCCACCACCGCCGCCGCCGCCAGCAGCGCCGAGCGAGATGCCAGCCTGCGAGGCGTACGCTTGCGCGACGCTGTCGAGCCAGGCCTTGGCGTCCGCCTCGCTGCCGAGACGCTTCTCCGGCTCCATCGTGAGCGCGACAAGGAGGGCGCCGTCGGTGCGACCGGGGCCGAGGCCGTGCGCCTTCGAGAGGTGGCCCTTGGCGGCCGACAAGCCGAAACCGCCCGGCATCTTGCCGCCCATCATGCGAGCGACGAGACCGGTCGTGTACTTGCCGAGAGAGCCCGGGTAGCCCTGGTTGAGGGCGGCGCCGAGCTCCGAAAGCGGCATCTCCTCGCCCTTCTCCGGAGCCGACGAGAACTCGCCCTGGAGGTCTCCGAGAATCTCGTTTTGGAGAGTCGACTTGCCGCCGACGAGCTCCTTGATCGACTTGGTGAGCGGGACGTCGTTGATCGACTTCTTGAGCTTCTGCGCGATGATCGCGCGGAGCGTGTCGGTAGCCTTGAGCGGTTCGTCCGGAACAGCAGCCGGCGCACCACCGCCAGCAGCGGCCGGGGCGGCGAAAGCCATGGCCGGAGCAGCAGCCGCGGCACCGCCGCCGGCCGAGAGCGAAATGCCCGCCATCGAGGCGTAAGCCGTGGCGACCTGGTCGACCCAGCCGCGAGCCTCAGCCTCGTTTGCGAGACGCTTGGCCGGCTCCTGGGTGACGGAGAACAGGAGGACACCGTCGATACGGCCGGCGCCGAGACCGTACGTCTTGCCGAGGTGGCCCTGAATCGCGGACAGACCGAAACCACCCGGCATCTTCGAGCCGACGACGCGCGAGACGAGGCCGGTCGTGTACTTGCCGAGCTTGCCCGAGTAGCCCTGCTGGAGAGCAGCACCGAGCTCGGCGAGCGGCATCTCCTCGCCCTTCTCCGGAGCCGACGAGAACTCGCCCTGGAGGTCTCCGAGGATTTCGTTCTGGAGGGTCGACTTGCCGCCGACGAGCTCCTTGATGGTCTTGGTGAGCGGGACCTCCGAGACCGGCTTCTTGAGCTTCTGCGCGATGATGATGCGCAGCGTGTCGACGGCCTTGAGCGGCTCATCGGCGACGGCAGCAGCGGGAGCAGCAGCGACCGGCGCGGGGGCAGGCGCAGCGGCGACGGGAGCCGGGGCAGCCTTCGGGGCGGGCGCAGCCGGCGCAGCGGGGGCCGCTGCGGCTGGCTCGTCGTCGGCGACATCGTCGTTCTGGTAGTAGATCTCCTTCTGGTTCTTGGCGATACAGAAGATCGAGCGCTTGATGCCGATGGCAGAGTCGTGCGCGTCGTACTTGAGCCTGGTCGCATTGTTGCGGTGTCAGTACCGCTATACTGACAGTAGAGCGGAAGGATCACCACTCACTTCTGGGTGCGTGTAGCCATGCCGGTCAGGGTCGGCGACGGGCCGAGCTCGACGAGGCGCTCGAACTTGAAGTCCTTGAACAAGATGTCCTGCGTCTCGATCCAGCGGACCGGCGAGGCGAACTGGTATGCGAGGAGCTCGATGAGGATCGCGTAACCGAGCTTGTTGCGGTTCTCCGGAGCACCCCACTGCTCCTCGTCCCAGGCAGCGAGGATCTTGTTCAGGCGCGGCGACGACGTCTGAGTGTGGATGCGCTCGGCGTACTCCTTGTTGACTTCGTACGGAATCGCGGTCAAATTCGGAATGTAGCGGCCGACGAGGAGGTCGGCGTTGAAGTGCGCCGGGTTGACCTTCTTGGAGAGGTAGGTCCGGAACGGCATGACACCCGCCCAGAGGTAGCGCGAGTGGAAGGGCACGTCGATACCGGGCAGCGGGATCGTCGCGAAACCGCGCTCGAGCGTAATGAAGCCCGTCTTGTCCTGGAGGTCGCGAGCCTTCTGGACGCACTCGTCGACGATCTCAGAGAGGTGCTCCTTGACCTGCTCGATCGACATCGTCTCGGTGAGCTTGACGAGGTCAATCTTCTGGATCTTGAGGAAGTTGAGGACGTTCCTGCGGCGGGGGGGGCGAGATGTCAGCAAGGGGAACGGTTAGGATCGAGGAAAGCTCCCCGACGACACTCACGTGAGCGACTGCAGCGCAACGAGGTGACCGGCGACGACGTATTGCTGGCCCTCGACGTTGTAGTTGACAACCTCGATGAGGATGTTGCCGCGGCGCGAGATGGTCTCGACGACCTCGCGAAGGGCGGCATCGCCGAACGACTTGCCGATACGGCTCGGGTTCGCGGCGACCATGCCGTAGCTCGAGCGGTTGAGGTGGTCACGCTCGACGGCGCGCTGCATGGTGATACCACGGTAGAAGACGACGTCGACGAGGGCCGAGATCGGGAGGATGTCTGCGATCGAGGCAAGGGCTGAGTACTCGCCGAGCGAGTGACCGGCGAACATGCAGTCCTTCTGGAAGAGACCCTTGGCGCGCATGTCCTCGAAAGCCGCCTTCTCGGTGACGACGAGGGCGATCTGCGCGAACTGGGTCGCGTACAGCAGACCGGTCGGCGAGGTGAAGGTGTAGCGCGACGTGCGCAGGTCGATGTCGCCGAAGAGCGGCAGAGTGCGGACGTGACCCTCGGCGTCGGCGGACGTGTAGGTCATGTCCATGTACTTCTGGCGCGTCGCCTGTCCCTTGAGACCACCGAAGTGGACCGTCTTCTCCTTGGGGTTGTTGCGGACGATCTCGAGGATCGAGAAGCCGTAGACCTCGCCAAGGTGGCGGTCGGCCTCGTCCCAGACGGCGCGGGCGACGGGCGAGCTGTTGTAGAGCTCCATGCCCATGCCGGGCTCCTGCGAGCCCTGGCCGGTGAAGACGTAGGCAGTCGGCGCCTGGGCGACCTGAGCGGTACCGGTCAAAACGACCGTGCCGCCGGCGTCAAGGTCGACTGTCTCGACCTTGATGAGACGTTCGCCGGTCGCCGTCATGCCGGTGTGCTTCAGGCGGACCTCCATCTTGTGCGCCGGAAGGCACATCGCGGTGAACGAGACGTCGTAGGTGCGGACGCGCGTGCCGACGTTGTCGGCGACGACCTGCTCGACGTACTTGCGCGTGCGCGCCGACGTGTGCATGCCGTGAGTGATCGTGCCCGGCAGCGACGCGAGCGAGGCAAAGTACGGGTTCGTGTGGATCGGGTTCGTGTCGCCCGAGGTGAGCGAGTAGTCGAGGTTCGACGCCGGCGTCATGAACGTGCACTGGCCCGACTTGGTGAGCGAGTAGCCGCCGTTCTCGAGCATCTTCGGCTGGTCGAGCGCGGTGCCGTGGCGCTTGAGGTACTCGATGCAAGCGTCACCGACGACAACGCCCTCGCCCTCGGAGGTGTAGTCGACGGTCGCAACCTTGACGGCGAGCTTGAGCTCGGGCGTGATGATGTAGATGCCGCCGGTCGTGTTCATCATGGTGTACGACGTCTGGTCGTGGTAGGTGTAGTGGGACTCGAGCTTGAACTGGAGCGTCGTACCGACCTCGAGCGGCTTCGAGTCGTCGTCCCACTGGAACCATTCCTTGGCTTGCAGGACCGCGCGCGCCGCCGGGTCGTTGATGGGGACCGAGTAGGTCGGGTGGGTGATGCGCGAGAAGGTCTGCGAGAAGTCGGTGAACTTGCCGCGGTAGAAGAACGACGACGTGATCTCGACGATCGGGATGCGCTCGTCCGAAGCAGCCGCCTTGCCCTTGTCCTCGGCCGACGAGGTCAGGTAAATGACGCCGCGGACCGAGACGGTCTTGCCGGTGTCGGAGTTCCTGATCGAGTCGATGCGCGAGACGGTCTCGACGACATCGCCGACCTTGAGGGCCGGCGCGTTCTCGAAGACGCGGAAGCCGTTCGAGAGGTGGACAAGCTTGAGCAAGTCACCGTCGACGCCGGGCGGGAAGATCGGCTTCATGATGGACTGCAGGCGGTTTCTCCAGAAAGGTCAACATTCGCTCGAAGACTTCTCGGGACCGAGAGGACACGCTGCTCACCCTCCAGCCCATCTTGATGCCAAAGTCGAGCGGGACCTGCATGCCGTGCTTGAACGACTTCTGGTACGCCTCGCCCTCGAGGCCGATAACCCGGCAGAAGGACTCGACCTCGTCGGCCGTGATGGTGACACCGTCGTCGCGGAACTCGTCAGTGACCTTCATCTGCTTGAAGTCCTGGCCGGTCTTGCCGGCGAGACCCCAAAGGTCCCAGTAGTGCTGTCGGGGGAGGTCGGAAGAGTCAGTTACAGCGATACTGGGGACCCAAGCCATTGCTGCTCGTCGACGGCGGCGGACTGCGGAGCTCACCTGCTTGATGCGGATGTTGCGGTCATCCACAATCTCGTGAATAGGCGCGTACGGAGTCGCGGGGTTGTACTTGTACTTGAACTCGAGCGGCAACGCCGGCTGGCTCGGCTCGGGCTGGTTGAACATGGTCATCGAGATGGTCGACGACTCGGGCGCAAAGCTGATGCTCAGCGCGAGCGGGAGCTCGGGAGCTGCGACCATGCTGGGCAGAGTTCGTTGGTGGGCGAGCGTAGAGTTTGACGTGAGAAGAGTGGTGGGGAGGCGATCTGTGGGAGAGCGAGCTCGCGGTCAACCTCTCGTTCCATGCGTCCCGCAGCAATTCCGATAGCTCTGATGAGCTTCTGGGAGTATCTCTGAGCCCCCAGCAGACCCCCGGAGGGCACGAGGCGGGCAGGAAGGGCCGGTTGGGGGCTTTCGGCCGGGACTTGGGGAATGCAAGGCCGACGGCCCGAGCGGACTCACGTAGCGTAAGACGAGCGAAGCACGGCACACAGAGACTGTCTAAGTGTCTAGTGTAGAGCTCTGGTGACCAAGAAGCTGCTCTGGGGAGAGAGCCGAGGGCGCCGTGAAGGACGAAAGCAGAAGCCGCGAAGGAGCCGCTCGCCGGCTCAACTCGCAAAATTCCCAGCCGATCACGTTCAACCGATCCATAGCGGACCGCTCTCTCTGCAGCTCGGCCAGCGAAAGCCTTGTATCGCTTTGCACGCGCGAAAGATCACACCTTCCTCATACAACAGTTCAAGTCTGCTCGGAAAAGATCTTGATCGTCTTGTCCGCGCAACCGAGAATCAAGCTGCGCCAGGCAAGTCCGGAATCAGCTGATGTTCTGCCGCCACATGAAGCTAGGACGAAGGACTCACCGCGATCCAGTCTGATCGAACGTCGAGGCAAAGATGCCGGACTCGGCGTCGAGGGAACCGGGTTGGGCAATGTCGTTCGACGTCTGGAAGGGCAGGCCCGTCTTGTAGTCCCACCAGGTCATCGAGCCATTGTCGCCTGTAGTCACAAGGCACATAGCCAGAGTAAGCATCCGGGCGACTGGCCGATGCTCGCGGCGAAAGGAAGTATTAGCAAGGAGGGACGGGACGAACCGCCGGAGAACAGGACGCCGTCCGCATTGACGCTGAGCGAGTTGATGATGGCGTCGTGGCCCGAAAAATTGTGCACAAAGGTTCCGTTCGGGCACGCCCACTTCTTGATGTTGTTGCCGCCCGCCGAACCGGTCGCAAAGCTGTACTCGGTTGGGTGCACCGCGATCGACCGAACGCTCTTGTGGTGGTGCGTCAAGGTCGTCATCGTCTTGCCCGCCGCAAGGTCCCACAATCGCACGGTCGAGTCCATGCTGCCCGTGATGACCTGCGGGTCGCTCTCCTGGCACTGCACGGTCGAGATCGTCCCGGTGTGGCCCGTGAGGACGTGCACCTGCGACTTTGTTCGGATGTCCCACACCTGTCGCGACATCGAGGGATCAGGTGTGTCTATACTGTGTAGGTTGTAGCTTGCAGCCTCCTTACGCGAGCGGAAGCATCCCGTCCTGCCGTGACGAGGACGTCCAGAGTCGGGTGGAGGCTGTCGGAAGGCCAAGACGTCAGCTGTCACGGAGCGCGGAAGAAGACGAAGGGAGTACTGACGCGAGGGAGTAGACACCGGACAAGTGGCCGTGGTAATGCCGGATGACCTTGTTCGTCTCGAGATCCCAACACTTGACCATCTGCACCCCAACCTCAGGTCAGTCCTGATGCTCTTCCAGGATACACTTCGGGGTCTCTCAACTAACCTTGTCTTCTGCGCACGAGAAGAGATACGGCGAGCGGGACGAGACGGCGAGGCCGCGGACGGTCGAGATGTGGCCCGTGAGCGAGACTTTGAGCTCGCCGGACGCCAAGTCCCAGATCTGCACGGACGGCCCGAAGTCAGCTTGGCCATAATCTCGTACATCAAGGGGAGCGGGACAACTCGCCTTGATGACCCGGTCGCCTGCGCCGGTCGCGAACCACTGGTTGCCCGGCTCGACGGCAGCCGCGCGCACCCAGCCGAGGTGACCGGAGATGACGCGGGTGAGTTTCCACTGGGCATGGTAGTCCGGCTTGACTTGTCGGGCCTCGCGTCTTCGGATGAGCGATTGCGAGAGGAGAGTGGGCTGGGCGTGCGAGACGGGGACAGAGGTGCCGTTCTGAGAGGTCGTGGTGAGGGCTTGCGAGCTGCGGAGGTGTTCGCTCGTGTCAGTCCAAGTGCGCAGATCAGCTCGACCACCGTTACTCACCTCAGCTGCTCGACGGTCTGCGCCATCGGACCTGCAGGCCAAAATCATCTCCGTGTCAGTCTGGCTCGTCGCGGAGACGCTCGGCCGCCGGACGTACCCTCGATCAATTTCCTCTGCGGTCCTTGTGCGCCTGCGGCCGCAGGGCCAGCCGGGCGAGCGGGGCCCACGCCGCCCTTTTGTTGTGCGACGAGGGCGGCGGGGAGGACTTTGGCGTTCCGGTACTCGGCATCAATCTTGCTCCCGAGGCGGACCTTGGTGCTGTGCGCGGACCGTATGCGTCAATTCAGCCCACAGAAACCCTTAGGGCGGGCAGCGCGGGCGCGGCGTACCTGCGCAAGTCCTGCGTCGAGTCGTCCGAGATGAGGTCGCCCGCAAAGAGCGAGTGCGCGCGCTTGGCGCTCCGCCGCACGAGGTGGTCGATCGGCTGCAGCGAGTCGGTCATGTCCAGCAGCAGCAGCGAGGCGTGGGCGGGGCGGACGAGCGAGTCGACGCCTTTGACGCTTCTCTCCGCGGCGACCACTCGTCGTCGTCGTCCAGTCGCTCGCAGCTCGCAAGCGAGTGGCTAGTGCACTACGTCGTATTCGAAGATACTTCCAGGCAGCTGCCACGCTGGACTAAGCCAGAATGTCGCCTCGCCTTACCCGCGTGTCTCACATTTTACGCTGTCTACTTGGAGGCCCCGGCTGGACTTCGGATCCCCCTCGCCTGCATTTTAGAGTGTTTGCCAGAACACTGCAATAGTATAGGAGCATTAAGAAGGTGACGGGCGGAAGCGAGCGCAACTCCGAGGCCGAGGAATTTCTCATCCGAGGTTTGTGGTTCGACTCGAGCAAAGTTTCGCGAACCGAGTTGCATCCGCCACGCCCGCTCTCTCAGGTCTCCAGTCGCTCCCTTACACAGCGACAGCTTCGACACGCAGTTGCATCTGCCTGTCCGCCCCTTTGCGCCGCTTCTCGGTGTCCGCCGCACCGTGCCGAACGCCGCACGAGGTTCTTCCGCGGGCAGCCGTCAGCACGCGCCCAACGTTTCCCCGCCGGCCTCGACAACCGCACGAGCGCCCTTGAGACCAGGTCAGTCTACCCAGCTTCCCAGATGAATGCTATCGAGCGCGCGACCGAGGCGGATCCGGGGGTGCGAGTGGCGGTGGACGAGGTGGTTCGACGCTCGCGTGCCGTCGGTACGCTTGGAGCCGGGCTCTTCTGCCGACCACAGCCACAGGGCGCCCCGCTGTTGCGCCGCACAGCTTCGCACGCATTCGAAAAGGTCGAATTATCCGTCGCTGACCGCGATCATCCCCCTTGCAGCCTGATCACAGGCCCTTCGTCGCCCTTCGCCCTGCGCCACATTGTGTTGTTGCCTCGCACCGCGTCCCCTCCCCCGACTCACCTCTCGACAATCTCCGTGAGGTCATGGATATCCCCTTGCACTACTTCGACGAGTACGTCGGCGACCGACTGTACGCCGCGCTCGACAACCCCTTCACGAAATACGCCGGCCCCAAGGGAGCCGCCGCCGTCGCCGCCCTCGCCAGCGGAGACTGGAAAGCCTCGGTCGCAGCGTGCGATTTCTCGTCCGTCCGTGCTGGCTTCGAGTCGGTGAGGCAGGTCGTCGCGTCCATCCCCGGATTGTCGTCCCTCGGACGGGATAGCCTCGTCCGACAGGCCCTCTCGCTGTACGGCATCACCTATGTCGGCATCTTCCTCCTCTACTTCTCCGTCGCGACGTTTTCGTACTACACCATCTTCGACCGTCGCATGGAGTCGCACCCGCGGTTCCTCAAGAACCAGGTCCGCAAGGAGATCAACTTTTCGCTCGAGGCGTTCCCCATGCTCGACCTCTTGACCCTCCCCTGGTTCGTCGGCGACGTCCGCGGCTGGAGCATGCTGTACGACACGATTGAGGAGGGTCCGTTCGGGCAGCGCGGTGGCGTCCTGCCGTGGCTGTACATGGCCTTCAGCGCGGCGTTCTTCCTGTGGTTCACCGACTTCTGCATCTACTGGGTCCACCGGTGGCTGCACATTCCCTTCCTCTACAAGCGCCTTCACAAGCCTCACCACAAGTGGATCAGTACGTGCACACTCCTGAACTGCCTTGACCGAACCCTTGCTGACCGTCGTCTACCCGTCCAGTTCCGACGCCGTTCGCCTCGCACGCCTTCCACCCCGTCGACGGCTACCTGCAGTCGGTTCCTTACCACGCGGCCTGCTACATGTTCCCGATCCACAAGTACATGTTCATCGGGCTGTTCTCGTTCGTCAACCTGTGGTCCATCTTTGTACGTCCAGTGGCGGATTGCTCCTATCCCTCGCGTCCCTCCCTGACCCCGCCTCGCTGCACAGATTCACGACTCGGACATGCTGTGCGACCACCCACTCGAGCACTACATCAACGGTCCGGCGCACCACACGCTGCACCACCTCTACTTCACGTGCAACTACGGCCAGTACTTCACGTGGGCCGACAAGGCCTTCTCGTCGTTCCGCGTCCCCGCTAAGGGCGACGACCCCCTCGTCGCTGTCCTCGCCGGGCTCGACAAGAAGCGCGCCGAGGCGGAGGCGGCAGAGGCGCTCGAGGCGGAGAAGCTCCGGCAGCGCAAGGCGCCGGAGATGAAGCGCATCGATTCCGGCCTCGGCAGCGAGGTCGACCCCGAGTCGCCGGCGCCTTCCAGCCCGGCGTCGAGCGACCGCGAGTCGTCGGTGGAACGGTCCGAGATGACGACGCGGACGAAGCGGGGCTCGGCAAGACCGTCAGCGGCGTCCGCCACTTCGGAGGCAATGCCGTCACGGCCACGGAGGGAAGGCCTCCGATCGCGCAAGTAGTTCCGTTCGATCTCGTCTTTCTTTCATACTCTCTCTCCCTTTACTTCGTTCTTTATCGGTCTACCTCTCTCGCTGGAGACTTTCGCGCTTCTCCTATTACACCCTCGTTCACTTATACCGCCTTCCGGGGTTTCGTTTCTTTCCCGTTTCCTGTGTCGGAGCTTGGACTCGTCACCTGTGCAAACTATTATCACTCTCATCGATCGCGCGGGGTCGAGATACGGTACAGACACGAAAGAGACTACTGAGGCAGGAAGCGAGAGGTTTGGGTAATCAAGCCTTGGACTTGGCTTGTGCCGACTTGAGGACCGTGTCGAGCTTGGTGGCGAGCATGATGTTGCCCTTGACCTGTCGCAGGTCTCACCGGGGGTCAGTCCGAGCGGAACCCGGGGCAGGGCGAAGAGAAGAAGGCGAACCTTGAGCTGTCCGGACATGAAAGCCTGCGCGACGGTAAGGGGCTTGTCAGCCGGACTGGTTGTGCTTAGCTGGGAAGGAGGAGTTACCTTCTGTCCGTTGACCTTGCCGTCGGCCAAGTTCTGGAAGGTCTCGTCCTTGAGGGTGATCGTTACTGCGGAGGAGAACGGCGGCATGAGTTGCGGTCCTTCCGGTCGGCGCGCGTGCTCCCTTGTCCCACCATCAGCCTTGGGCTTGGCCGGACCCTGGTAGACCTGGCCCTCCTGCGTGCCGCGGAAACAGTTCGAAGTCAGTATGGTACTGAAGGTCCGGAACCGGGTGGCCGTCGCTTTACCTTCTTAAGATCAATCGTGTAGACGCCCTCCTTCCCTCCGTTCGTGACGTGCATCTCAAAGATACCGTTAACCTTCTTCATCTGGTCCTTCTTTTCCGCTTCCGCCATCTGCGAAGCGAGGGCGTAGAAGCGGTCGCAGGATCGGGTCGCCAAGATCGGCGTGAAAGAGGTCTCCGTCAGCTGTAAGGCTCTAGCACCCGCGCCCGCACCCGGAGGGTACCTGTAAGAGTTAATCAAGATGACTCACGCCCTCGATGCCCTGCTTGATGAGGTCGAAGAGCTGCAGCACGTCGGCGAGGTCATCGTCCCTGGTCAGCCTCGAGCCGACTCGGAGCGCCGCGCGCTGCTCGCAGGCGCACCTGGGTCGAAGGGATGTCCTTGTTGGCGATAGACATGGTGTCTGAGCTGGTGCAGCGGCGGTCAGGAGTGCGGAGGTGGAATGAGAACCGGGCACCGGCTCGCAAGTGGTGCCGACTTCGACTTGGCTGGCGATGGCCGAGCGACCGCGGGCGACTGCGGGCGACTGAACTTGCGACCGACGCACCAACTGAAGGAAAGTCTATTCGCTGCAGCACACGCATGACTACAACGCAAGCTTGATACGCTTGATACTGCTGCCGCCCTGCGCCTTCGAGGTCACACTGGCGACGGCGACCTTCGCCTTCGCTTTCGACGACGGCCACGCAGTCAGACCGTCGTTCCTTTTCGCTGTTCAGGGCGCGGTTGCCAGAGCCCCGTCCGGCCGGTCCGGTCGACAGCTGCAGCTCGGCGGCAGCGCGCCGCTGCGAGCTTCTTCCCAAAGTTCTCTTCCGTCGAGCTTGAACAAATCTGGCGATTTCATATACGGCTGCTAGCCTACAGCGCTACTTCTTCGGCGCGTTCCCTTTCATGATCCAGGCGGAGGACTCGGCAATTACCTTCTTCTCGAGGTCCGGGTCCTCCTTCATCCTGGTACGCATGTCCTGCTCTGGGATCTTGAGCGCCGCGATAGTCGCCGGGCGGTCCTCGATGCGCAGCATCCAGGCCTTGAGCGCCGGGAACTCGTTGATGTCAACGCCAGCCCAGCCAGCCGACCGAATCCTGTTGTCCGCGCACGCAAAGTCAGTTTGCGCGAAGAGGACGACCATCGGGAGACTCGAGGCGCGGTAACTCACCAGGGCTCGGTGGACATGTCAGCCAGCGAGTACTTGCCGCCGACGAGCCATTCTTTCTTCACGCCGTCCTTCTTGCCCGTCAGGTGGTCCTCGTAGACGCCGTAGAGGCGCTTGGTCTCGTTCTGGTACCTGCGGCGACCCCCGGTTTCAGCGGATCTGTCCGCAGAGGGCATTCGGTACAGAGCGCCTGAAACTGACCTCTCGATGCCGTACGGGATCTTCTCGGGCGCGTAGCGGAAGAAGTGGTTCGCCTGTCCCTGCATAGGGCCTGTTACCGGCACGTCAGATTCCGCCAGATTCCGCTGATCTAGGATCGCTTAAACGGTGGCGATATCGACTGCAGCGACCAATTCAACTCACCGACACCACCTTGGCTGCCAGACAGATTTCACTCGTTCTCATGAGCAACGCTGTCGTAACGAAAGAGGCCCCTCGTGGGGAAAGCGAGACTGACATGAAGAAGATCCAGCTGATCATCTCGGTTTCGAGGTCGTCGTCCTTGAAGTGGAAGTGGAAGTCGGTGTCGTATGCCTTTGCGAGATACATCAAGATGGCGGCACTCTCAAACACGCGGAGCGGTTCCTTGCCTTCGCGATTGTCGAGAAGAGCGGGAATCCTGCCGTTCGGGTTGACGGCCTCGAACCATTCGCTTTTCTGCACGTCACGGTTTTAGTCCGTAAACAAATCTCCGAGCCCGAAGAGATGTGCCCACCTGCTCGTTGTCCTTGAAAGAAGTCGGAATGAAAGAATAGCCGCTGATGGCGCCGACGGCCTTGAGCTCCTCGAGGAGGTACGCTGGCTTGTTACCGTTCGGCGTCTGCGCCGTCAAGAGGACGAGCCCTTTGTTCTTGAGCTCCTTCGGGCCCTTGTCAAGAGCGGCGCGGTCAAAGCTGGTCATCGTGGCTGGGACGTGGGGTGGAGAGGAGTCGGACGAGGGTGCGAGGTGTGCGGCGACGGACACGAGCCTGTGAGCGGCGCGGGGCATGCAACAAGTTCTGCTCGATAGTATCCGGGAGTATACAGGGTACAAGAGTACAAGTATCAGTTAAGCGAGGAGAGAGAGACCTGCACCGGTTGCATCCGAACTCGGCGATTCGATGAGGCCGATGAGGCCGATGAGGACACCAAAATTTCGGACATGTGGGGATTTGGCCGCTCTATGTAGTGCTCGCTCAGCTCGAGAAGACGCGCACATCGCTCGCAGTCGAAGTAGCCACGTCCGAGTCTGCGAGAAGTAAGGAACCGAATACATATACGGTGCATCGCATTGCGAGTTGCGGGTTGGGGATTGCGAAAAGCGGCAATGGGACACCAGACGGGGGTCGCATTGATATATGATAAAAGCGAACGGCGGGAGACGCAGCGCGAGTGAAGCGCAGCGCGCCCGACTAATTGGCGAAGGCCCAGCGACCACGCGACCGCGAGCGACTTGAACTTGGATTAAGCGCCTGACGGACGCAATCACAATGGAGAAGCTGTCGGTTGCAGCGCACGCGGGACTACACAACAAGCTAGATGCGTCAGATACTGCTGCCGCCCCGCGCCTTCGAGGTACCACCGACGTGGGCGGCCGGCTTCGCCTTCGACGACGGCCACGCCGCAGGTCGCGCCTTCCCCGCCGTCGGCTTCGACACCTTGCTCTGCTTCTTCTTGCTCCGCTTTTCCGAGCGCGTAAGACAATCGTCGATGTGGCCGCTCATCGCCGCTTCGCTGCCGACCAAAGTCCGGCTGCAGATGGCTGTCGCGATTCCGGAAGCGTCAGCTGGGATCTTGGAAACTAGTCTGATCCGCCCAGCACTCACGACAGGTGTACTCGCGCGGAGCTGCGGCCGACTGCGCCGTCGAGGCGGATGTCTTCGCCTTCTTGGCGCGACCCGCCGACGCTTCGCGGCCCGGAGACCGCTTGCGCTTCCCGGCGTCCCCGATCTCCTCCTCGCTGTCGGACAGGGTGATGTCGTCCACCTCGGCAGCGTTGCGAGCGCTTTGCGTCGTCAGAGAGCGCGTCTTGCTCTCGAGCGCATTGTCCTCCTCGTCGTCGTCCGCGTCCGCCTCGGCCGCAGCGGCGGCTTCGGCCCGCTGCTTTTCCTGCTCGTCGCCTTCGCCGTCGTCGGTCGTGATCCATCCGCCGCGGTAAGACATGCCGGCGCCGATGTACGAGTACGGGATCGAAGGCAAGTCGGCCACGTCGTGACCGTCTTCGGCGTGCATCTGCGCCTCCTGGACGAGCCGCTCGACGGCGCGGCGCTCAACATCGCCGTCGTCCTCCTCTTCTTCGTCATGCGAGTCGTGCAGGATGTCGGGATCATCCGAGTCGCTTAGAAGGTCGATCACGTTCGACTGCTTGGCCGGCTTCGAAGTCACGTACTGTTTCAGCGGCGCGCGGAGGGGGGTCAGCAAGCACTGCGATACGAAGCGAGGGGAGTCCTGCAGAACGCACGCTATCGAGCTTGTTCCCCTTGGCGAGCTCGCGGTCGTCGCGCAAGTTTGTCAAGCGCAATCCGAGCAGCCGCGCCTTCAGCACCGGATTACGGCCGCCTTTGACGGGTTCCCCGCGCTTAATGGCGGCGGCACGGACCTCAATCTCCTTGTGTAGGAGCATCAAGCCGTATTTGACCATGTCCGGGTACGAGTTGATCCAAATGTTGTTGCCGGGCGTGAAGGCGCGGCTGACGCGCTGGAAGTTGTCTGGAAGAAAGACGAGGGGGTGAGCATTCTGACAGGGTACATAGACGACCATACGGAACGTACCGTGCTTGATGGAGAGCGTGATCGTCCGACCGGAAAATTGAGACCGCGCGACGTCCTTCGCGAGTGATTTCGCGATCCGGCGCACCATGTCATCCAGCTGCGCCCGGTCGCTTGTCGGGTGGAACGTCTTCTCCGCGCCGTACGACTTGCGGTCTCCGCGTTTCGCGCGACGAACGCTGTTCGAGCCAAGGCCGAGGTATAGGCTCAAGAGCGAACGGAAGCCGACGTGATCGCGCAAGAGGTAGAGCTTGCGACGATGGACGTAGATGTCGTTGACGGTGAAGAGACCGAGGCCGTTGAGGAGGGTCTCGGTGACCCGGCCGATACCGTAGCATTTGCGGAGGGGCTGATCGCGGATGAAGGTCATGCAGGCTTCGGCGGTTGGGTCGACGACGAACTGCCCGTCCGGCTTGTTGATATCCGCGGCGATTTTGGAGATCGTCTTGTTTGGGGAGACGCCGGCCGAGACGGTCAGGCGAGTCTTGGCGAAAACTTCCGCTCGCAAGCGGCCGATCGCTTCCGTCGGCGTGACCTTCTCGGTCGCGCAGTAATCCGTCAGGTCGAGGTCTGAAGGCCACAAAGGATGAGCGATCTCGTTTTGTGGGAGGGCAGGATAGAAACTTGTGGACGGACATGCTTCGTCGAGGCTCGCTGGCGAGATCTGACCGTATCCTTCCAGAATGGCCATGATCTCCTTCGACGCCTGGATGTACAGCTGCGGCTCGAGCCTGAGGCTTATGATGTGCGGACAGAGTTTCTTCGCGAGAAAGAGCGGCATCGCGCTGCGGCAGCCGTACTTGCGGGCTGCAAAGGATCGAAAGGCGGTGAGTGATAGGTCGCAGCGGGAGGGAAGGCGGAAAAGCCTACCCTCGTAGCTCGCCGTCGTGAGCATGCCGCCACCGACTCCGAACGCTTTGCCCTCGAGCGAAGGGTCCTCGCGCTGGTGGCAAGCAGCGTAGAAGGCGTCTGCGTCGATGAGGGCGATCGTGCGGTTCAAGTCTCGCTTTTCTTCGAGCTGTTCGAGGATGGCGTCGACACAGGCTTCTTCGTCTCCGTGCGCCTCGGCTTCCTTCGTGACGAGGACTGCGCGCAGGCGTTCGACTTTGGCCTGGGTGTCTTGGTCGCGCCGGCGCTGGTCCTCTGCAGAGCGCACCCTCATCGTTCAGTTTCCTTCGGGCGATACACGGAAGCTCCGGGGAAGCAAGGCTCACCGAAGTGCTTCGACCCTGAACGATGCGGGCGAGGGACGCCAATCAGTCCCGAGTGCCGTCAAGGGACGTCCGGAGAGTCCGACGTACCTTTCGAGTGTTCATACACAATCTGGTTGATCTCCTCCTTTGTACGGATCCCGCCCTTGCCGACGCCTGCCTTGCCGTCGCTCGGTCCACCCATGCGCTGCATCAGCGTCTCGCTCGGCGGGTCGAAGCGCTTGCTGTCCTTGATGACCGGGCCGGCGCCGGGAGCAGGGGGCGGAGGCGGCACGGAGGCAGCATCGCTTGAGACGCCGCGTGCACCGGAAGCGTTCGCCCATGCTGTTACGCTCGGTGACCTCGACTTGACGCGCGGCGCTTTGGAGGCGGCGGGCGGAGCGTGTGAATCCATGTTGAGTGGTCGTCGGCGCGACGCCTTGTCGGCTGCAACTCGCCGAGTCAGCGACCGCCGGGCGCACGTCGACGCGCAGCTGAGCCCTGCGTGCTTCTGCGTGCTCTGTACGGCGCGCGTGTCGGGCTCGAGAGGTCAGAAGAGATGAACCTGTCGATGCAAGAATTGACATCTGCTCGGTCGCGCAGGTTGACTTTGGCCGCGCTCGGTATTTCCGCCCACACCAGGAACGAAGTCACTTTGCGCGTAAATCGTGCTGACTAGCTGTAGGTCACCGCCTGATCATGGACGACGACTCGGGTGTGCTCGAGTGAAAAAGGGTCTCTGAATCATTCGCGTACAGGAAATGCAATGCATAGCCAGCTCGTCAGGTGGGAATACGCAGATCAGGGAGTACAACAGTGGCGTCAGGGGACTGAGGGGAGCGCGAAAGAAGGGATCGCGTACGCCGGCCCGTCGGAGGTGAGCGAATCCCGGCCGGTCAAGCCAGGGTCTCGGAGCCCGGGACCCGCAGGTACCCTTCTCCGCCGCCGCCGCCCGCACCGTTCTTGCCCTCCCGTGGATGTACAGACCCCAACTCAAAGTCTGAATCAGGTACCGGCGACGCGAAGGGATTTGCGCCGACATAGGGCGTCATGTCGTTCGCCGAGAAGCCGTCGCGCATCTCCCTGCGGACGCACAGCTGCTCGGCGAGGACGATCTGCGCGACGGACGAGAGGGCGACGACGAGCCAGAAGAAGATCGACGTCGGGAACGAGGACGAGTAGTAGATCGTCAGGATCAGGTGGACAAAGACGAGCGTGAGCGAAAAGTCGAGGATGTGGGTCGGTCGCCGGACGAGGTGGTACAGCGAGAAGATGCTGCGAGGGGAGCATTTCGTGTAAGGTTCTGAGTTGGTCCTGCTCCGAAAGCCCTGAAGAATGCACTCACTCGCCCATGGAAGCGACGACCCATCCAAGCGCGACGGCCCACCCTCGCATCGAATTTCTCGGCACGAGGCGCACGAGGCCCCTCACGACTCCTTCCTGACTGAGTCCGTCCGGTAGTGATGCGTTCGCGGCATGGAGCGAAGCGAGACCCGCGTCGGCGTACTTGCGGGCGGGCAGGCCCGAGACGGTCCGGCCGGTAAAGGCTCGCCAGTCCATGGCAAGTGCGATCGAGGTCGATCCACCTTCATAGTCGAGCGAGGAGGCCGGGCAGAGGATGCTGAGTATAGGCGGCAGGGCCAGCGCGAGGAAGACGTAATGCAGCGCCTGGATGGCCACGATCTGCGCCGCGGAAGGGGGTCGAGCACATCAGCGAGCATGCAAAGAGCGAGAAGGGCCACGGAGCGCATGCTGACCTGAGAGATGATGAGGACCGGATCCCAGCCTTGGACTCGGAAGCGTTGCGGAGGCGCATTGGTCGTTATTGACAGGCTCGGGGTCCGTAATGCGGACGGAAAGTTTAGTCGGGCGGCCGGAGGCATGGTGGGCGAAGCGTCTCGTGGCCCAAAGCGATCCTTTTGAGGTCGAAAACACTGTGGAACGGGACAGCGTGAGCCCTGACGGCCATGGCGACGGGTGTTTGAGCGAGAGGTGCCCCAACGGGACTGACCGCTCCGCAAATCCAGCGACGTTTGCGACGCCGGCGCTGCTTGTAGCGCCCTCTTCCGGGGTTTGTCGCTCCGTACTGGCGCTGTTTGCTGTGTACGGCCCGGGTAGTCTAGACCAGGCAGGCGCGGGCGCCCGGTGACGTCGAGATGGAGGAGACGAACGAAGCGGCCGACCAGTCCTGCTAGCTCCTAAGCTAGAGCTCCTGGCAGCCTGTGTTCTACCGGTCGCAGAGCGCTGTTTACGGGGCGTGAGAGCGAGGATAAGCAACTTTGGTGATCCGGACGAGGCGATCGAGCGAGGCTCTTCCTCCCGTTACACCGCTTCCGCAGCACCTAAGACGGCAGCAGAGGGCCACCTGGCAAGTATGGAAGCTCTGCAGCAGCCGTCCGCCTCGTTGGAAGCGCTCCGACAGCGCAAAGCGGCCGTCGAGACGCTCCTCCGCCAGCACCAGGACCTCGTCGCCCGCCTCGACTCGGTCCTCGAAGCCCGCAAGCAGAATAACAAGCGCATGGAGCTTCCAGTTGATATTGGCATGGGCTTCACCGTCGAGGGCATCGTGTCCGTTCCCAGCTCCCTTCTCAGACGGTACCTCGACGAACGAAAGGCTGACTCCGCCTGTCCGGCCAGCAACGATACGGGCCGCGTTGTCGTCGCAGCCGGCCCGCAGGACTTGTATCTCGAGCTCGAGGTCGGGCACGCCCGAGACTTTGTCGAGAAGCGATGCAAGCTCCTCGAGAGTGAGCCTTCCGATTCTTTCGCCTCCATTAACCCGCGCATGGACGCTCACGCCTCTATTGCAGAACGCCTCGAGACGGTTGAGAGACCGTTGGCACAGGCCGAAGCAGAACACGAACGGGTGCGGCCGAGTTGACGAGCCGCTGCCAAGAGAAACTAAGGCTGACTGTGCCGCGACAGGTACTCGAGACACTCAAAGCAGCCTTCGAGGTCCCGGAGACGGCGAACACTGCATGAAGCACGTCTCTACTCATGAGTGAGATGCTTCTCGAGCCGTCCGGCGCCGTCCAAGCTCCGCCGGCCCTCGTCGCAAGGTCGTTCACGGCCCGCAGCACCCCGCTCCCTGGTCGCTGCCGGAGCGCGAGTGTTCGATCGTCAAGCCCATTGCTCCTGGACCGCGCACTGGAGGCGACGGACCATACGGCTCGGCTGACCCTGCCGCAAGGCGGACGAGCCATGCATCGAAGGGACGGCGAGTCGCGGCGAGGGCGGTCGCCGTCGCGGACCTGCACCAAACTTTCCGCGATCCGGCCCGTCTCAGCCCGGGACCTTTCCTTGACACTTGCAACCAGTAGGCTGAACTCTGGCATAACACAAAAAATTCGCGCGTGAGAGCAGGTGTACGCTCTCCTCTCTGTTGCCCCCTGTCTCGTCCAGTATCGCGTGAAAGCGGAAGTCTTGCGCGTCACCGCCCGCAGTTCACACGACGTGAGGCGCAGAGCGCAGTCTTGTCGCTCTGACTGACGCCCGAAGAGCTATCGGCGTCGTCGACAAACCGGCGGGCGAGCCTACAGACTGCGGACACGAGCCTTTCGCCCGGACCAAGTGACTCGCCTCGCAGAGCTGCGACGGAAGCGCACAGCGTGAGCAGGCTACAGGGCTTTGGCGAGCGTTCCTGGGAAAAGCAAGCTAATGCCAATTCTCGTCCCGCAGACTTGGCCTTCGAACCGGCGACTTCTCGAGTCACCGCCCGCCGCCGCCGCGATGAGCCCGGTTTCCGGCGACTACTTCACTTTTGGCCTCTCCGGCAGCGAAGATCCGCTGCACGGAGTCGGCTCGGAACACGTCCTGACGCCCTCCGAGGCGCTCGGCTACATCAGCCCGCTCGACTCCCCGAAGGGCGCCGGCAGCCGCTCGCCGTCCCCCTCGGCCCGTCCGCGCGAGGACCGCGTCGAGGGCATTCAGCAGAAGATTGAGGAGGCGGCTTCTGAGCCGATCGCGGTTGCGGACGTCGAGATGAGCGGCGAGAAGGGCGGCGCCGACCAGGGCGACGGCGACGTCAAGTCGCTGCGCGGGAGACCGCTCTCGCCGTCGGGACTAGCGACGGTGCTCTCGAAAGACCCTTCCCCGGCGCCGGAACCACAAGCCCGCTTCCTCCATGGAGGTCCGCCCTTGAGCGACCTTGAGGCCCCCTCGGCGGCGGTTCCCGTCTCGGAGAAGCGGAACAAGCCGATCGCGAGCAGCGAGTGGCGCGCGTTCTCCGACGACGAGGAGGAGCGGCTGCAAGAAGCGTGGCGGGCCCTGCAGAAGGATCCCGAGACGCGGCAGCGCCGGGACGAGAAGAAGAGCCAGGAGACTGTCAAAGGGGAGGGCGGCATCCGGCGCGTGAACGAGGACGAGGCGGACCCGGGCGACTCGCCGTACCTTGTCCCGGTCGGACTCGACAATCTCTTCACCGTCTCGCTTCTACACCACGTCCTCTACCCGGCGTTCTGGTCCGGCACGCCCGTCCGCGTTCTCCTCTGCCACTGGTTCTACGCGCCCCCCTCTCCGCCCCCGAACGCAGGCTCCCTCCCAGCACATCAGATCAAACCCTACCCGGTCGATCCGCCCCTCGCTGCCGCGCTCGACCGCGCCTACAACTCGATCCGCCCATGGGACGATGCGTACGCCGCAGAACTGGCCTCGGCGCTCAAGGGTGGCAAAGAAGCCCAGCAGCGCCTGTCCGTCTCGCTCGGCGTGCAGAACGAAGCCGGCACGGAGGAAAATCTCGGCATCGAAGTCATCTTTGAGAGCGCGGGAAGAGGCAGAGTCTACTCCAAGGGGATGATGGCGAGCGTCTCCAAGTCGTTCTTGAGCAGCGGCAAGGGCCTCGGAGGCGGGCAGGTCGTCCTGCGAGGTGCGCCTCCTGGCCTCGCCCGCTTTCACTGGATCATCGGCACTGACAACCTGAGTGCGCGGATGTGATGCAGGCTGGGACGCGTTGCGGGAATACCTCCAGGAGAAGGCGCCGAAGAAGCCAGCGGCCAAGCCTGCCGCCGCGCCGCCTGCGGTCCCGCCCGCCGTGCCGCCGAGCGTAGAGCGACCCTCCACGCCAGACCGCGATACAAGCTCTACCCTGACGACGCCAGAAAAGTCTTGCGCGCGCTCCGGATCCACCGCTTCGATCGGCGCACCCGCCTCGGGTCACAAACGGTCCGAATCGCCTGGGCCCGGCTTGTTCGCCAGCTTGAGAAATCGCTTCGTCGGGACCTCGGGTCCGGCTGATCCTACTGCACCCGCGGCCCCGACTGCGAGCGATGCGCATCCAGCGGGGCAGGCACCCCTGCCGAACGAGACGCAGGAAGCCGTCCAGCTGCGCCAAGACGAGATCGGAACGCCGGACGAGCTCGTACTCGTCATCCATGGCATCGGTCAGGGCCTCGCAGGCACATACGATTCTTTCTCTTTCGTCTATGCGTGCAACGCGTTCCGTTCGGTGGGCACCTTCATGCGCTCTCTCCCCTTGCGGCCTTGCGCCTCTAACCCAAGTCTCATCGACCCGCAGGCATGTACGACGCTCTCGACCTCCCCCACGCTTTCTCCGCTCCTGAAGGGCAAGCGAGCGCAGTTCATTCCCGTCCTGTGGCGCGCGGAACTCGACTTTGGCGAAGTCGACGAATCGGCCGACGCCGCGGACGAGCACCTCGCGAACCGGTTCGGTCTCGCCGACATCGAAGTCCCAAACAGTATCCCGTTCTTACGACAGATCGTGTCGGGGCTGGTTCTGGATGTGCCGTTCTACCTCTCGCCGAGCCACAAGGACCGGATGCTGCGATCCGTTGTGGTACGTCTCAACCTTGCCTTTCTTGTGGGGCATCCAGGTTCGATGGACTGACACCTATCTGCTCCCGGACGCAGCGCGAATGCAACCGCATCTATACCTTATTCTCGAGGCGGAACCCGGACTTTGAGGCGAAGGGCGGCAAGGTCTCCATCATCGCCCACTCGCTCGGCTCAGTCATGGCGGCCGACATCCTTTCGAGCCAGCCGACCTTTGTCAAGCAGCCGGAGCTGTCTGTCCGTACTCCGGGACCACGCGTCGCGCCGGAGCGGGCGTCGCCGAAAGCGCAGGAAGGTCTCACCTTCGCCTTCGACACTCGGACCCTCATCCTCGTCGGCAGTCCGTTGGCCTTCTTCCTGCACCTCGGGAAGGGTCAGTTGATCGCGCGCAAGGGCCGCGAACGGACGAAGGACGTCGGACGAGATATTGCACTAGACCGCGCGGGTCGTTACGGCTGTCTGGCTTGCGATTCGGTCTACAACGGTGCGCACCGGACTTTCAAAGTGTCTCCTCCTGCTCAAGCCTGAGCTGACTTCTCATCTACGAAGCAGTATACGCTGAGACGGATCCGGTCGCCTTTGCCCTCAATGCCGCGGTCGATGCGCGCTACGCCAAGCTCATCAAGCCTGTTCCGATCCCGTCGACGAACCAGACGCTCCTGCAGAACCTGTCCGACGCATACAACCGCGTCTCGCGCATCTTCGACATGTCGAGTCTCTGGGGCGGTAGTAGCAGCGCCGAGCCGAAGCCGAACCCGGAACAAGCAGCGGAACAGGCGAAGGAACAGGGCGAGAAGCAGGCGGAAGCGACGGGCGCCTCCGCGCCCTCCGCAGCGGGAGCTTCGGCCGGCCCCAGCAGGCCGACTGTTCGCCCGCAAGAAGCCATGAAACGGATGCCTTCTGAACTGCCTCAGTTCGGCATGGGGTCCGACAACTTCGAATGGGTCGCCCGGGCGGAGAAGCGGTTCAAGGCACTGAACGCCGGTGGCTGCGTCGACTACGTCCTTCCGAGCGACGGCATCAACCAGTACCTGGATGCGCTCACCGCCCACCAGGACTACTGGGTGCGCATCTGCTCTCTCCGCTATTCCCCGGTCTGCTGTGGCTGACCGCGAGGTTCTTCGCAGGCGGATCGTCGATTCTGCACGTTTGTGCTCACACAACTCTTCGCCGACGAGTCATACCTGGAGAAGGCGGGTCGCGAGGAAGTCGGGATCAAAGAGGAAGACGAGGAGATGGAGGGATGATGGGAGTGTACTACTGAACGTGTCGTTACAGCCTCTTTCTGCATGACGTCCCGGTCTCGCTAACAGGCTGCCCGAGAGTAACTCGCCATGATGCGATAGGACCAAAGTGTCTGATTGCATGACTCAGTCCTTCTTCTGAGGCGGCGCGGGCACCAGGCTCCACAGGCCCATCTGCACTGCGAAGAGGACGACCATGGTGGGCTGCAGCGCAGCGGGAGAGAACTTCTGCGCAAGGGCGCCAACCGCGAAGGGGAAGACGGCTGCGCCCATTTGACCAAAGCTGGCGCAGAACCCGATTGAGACGGCATGTAGGCGGCGGGGAATGACCTTGGTCAGGACGCTGATCGCGACCTGCAGCGGTTACTTTGTCAGTTCCAGACAGGGTGAGCGTAAGGTCTCCGAAGGGACGCACTGGATAGCAGGGCCCGATGAGGACTCCGATGATGGCGACTGCGGAACGGAGGCGTGAGTCTGGGGTAGAGAAAAGACTCGACGAGGCCACAGCGCACCGACAACCGCATTGCCGATCAAGCTGTCTGCAAACCAGATTGCGAACTACGAGATTATGCGGGCATCAGAATAGGTTCCAGAACCAGTGAAAGGTACGGGGCGAGCGCACCTCGAGAGCAAGAGCGATTGTCAGGTAGCATAAGAGGGCTCTCTTCTCCCCAATGCGGATCGTGATCGGCGTGAGGATGATACGACCGATCGTGAGACCCAGCCAGAAGCTGAGGGAGGGGGAAGCAGGGTCAGCTTGTTCTCGCAAGGAGGGGTTTTAAAGGAACTTACCCAGTCGCGACATAGCCGGCGCTGTCGAGAGCTCAGGAGTCAGCCCGGTTTCCGAAGACGACGTCGACAATGGAGGAACAGGAGCTCACTCGGGCCCGCCATTTCGATTGTCGAGCAGGAAAGTCACGATCCAGCCGCCTGTAAAACGAGAAGGTGAGACGGGCATCGATGCGTACTGCTTCCTGCGACGTACCCATCGAGACTTCGGCGCCGACGCTGTGCAATCATCCAGTAAGCTTCTTGCCGCCAATCTCGAATACGAGAGAAAGTGGCTCACTAAAGCAGGATAAAGGCGGAAACAAAGACGGTTGCTCGCGTCTTGAGGGCGTCCAGCATGATACTGTTGCGCTTCTTGGAAGCAGCGACGCGTGAAGGCGTCTCGAAGCGCGTATCGAACTCGCTGACACTCGGCCGGCCGGCCTCGAGTTCAGTTTGGTCCCATTTTTCGGCCGGAGTGGCGGGCTGGGGACGCTCAGCAAGCTCGAACTCTTCGTTACCGGCCTCGCGAAGCTGTGTAGCAACAGGAGGGATGCCCGGAGCTTCTGCGACCTCGATCTCCGGCTCACTGACGTCGACGACGTAGTTGAATCTGAATCCGTAGAGGAGGAGGGCCGTGTTGACGCAGGCCAGGCCGCACGAGATGGAGTAGAAGCGAGCGAATAAGATGCCGGCCGAAGCGAACGCCGTCGCTGCGAGCGGTACGACTGCGGCGCCGAGTCCGTAGCTGTGCCGGGCGTTGGCGGTCAGCAGGAGCTCAAGCACGACTAAGACAATGTGTATACTCACGATGCGTGGAGGTAACCGAGCTTGACCTCGGCATTCGGCTGACCGGCAATATAGACATTCGCTTGCGCATCCTGTAGCGCCATGCCGAATCCGCCGACGGCGTAAATGACCGGGAAAGACGGGAAAGGGAACGCCGGAATCAGCAAGGCGTAGGCAAGGGCCTGACTTGCTGCGCCGAGCACGATGACCTTGCCCTGCAGCGGGAAAATACATCAGTCCACTGTCGACTCGGAGTATCACAAGAGGATCAGCCTCACGAGTCCAAACTTCCGAGTGAGCCAGGAGTTGGCCAACGCCGCGACCAAGAAGCCGACCGCCTGGCCGACGAAGAGCATCGAGACGACGGTGTACGAGATGTTGTAATGAGCTGAGTTGGAGTTCGCGTTAGACCGCATTTCACCTCGAGACCGGTAAAAAGTCGTCGACCGCACCTTGCATATACGGAATCAAAGGTCCGGCGCTCGCATCTCCCCAGCCTGCAATGACCTGAGAGCGGTTGACCAATCAGCAATACGTGTAAGTATACAAGCAAGAAGAATCATGCGGCACGCACTAGGGAGATATGGCCTGCGTCCAGACAAGTGGTCAGTAAAAGCTCTCAGTCGAGGAGGGGGTAAAAAAGCCCCCACAGCTGATCTCCTTTATGAGCATGTCCCACTTGCTCTCCTTGCTCGTCTTGGCGACCTTGGCATCGCCTGCGGGCTCTGGTACGGGCTGGGAGAATGCGCCGGCGTCCGCATGGGCGAGTGGGGGCGGAGTCGAAGGCGGCGACGGCAGTGAGAAGGCCGGGTCGTCGGCCTTGCCGCGATGCATCGCCGGCGCAGGCTGAGCAATGTCCATGCTGGCGTAGGCTCGTCGATAACGGCAACAACAAGAGTGAGGTGGTGCAGAACAGACCGGCGAAGAACCGGCGGCTGACTCGAGTTTCCTGCGGAGCCGCTCTTCTGGAGCCGCACAGCACGCCAAGCCCGATGGAGCTATGTGGAGGAGATGATCTTGAGGATACGCACACATAGTTCTCGCGACTTTCGGCGGGAGCGTGTCAAAAGATCGAGCTCATCTCAATAGGCTCATAAAGGTGGTTGCAGGTAGAGCTACAGGTAGGCTGGCCCCTGCTTCCTCGCCCGCCGGAAGCGACGGTCTGCACGCTCGACGAGCTCCGTCTCCTGCCGGAGAGCAAGTCGAAGTTTGCCTGCAAGGTCTGCCCGTCCGCGCTGCTCGAAGGCCTTGGCGAGCGTCCGGAAAGCGGGTCGACGGACCTGGGCAAACTGCGTCCACGGGCTCTGGGCGGGCGAAGTCTCGCCTTGCGACGATGGTTGGCGCCTAGGCCGGTCTGCGACGATAGACGCTGGACCTCCCGGGGGCGTAGCCGCCTCCAGCTCGACGCCGAGGTGGGACCGCACGACGACGACGAGCTTGCGCACGTCGTACTCCCGCGTCCACCGCGTCGCGTTCTTCAGCAGCAGGTTCGGGAGGATGTCAAGCTGCGAGGCCGCCGGCTCGGTCTGACTTGCGCCGATCGAGAGCTTGCGGTCCCACTCGCGCGCCGTCTGGCGGACCTTGCGGATCTGGGCGGCGCCGGAGACTCGCCGAGGATGCTCGGCGACCCCTCGAGGCCGAGTACCCGAACCCGCGCGATCGTCGTAGCGGGTCGCCGCTAGGGTTCTCCGCTGCACGTCGCACCGCAGCATCTCCCGGCCGACGAGCGCGACCGCCGTGCCCCGGTCCGGCTCGATCCCGCTCGCCGTCATCTGCTTCACGACGCGCTGCACGACCCGGTCCGATCCGTATCGCACGACGAGCCGCAGCAAGACGTTCCAGTCGCGTGTCGTGCGGCGGTCGAGGCGGCGGAAGAGGCGGAAGGCGAACGAGAGCGGGACGGGCTCGGGGGATTTGGCTGCGGCAGCCAATGCCGCACGGGTCGCGGCCTGGTCCGGCTTGGAGGAGGAACGCGCGACGAGGAGCAACCATGCGCGTCTGGCAAGGGGTGCATGACTGGAAGATAGGAGAGGTCGATAGTGTTCGAGCGAGACCAGCTCGCGAGGGATCGCCTCAAAGACCTGCGCCGCCCTTCGCGGGTGCCGGCTCCGGACGCAGTGACGTAATACGCTGCTCACGACCTCGGTCTGGCGCAAGACGTCCGCCGCAGAGGGAGATCGAAGCAGACACAGCGTGGCGTCGACGACGAAGGGCTCCAGAGGCCGATTGACGGCAAAGGCTCGCTCACGCGTGAGGCATCGCAGCCCAGCCTCGACCTCCGCCGGGTCTGAGGGCGCATTCGAACCTGCTTCGCCGCCGCACGTCGCCTCCACCGCTTCGACGAACGCGGCTGCCCACGGCAGGACCAGCTCGGCCTGCCGGCGCCGCTGGGCGTCCATCGCCAGAAGCTGGAGCGCCCGACTCGAAGCGAAGAGCTTCAAACTCGCCCGCTCGGCGACATCGTCGCCCGTGCGCGACAGGGCGATCCGCCCGAGGATGTCGACTCGGCGCGCCCGCCAAGCCGTCTCGGCGAGAGCTCGCAACATGGCGCGCGACGGAGCTGCGCCCTCTGCGAGGACTTGCTCTGTGATGCCGTTAAAGATCTGTCGGTCCGTCGCGGGTGCTGGACAAGTGCGCCTCTGAACCTTGGGGAAGAAGTGCCGTTCCGCGGCTTCGAAGGAGGGGTACAAGAGGTCGAGGAAGTGCCGAAGGATGCTCTCGTCGATGGTAGCGGACGGGCCTCGAACGCTACCGCTCGAGGACGTAGCCGGACTTTCCGTCCTGGTCGGGGC